>JANAVB010028399.1:2619099-3036318 GCA_029216955.1 Iris pallida
TATTTGCATCCGAGAAGCCCAGTGATAAATTCGAGGACTGAAAATTCGAGCATATACAGGTGTGCGAATATATTAGGCAGTTCGTTGACGAGAACGTGTACAACCACGTTGCCAATATCGAGCACGCGAAGACGTTATGGGATAAGCTGGAATCTTTGTACGCGAAGAAGACCGGGGTAAACAAGTTGTTCCTAATCCGGACGATGATGGGTCTGCGGTACAAAGATGAGGCGTCTATTACGGATCACTTGAGTGATTTCCAGGACGTGGTTGACCAGCTGTCTTCGATGGGAGTCAAGTTCGACGACGAGGTTCAAGGATTGTGGCTGCTGTGTACATTGCCAGACTCGTGGGAGACCGTACGAGTATCTATGATCGCTTCTGCTCCAGAGGGCATGGTCAGTCTAGAGTGTGCTAAGAGCGGGGTGCTGAATGAAGAGATACAGAGACGTTCTCAGGGCACTTCATCCACATCCCACCACTCAGAGGCATTGGTTTCAGAGAGCCGCGGAAGGGGCAAAAGTCGGGATCCAGGTGGTGGCAAAGACAAGAGCAGGGGGAAGTCCAAGGGTCATTACAAGGACTCAGAGTGTTACCACTGTGGCAAGAAGGGCCACATCAAACGGAACTGTTTCGCTTGGAAGAGAGAGAGGAAGGGCGACAAGGGAAAGCAAGATGAGAACACTACAGCGGCGACCTCGATGCATGGAGGCGATGTGATCGTCGTAGGTGATGAGGTTATTACAAATCTCGCCTGCGATGACAATTCTTGGCTGGTGGACTCGGGAGCTTCGGCGCACGTATCTCACAACAGGGCACTATTTGCCACTTACACGACAGACGACTGTGGAGTGTTGAAGATGGGCAATGGAGATGTGTCGAAGGCGGTTGCCGTTGGAGATGTGCATTTGAGAACAAAGACGGGTGCAGTTCTTGTTCTCAAAGATGTTCATCATGTCCCTGATATCCGTTTCAACCTGGTGTCGGTTGGAAAGTTGGATGACGAGGGATTCTTCAGTCTCTTCGGGAATAGTCAGTGGAAGCTTTTCAGAGGTTCGATGGTGATTGCCAGAGGAAGCAAGAAGTCCGGTCTCTACTATATGGAGGGGAGCGCACAGGGAGCACAGGAGGTGAACGCAGTCAGTGATGCGTCTACCGAGTTGTGGCACAGGTGGCTCGGCCATATCAGCGAGAAGGGGATGAGCTACTTGGTGAACAGGAAGGTGATTCCAGGGCTCAAGTCTACAAAGTTGGAGAAGTGCACGCACTGCTTAGCTGGAAAGCAAAATAGGGTGTCTTTCCAAAGTCACCCAAGTTCAAGGAAGCCGGCGTTGCTCGAGTTGATTCACTCGGATGTTTGCGGTCCTATGAAGGTAAAATCTATTGGTGGTGCTTCTTACTTTGTAACTTTTATTGATGAATGTTCCAGGAAGGTTTGGATCTATGCCTTAAAGACCAAGGATCATGTGCTGCCTACTTTCAAAGAGTTTCAGGTCTCTGTTGAAAGAGAGACGGGCAAGAAGTTATTGTGTGTTTGGTCCGACAACGGCGGCGAATACATTGGTCCCTTTGATGCGTATTGCAGAGAGCAAGGGATACGACACCAGAAGACTCCGCCCAAGACACCTCGGCTCAATGGTGTAGCAGAGCGCATGAACATGACGCTGATGGAGAGGGTGTGGTGTTTACTGTCAGAAGCAAACTTGCCGGACAGTTATTGGGGTGAGGCTCTTCTCACAGCTGCTTATGTTATTAATTCGTCTCCTAGTGCTCCTTTGCAGGGTGATGTGCCTGACAAAGTATGGTACGGCAAAGAGCCGTCATACAATCACCTGCGAGTGTTTGGCTGTAAGGCCTTCGTGCATGTACCGAAGGACGAGAGGACCAAACTTGAGCCGAAGACGAGGCGATGCATCTTTGTCGGCTACGGTCGGGATGAGTTTGGCTATAGACTCTACGACCCGGTGGAAAGAAAGCTCTATAGAAGCAGGGACGTGGTATTTGTCGAGGATCAGACTATGACCAACACTCAGGATTCCGAGACGCCTTCTGAGACTGAGGAATTGCCTGAGTTAGAGTCATTTCGCTTCGAGCAGTTTCCAGAGGACATCGCAAAGGATCCAATTATGGGGGAGCCAGTACATGGAGTTTCTCCCAACCTTGATCATCAGTCTGCTGATGGTGGTCAGGGTGTCCCTTAGGAGAATGAGCATGCCGGGGAGGCAGTTCTTGAAGAGGAGGAGGCTGTTGGTATACAGCCAGCACCAGTGGCTCCATTGAGAAGGAGCGACAGAGAGCGTCGACCATCTACGAGATACTCACTGGGTGAGTATGTGCTATTGACTGACGGAGGAGAGCCCGAAAGTTTTGCAGAGGCTATGGAAGACGAACACAGACAGGAGTGGATGGAGGCTATGCAGGAGGAGATGAGTTCCTTACACGCCAATTCCACTTATGAGCTGTTGCGGTTGCCAAAGGGCAAGAAGGCTTTGAAGAATCGATGGGTGTTTAGAGTGAAGCAGACGGATGATGCTACTCGCCCTCGATACAAAGCGAGGCTGGTAGTTAAAGGCTACAGTCAACGAAAATGTGTAGATTATGATTAGATCTTTTCGCCTGTCGTCAAGCATTCATCTATTCGGGTGGTGCTAGCATTGGCAGCCAGTCTCAACTTGGAGGTCGAGTAGATGGACATGAAGACGACATTTCTCCACGGTGATCTTGAGGAGGAGTTATACATGGAGCAGCCAGAGGGATTCTGTGAGAAGGACAAGTCACATTTGGTCTGCCGGTTGAGGAAGAGCTTGTATGGTCTGAAGCAGGCTCCGAGGCAGTGGTACAGGAAGTTCGAGTCGTTTATGGGGGAGCATGGTTATGCACGGACGACGTCGGATCACTGTGTATTTGTGAGGTATTTTGCCGAGGATGATTTCATCATTTTATTGCTCTATGTTGATGATATGCTATTAGTGGGTCGGAATGCCACTAGGATAGCGGAGTTGAAGCGCCAACTGGGCGCGGCCTTCTCTATGAAGGATTTGGACGCAGCGAAGACTATTCTTGGGATGGAGATCAGCTGAGAGAGAGAGTCCAAGCTGCTACATTTGTTCCAAAAGAAGTACATTCACCGGGTACTTCAGCGTTTTGGTATGGACGGGTCGAAGAAAGTGAGTTGTCCCCTTGCGGCTCACTTTAAGTTCACTGAGGAGCAGTGTCCATCTACCGAGGACGAAAAAGAAGATATGGAGCGGGTTCCATATGCTTCAGCTGTGGGGAGCCTTATGTATGCTATGGTGTGTACGAGGCCAGACATCGCTCATGCAGTTGGCACAGTTAGCAGGTATCTTTCAAATCTTGGAAAGGTACATTGGAGTGCGGTCAAGTGGATTCTACGATACCTTCAGAGCACTGCCGATTGGAGACTTTCTTTTGGTGGTGACGAGCCGAAGCTGGTTGGGTATACCGACGCTGATATGGCTGGAGATGTAGACACGAGACGATCGACTTCGGGCTATGTGATGATGTTTGTCGGAGGAGCGGTATCGTGGCAGTCGCGGTTGCAGAAGTGTGTTGCCTTGTCGACGACGGAGGCGGAATACATTGCGGCGACGGAGGCTTGCAAGGAGCTGTTGTGGATGAAGAAGCTGTTGCAAGAAATGGGACTGAAGCAAGAGCAGTATACTTTGTTTTGCGACAGTCAGACTGCTATTCACCTTGTGAAGAACCAGACATTTCATAGTCGGTCCAAGCACATCGAGACTCGGTATCATTGGATACGGGATGTGGTTGAGAAGAAGGACGCGACGCTTGAGAAGGTTCATACTGATGACAATGGAGCGGACATGCTCACGAAGGTTCTACCGAGGGGAAAGTTTGAGTACTACAGGCAGATCGTCGGGATGATGACCTCCTCCACCTAGTTGTGAAGGAGGAGATTTGTTGGAGTGGGTGGGGTTCCCAACCTATATGGAGAAGACCCCGGAATGCGACGAGCGCCGTCTGTGTGTCAGAGAAGCTCGGGGAGGTGACGAGGCCATTCGGAGACGAAGAAGAAGCTCGGGAGCCACCATTTTACATTCTGGAACAGGAAAAGCAGAGTTCGGGCCGAACTCTGTCCCCACACAGAGTTCTGGCCGAACTCTGCCTTCTGGTTCCAGAACTGTTCTGGTTGCCAAACACAGAGTTCTGGCCGAACTCTGTGTCGTCGGGGCTGAAGCGTTTTTCAGGATGTTTAATCACCATTGGATCGTATCCTACGGTCCAAGTTTTGCTGCGGATTATGGGGTTTATACATAGTTATTCCTAACCCTAATTACAACACAACATTGAAGAAAAAGAGGCAAGAGTGCCATTGCAACCTTGGGAGAGAAGAAGGAGGATTGAAGGCCGTTTTTGAAGGAGGATCGTGTTCGGGTAATATCTACTCGTCGTCTTTGTTCTTCGTAGCCTTGTAATCATTATTCTTGCTTCTAAGTGTTGTGGGGATCCGATTTGGATCGGGAGAAGTTTGTAGAGGGTGTACTCCTATAATTCATCAGTGAAGGCTTCTCAGGAGACGATCGACTTCGGGCTATGTGATGATGTTTGTCGGAGGAGCGGTATCGTAGCAGTCGCGGTTGCAGAAGTGTGTTGCCTTGTCGACGACGGAGGCGGAATACATTGCGACGACGGAGGCTTGCAAGAAGCTGCTGTGGATGAAGAAGCTGTTGCAGGAAATGGGACTGAAGCAAGAGCAGTATACTTTGCTTTGCGACAGTCAGAGTGCTATTCACCTTGTGAAGAACCAGACATTTCATAGTCGGTCCAAGCACATCGAGACTCGGTATCATTGGATACGGGATGTGGTTGAGAAGAAGGACGCGGCGCCTGAGAAGGTTCATACTGATGACAATGGAGCGGACATGCTCACGAAGGTTCTACCGAGGGGAAAGTTTGAGTACTACAGGCAGATCGTCGGGATGACGACCTCCTCCACCTAGTTGTGAAGGGGGAGATTTGTTGGAGTGGGTGGGGTTCCCAACCTATGTGGAGAAGACCCCGGAGTGCGACGAGCACCGTCTGTGTGTCAGAGAAGCTCGGGGAGGTGACGAGGCCATTCGGAGACGAAGAAGAAGCTCGGGAGCCACCATTTTACATTCTGGAACAGGGGAGGCAGAGTTCGGGCCGAACTCTTCCCCCACACAGAGTTCTGGCCGAACTCTGCCTTTTGGTTCCAGAACTGTTCTGGTTGCCAAACACAGAGTTCTGGCCGAACTCTGTGTCGTCGGGGCTGAAGCATTTTTCAGGATGTTTAATCACCATTGGATCGTATCCTACGGTCCAGGTTTTGCTACGGATTATGGGGTTTATTCATGGTTATTCCTAACCCTAATCACAACACAACATTGAAGAAAAAGAGAGAAAAAAGAGGCAAGAGTGCCATTGCAACCTTGGGAGAGAAGAAGGAGGATTGAAGGCCGTTTTCGAAGGAGGATCGTGTTCGGGTAATATCTACTCGTTGTCTTTGTTCTTCGTAGCCTTGTAATCATTATTCTTGCTTCTAAGTGTTGTGGGGATCCGATTTGGATCGGGAGAAGTTTGTAGAGGGTGTACTCCTTTAATTCATCAGTGAAGGCTTCTCAGGGTTGGACTCCGATCGTCCCGTGGTTTTTCCCGCAAGGGTTTTCCACGTCAAAAATTCTCTGTGTCTGCGTAGTTTTATTTTGGTGTTTTGGTTCGTGCGTTGTATTACTCGATTCTCTCGCAGGTACTCTCTAGTTTGGGGAAAGGTTTTCGCGTTTCTTTTCCAACAATGTGTAGCAGGCTCAAAATGGGCCCATATCTTGGGTCGACCAGTTTGAGTCAAAATGGCGTCTCCAATTTAAGTTGGAAGTAAATGTGACTCGGTGGGGTAAATCGGGATTGGGTCAAATGTCCGGAAAGTTGTGCAATAAAAATGAAGCACAAGAGGGTGTATCTGAGTGGGACACAAAGGTCATCGACGGAGAGTGTCTCGAGTAGATAATGCATGACAAGTTGGTTTGGAGAAAATAACTAGTCTTGTGCGCCTAAATTAAAAGTCACGGTAAGGTACACATGATGATCAAAAATAAAAGTAAAAATTTAATAATAACTAAAAATGATTCAAATGGCCTAATTTGACCCAAAAGTTCTGCGATGCAAATAGAGCACAAGGGAACAAGTTTGGGTGGGACGTAATATATCAACATGAAGATAAATTGTCTAGATCAAAAATCATAAAGAGCGTTTCGAGAGGTTGACATCTCTGGCGCTCCAAAAATCAAAGTCACGAATAGTATATTTAATTATCAAAACTAATTATAATAAAAATATTTATCGAAAATAAATCATTTAAAAATTTAAAATAACCCTAAAAATCCAGAGGGCTTACATAGCCGACTAAACCTTCCTTGAGAATTCCCCACAACCAAGGTCGTTGTCGACTTCACGTAGAGCACGTATCCTACTTCGCCGATCCAACCTTGTCCTCTAACTACGAGTACACCGACATGGCCCCAACGTAGCGAGCCTCTGCTCTATCGACGAGCCAGCCTTGTTGTTGAACTAGGAAGCTGTCGACTGCTCATGGACCTTCAATAATGTCGCCATGCCAAGTAACCATCTCGTCAGAAGACACCATCATGACCTCGTTGTTGCCGACTCCAAGTTGGTTGATTCCCGTTATTGCCTCAGACTCACCAGCCCGCTAGAGACCCAAGCTCGCCTCCAGTGCATCGTGGATCCCATGGCCGACGATGTCGACACAGAGTCTCCAGAGAGCTTGGTTCCCGCTAAAAAAAGAAAATAATCTTCAAATTTTGTTTTGCTTCTATTGTTGCTTCTAATCTTTTTTAAGTGATAAAGAAGAACGCAGGAAAAAGAAGAAAGGGATACGCGGAAATAGCTATAGAAATACATGGAACCATGAGCCTTTTCCTTTTACTGTATGCAAACACAAAGTAAATCAACAGCACATGTATTCGTTAAGTGATATAGGTAAAATTCCCCAAACCCCCTCTATAAATCGTTAAATGCAACTTAGCCTAAAAATAATATCACAAATTAAGCTTAGGAGCTAATGGATAACTATTAGTTTAACTTTAAATAACTTATTTGTTTAACTTTGAATTATCTCTACTATTATAATGCGGCCTAGAAACGGCTCAAAAATGGGTCGCCTAAGCCGTATGTATATCATCATTTAAATTGATTAAAAAAGTTCAATAAGAAAATAACTACCTAAATACTCCACTGATTATTAAAAAAAACTTAACCAAGCATTTACCTAATATGATATATTTATAATTAAGTAACTCTAACTCAAGTGGTTTAAGATGGAAGCATTATTCTTGATTGCTTGAGTTCTATTCCTAAGAATGAATTTTTTTTATAATAAATTTATATTTAATATTTTTTACGCACGTGCGTGCACATTGCTAGTGTATGTTAAGATTTCTTTAGTGGTATATTTAAGTTTAGTTTAAATTTTAACATTTAAAGTAAAAGATATATATTATTACTTCAAACCTTAAAATAAAAAGAATTTTTCTAAAGATAACTGTGCAACTAAAGTTGGTTAATATGTTTCATATAAATTAGTAGTATTTAAGTAAAAGTATATTGGTAGAGCCATATATGCATAGCTTAATAAATTTCTATTTAAACCTCAATATTCCATAACTAGCTTCCCTCAACATCAGCCTATTAGGACTACTAACTTGTATCCTGTCATCCTAAAAACCAATTATCTAACAAGCCAGCCAACCAACCTACTAGTGTATAGATTCTGATTATTGTACATGTGTTTGTGAACTTGTGGGATTGATCATGGTATTCGACTTGACTAAAATCGTGGATATCGTGATAGGAACTGTCGATCGTCGTTTCGCAAGAAGTACAAGACAAGTACTTATTTATTCTTTCATGTACATTTACTTTATATTGTTCATATTTCATCCATACATGTTTACCTTTCGTGTCTTGAGTGTCTACATACACATGAGAGCAGAGTAATTGATTCATGTTTACTTATTTATATGTACTGTCTTCGCGATCATGTTATTGTGTTTGTGAGATTTGGGTTTCGGGGGAAGTACACTCACTAGGCACGTGGACCTCATTCGTGTGACATGCTTATGAACTTGAAAACGTATTATATTTTCATGTCGTGAAACCCTACTATAACTCGTGTGACGTTCTCAAGCACTCATAAGTACGTGTTAGCCGCTATACCCTCTAAAAACTGTGCTTCCAAGGACATGAGTACTTACTGTATATTCTTGACTTTCCTTAGTTATATCATACTTATTACATTTTTCTATCAGTTCATTTTGTTACATGTTACTTGTTTATATCATTCATGTTTCTACTGTTTATTTGGTTATCATGTTGGAGTTTTACTTGCTTTACATTATACTTGTATCTTGTTGGCTTAGACTTGTACTTGCTCCGATATTGACTGAATGTGTTGACAATTTTAGATGATTTTTTCTTGCTTTGCTATCGACATGGCGATCCTATCATTCCTCTAGTGATGCATAGCTTGAAGTGATATATTTTTCTTTCGTATACCTTCAGTCTACTCTCAGTAGATTAGTTAGTATTGCATAGTTATTAGGCCTATTATCATATATTTTTCATAGTTTAGCTTTGTGGATGTTACTGTAAACTATTATATATGAATATGCATGGACCATTGAGATCATAGACACTACCGCCGATGCTGCAGTGTAGGATGAAATTTGTCACGTATTCGTATCCCAAAAAGTAAACGAAGGTCGTGACAGAAGGAAAACTTCTCCAGAATACTACGAGTACCACCAAGACGGAGGTCATTGGACCGATGAATTGTCTCAACTCACAAATGAGATAGAGAGGGATCACAAAGAAAGCTAACACAATTCCAAGATCTACAATCTAGAGCATCAGGTAGAGAGACGACGTGAACCATCTCCCCTAACAAATGGGAAAATCAAGGCTACTATCAAGGAGGTCGACCAAATAACTAATGTCATTGGCAAAACAAAGAACAAAGGAGAGACGAAGTTAGAAGATCCCGACATGAGCAGCAACAACAAATGTCGTCGAAGAAGTAAGGAATGAGGAAAGAGAAGTATTGACAATTAACGTCATCAATGGGGGCCTTACGTCAAGAGGATTAGCTTGAAAACAAGAAGATAATACAAGAACATCATAAAGAAAGTCGTGAATTTAGTCGCACCAATGTAGAGATTCTTAATGAGTAGAATCACCTTCACTAAAAAAGATGTTGTCGAGGTCATAATGCCCCCATGACCCTGTGGTGGTAGAAGTCGCCAAAGGAAAATCCTATAAAGAATCCTTGTCGACAGTAGAAGCTCGATTGACATCTTGTACAAATCTACGTATAACAAAGTGAAGGTTGTCTCGTCGAGCATATCTAAACCAACAAGCCACGCATCCAACTTGTACACCATATAGTACTTGTGATCAGAACAATGACTTTGAATGTCACATTCGACAAAGAAACAAGAGAGGTCAAACGTAATGTGCTACTTATGGTGGTCGACATTCCTTCGACCTACAAAGCTACTTTGGGGAGCCCCATGATCCACGCGCTAAGAGCAGCCATCGACATGCCATTAATGCATAAAATACTTTTAAAGGAATTCGCTTAGTACGAGGCAAACAAAAGATAACTTGCCAAAAGTTAGCTTTCCACTGTTACTTTAATCACTACTAAAATAAGTTGAATTAGCAACCTAGTTTGCAACTCCTAATGGCTACTTCGCTATGTGTCATAATTAGTAACTCCAAGTAAATGTGTCACTTATTACGTCGAACAGCGACGTATCTGCTACTCATTTCTGATAATATGGGATATGGCATCACTAGACATCGTTGATTTAGTGATATTTTTATTTAGTCGCATTATCAGCTATACTTAGCGAGTTCTCATATTACACGTCGCTAATTAATTGATACCAGAACATGAACTCCCCAAAATTCTCTCTCCCTCTTGAAAATTTTAATCCCCCCTCCCAAATTTCAGAACACCTTTCCCCCTCCCAATCTGCTCGACCCTCCTCTCCTCCGACCCTTCAACAACACCACCCTTCCCCTCCGACTCCTACGATGCGGCCCCCCCTCCTCTTGCACCATCCTTGGCCACTCGTGTTCTCCGTTAGGGCACCGACTCCCCCCTTCTCCTTTGTCTCCTCCGTCGCAGGTAATTTTTCTCCTTTTTTTTATCATATTATTGTTCTGCTTCTTGAGGAATGCTCGATCGATCGGATCAGTGGGCTCTTGAAACTCGTTTTGGAGTGAATTTGGTGGTGTGATTCTGAAATTGTTCTAAGGAACACTGAAGGACACATACACAGTTGAAATTGTTGGATTTGATACGCATGAACGTCTTATGGTAGTTTTAATAGATGACTATACGGATTTATATGTCTAATTCTACATACAGTTGGACAAATCATAAATTACTAGGGCCCCAAAATGTTGGCATTGGAGCTATGTATCCCAATCCCTATGGTGGGCACGGACACGAATTAGGATTCGTAGCAGCAGCATAGTCAAGGAGGGACATACCCTATTTTGGTCTTGAACCATGTTTGAATTGGTTTGAAGATTAATATGAGGAACATATAAGGTTACAAAGTTTAAGCATTGGTTCCTTAATGTTTGGTGGAGGCATGGATGCTCCATATGGCATAAGACAATGGAAGAGGTATCTTGTCGTCGTTCTCCAATTATTAGGCATGTTATCTAGCCAAGTTCATGTCAAATAATATTGAGCTCCTAAACATTTATTGAAGTATCTAAAATAAGTAGGTTAATAAAGTTTTCCAAGAACATATAGTACCATTATGAAGGTTCCAATGGCGATATAAGCTTCAACTAAAGATGTTATGATGTATGGACTGATACTATAGGTGATTGGGGAATCCAATGAATCCTATTACTTGATGCTAAAACAACTATGACTATCTTCTTGATTGAGGTTGTGTACAAGACAATACGAGTCACAAGCTGCCTACATACATGTCCTTTAGGCCAATTTTTTTCCTTGTGCTTTTGGATCAGTTGGCTAAAGTATGAGATTAACAAAAGCACTCACTCTACTATCCATGTATACTAGTGGAATAGGACATATTTCCAAATGTTTGGCTTGTTTGGACTTCCTGCTAGTATGTTTTTTCTAGCTATGTGTTATCACTCTAGGGTTGACTCTTAACTGTTTTCGTTTTAATTATTTCAATCGCAAAAGGATTTTTATAACATATATCTGCTCATCCAATGAGGCCCACTGTTATCCTAGTCTCTTGGATAGATATCCAGTTTCATTTTCCCTAAAGAAGCTACTCTACTAAAAGAAACCAAAATGCAGCACTTTGCATGAAAGTGTTATCCATTATTTATACATGAAAGCATCCTTTTACATGGTTGCCTCGGTGGGTCTGCATATTTCCTTTTTGAGCGCTACGTGTGCAGCTGAGTACCAAAGGCCGGCAGAGGTCGTTGCTAGTGACTAGAGGTACCTGTAGGTGGATCTTTCCTCTGCATATAAATTGAAATCACATCTCCATTTCACTTACTCTAGTGTATTTTAGGTAGATTATTCCTATCTCTACCCCTATGTGATTTATGTTATCCTACTCGTCATCAGCATTCCTCAGGAATTTTATTTAGACTGAGAATTGTACATTCTCAATGATTGATATCCTGAATGATATCTAGGTTTTCATAACTTGGAACGATGGCATGGGAGATTAGTGTCCGCACTAAGGGTTGCTCTTGACAACTTGTTTTCCAAGGAAAGAAATCTCAACAAACCTAACATTTAGCTAGCTTTACTTATTTGATATATAAGCAAAATGCTGACATATAGCTATCTTTACCTAACATTTATCTACTTGTAACATTATGTCACGCCCAATCCCAAAATGCATAGGACTGGGATAAGTAGCAAAGGTCAGCTACGTATCAAGTGGACTGCAGCCCAACTCGATACGTATATGTTGTCCAAGAATGGTGTAACTATCTCTATATCATAACATCTCTATAACTCAATCCACATAACAGAAGCATAAAAAATGGACAATATGAATACTAGACTGCAGCTCAATAAATATATTTGTCCGATTAGACTCGAAAGAAATAATTGAGTCTACAAATACTAGGCTATAAAGCAGATATAAATAACAGAATGAAGTAGAGAATATGGAAAAACATATACCTATAAAGAAAAGAGAATCACCTACAATCCATCCGCAAAACAACACAACCAACCTGGAAGTAAACCAAGTCCTCATAGGAACATAGCAACAAACAAAAAACATGCTATGAATAAATGCATAAAGGTGTTTCTAACCTCCTAAGTGCAAATTTAGAGGACAACATTCGCACGCATTGACAGGTGTAGGCTCATGATCTGTACTACATATACTGCAAGCAGTAATATGTATCCATGCATAATGTTCAATGAACGTCAAAGGCCAACATGATAATCAAGCTCATATTCCTCCATAGTTCCCTCCGGAGCCTATGGTTCACCGATTTGGGTAGCCATACATCTAGTGACTGTCCTCCCCTCAATTCCCATATTGACTAAGTCGTATACACAACATATCCAGTTTATAACTGCTCATCTCTTTAAAATACTAATCCTAGGAGTTAAGTTCTATCTGTCACGCGTTTCATACCGTACCGATGATCAGTCGGATACAATAGCTTGTATCCTATCATGTATATCAAATATCGTATCATGTGTGGGTCTCAAGGAGATATAAGAATATTCTACCAATATATGGTAGTCTACTAACAACTAGGTCGATATACATAAAATAAACAAGAAACAAGTAAATCGATGAACACCGTTGATCGCGCCAAAATCTAGATCAGACGCACATGATACATCTAATGAAATATGGACAGTATATATATATATATATATATATATATATATATATATATATATATATATATATATATATATATATATATATATATATACTGTCCAAACAAGTATACCTTGCTATTATATATATATATATATATATATATATATATATATATATATATATATATATATATATATATATATATATATATTGGTGTCTGGGAAGAGTCTAAACGACGTTCTAACAGCAAACTCGTCAAGAATATCTCAAAAAGTGGGATCAGTACAAACAATTCTGAATGCTGAAAAAACATCACCAACATATCCGAAATTTATGAAATAGTAAAAAAAACTACCCATAAGTCCAATTTGGACAGAGGGGCAAAAACAAGATCTGTATGCGGGTCAGCATTGCACCGAAAAGCGTGTCAGAATAAAGGTATTCAAAATCAAAAAATTATGTCATTTTGGGTAAAATGATACGAGTCCAACGGTGGTGTTATATTCGTGATATGGTGGTGTTATATTCGTGATATGAAGTCTCGGGTTCAAAAATAAATTTTCTTTTGAATAATTTTTCGTAAAAAAATGCGATAACGAACGACCAACTTTGGCATCGAATTTAAACTTTGAAGCGATAGAATAATAGAATAAAATTTTTGTTAACCCAATGATTGTATCATATTTTTTAGGGATAATTTAGCAAATGTCCCCATTCTAAATGTTGAAATTAGCATATACCCCCACTATTTTATTTATCTAACAAATACCCCCATTTTTGATATAAAATAATAAAAATTTAAAATATACCCCCACTCTTTTACATAGGAGTGGGGGTATTTGCTAAATAAAATAAATAGTGGGGGTATATGCTAGTTTTAACATTTGGAATGGGGGTATTTGCTAAATTATCCCTATTTTTTATTATGGTTAATCTGTTAAGTTTAGCATTTCATTATCATTAATCTTAATACTATCGCTATAGCATTTCTACTTATACTTATACCTTTGGTGATATGTGCCTATTGGTTTACATCTTAGTAATATGAGCTTATCTATCTTAAATTTAATCGGGTTGCCAAAATCAAAACTATGTTTTTAATTGTGGTCATTCAATTAAGTTTAATCATTATATCACTAACATTTATGCTACCACCTTAGCACTTATACT
The DNA here is from genome assembly GCA_029216955.1 of Iris pallida. Lineage (NCBI taxonomy): Eukaryota > Viridiplantae > Streptophyta > Magnoliopsida > Asparagales > Iridaceae > Iris > Iris pallida. The sequence goes on from JANAVB010028399.1 coordinate 2,633,157, forward strand.
TAAACTCAGCATTGTCCTAATGTGCATTAAACTTATCATACTTGCTACTATGTATATTGCTTTGTTCGTCTAACATGTACATGCAGAAAAGCAATAAGCAAGATCTATGTAGACATATGCAATAAAGAAATCATGGTGGGCCAAAGACGACGGATCCCACAAGATTTCTCTGAACCACCCGACGACATCTCCGGAGCCACGCACCCGGGGGTTCCGTTGCCCGGTCAGCGAACGGGGGTCGAGGGTCGAGGGGGCAGCGCCCCTCGTCGGGGGTTCGGGGGCGAAGCCCCCGAAAGGTATTCAGTTTTCACTAACTGGATATCTTTGGACAGTTGGCGCCAAAGGAAAAAAGCCAGCACCTATCAAAGGACGAAGCCAAGCCATGCCATCTTCATTTCAAGACTCTGAAGAAAAAAAGCCAGCACCTATCAAAGGACGAAGCCAAGCCATGCCATCTTCATTTCAAGACTCTGAAGAAGCCTGCACCTGCTACAGTATTTCTGGAGTCTGTAATGAGTCTTAGGAATAATTGTAAACACAAGAAATAGATGGTAAAATCGAAAGCTAGGGTAGAAATTAGCCCAGGGTCATTTTCGGATGAAAACCGGCATACCGACGGTATACCGGTCTATACCGACGGCATACCGATTTTGTTCACAGAAAGTTTCTGTCTACAAAATCGGCATACCGACGGCATGTCGGTCCATACCGACGGTATGCCGATTCAGTAACGTTTGAAATTCCAACGGTCGGATTTCGAACGTTCCAACGGCTATATTTCTAGCCGTTGCATTCCAGACCGGTATACCGACGGCATGCCGGTCCATACCGACGGTATACCGGTTCGCTGACTGAAAAGTTGCCTTTGGCTCTTTTCAATGCTTTGGTTATAAATAGCCTTGAACCCCTTCATTCAAGGTTGATGCTTTGAGTCTAAAAATTTCTAAACCACCAAAGCCTATCCACAAACAACTCTACAAAGCTTTCATTTGCCATCCACAAATTGTGTTAGAGTTATTGAGTTGAAAAGTAAGATCTTCATCTTATTGTATAAGGAGATCAAAACCTATTGTGAAAGGTTGAAGTTGGAGAGTCTTCGTATCCAAACTCTCGGTTGAAGTTGGAGAGTCTTCGTATCCAAACTCTCGATTGAAGTCGGAGAGGCCTTCGGATTAAAGCTCTCGTGTAAGAAGTTGGCTAGTTCTTCGGATCTAAACTCGTGTGTAACTATTTACTCAAATAGTGGATTAAAGCCGGAGAGAGTTCCGGGACTGGAGTGCCTCTTGGGAGAATACCAGGATATATCGTGTGTCGGTATTGTTATTGCTTCTTCTCTTGCACTTATATTTTTAAATTGCCCATTAGCTTGTGCTAAGTGCTTGATTAGTTAGCTTGACCCTATTCACCCCCCCAGGGTTCCTACAATTTTTACAGGCAAAAAGATGGTTATACCTGCTATGCAGAGGCGCTGGCGGCTCGTCGAACGTAGCTACGACGAGGGAGAAATAAATCCGCAAAGTAGACGTTCCAAAACTGTTGAAAATAAAACAGTTTTAAACATGCAACTTGGCAGCTGATTTCAACTGATCAAAAGAACGAATTAACAGTTAAAAATTTGACAGAAGGAATGAGGTACATACGGTGATAGAGACAAAGGAATCGGATCCACAATCCAACGATCCGATCTTCGGAAATTCACAAGCAAAGTCAGCTTCGGGAATTCAAAAGCAAAGTCGGCTTCGTGAAACAATATTCTGAAACGAAATTTTAAACAGTTTAATGAGTCAACTTGGCTTCGATTTTTGGGATATCAAATAATCTCATAATGAAAGAAACTTATGACGTGGGAAAATAGAATTATATCAGCTTCCAGACAGAGAAGACCAATTGGGAATTCGTGCATTGGATTTGAATATATCGGAGTTCAAAGGTGCTCCTTCGAAATGAAGTTCCGAGTTCAATACTTGCGCGCATCACGAAACGAACTAATCTCGAAGTAGTTTCGAGCATCATGAACGGTGTGCAACCGCCGCAGGGTGCGTGCGGACGTTCGACGACCACGGTGAGGGTCGCGACGAACTGTCGTGGGTGACGGTGCGGGGATCGGCCATTGTTACTACTGTCAGTTTCAGCAGAAGAAAGAACGGGAGGTGGAAGCGAATAGGATGGAAGAAAAGGTTGGATCGGGGAAAGAAAGTCGAGGGGTGCCAAGTTGGCAGGGATGCACGGTTCCCGCGCAAGAAAAGGACCCGGGATCAGTTGGAATGGGTTAAGCTTAGTTGCTGCTAGGAGGGGGAAATGAACTGAATTCTTCTTAATCGGTATCGTGTTTAGGAGAATTTTAGTTGTGGGTTTTAATAGAATAATGGGTTATTGGATTTTAGACTTAGGAATGGCTTTGGACTTGGCAATGACCCTATTGTTGTCCCCCCCCTAAACCCACCCACTTGATAATGATGATGCGATGACCCAACAGTCTGTAAGTGATTACTTTTCTTTGCTAATCATCATCGGGGTGCTTCTAGTTATATTCAACAATAAATACTACACATAATTGATGAGAACTTATGATACGACATTCAAACAAAACTACGAGTGTTCGAACTAATGTACACAATAAAGTAATGAAGTTTGGTTATTATTTTGATCCATACATTTGAAATAAGTGTTTGGAGTTTAATGATCGATACCGAGTCAGAAACAGAGTCGACACGAATTCTAAGCCACCTATTGCATGTATGTATTAGCTCGATTCTAGAGTCAGATGCATATACTACTTTATTTATGTCCCTCCCCCCACGCTCAACAATGATGATGCGTGGGCCCATCACTCTTTTCTAGTGTGCACTTCTACAACAATATTTTCAATGTTCATGAACTTCTTAATAGGGCAAGAAATTCATTAATATTAAATTGTCTATATATAAATTAGTCACTTAAGGAGCTGCAATAATGATTCAGCCAAAAAAAGATTATGATAAAATGGACATTCTCCATGGACCAGGCAGTATTGCAACGCTTTTGGCATTCACTATTGTGACTAATTTAGATGTGAACCGTACAAAATGACTGGCTTGTTTTGCTATTTAAGACTGTCCCATTAATTAAAAGCAGTCGAATTTCTATTAATTCGTTTTGCTGTTGGTTTGGTTACCAACACCGGACCTGAGAACAGACTGAAACCAAACCAAACTAACAAAAATTGAACCACAAAAAATAGATTGAAATGAATTAAACAAAAAACAAAATCCATTTAGATGGTTTTTCTGGATTGAAATGAATATGCGCACCTAGTAAAGGAAAGAAGACAAAAAACTGGAAATAAACTGTTGGTATATTCAGTATGGGAATATGTTATATTTAGTATGAGAATATCCCGAGGACATATTTGGTGTTGGTATATTTAGTATGGGAATATGTTATATTTAGTATGGAAATATCCTGAGGACATATTTGGGATGCCAGAATATGCCACAGGATATTCCATTGGATATTCCATCATGTAAAGGCTATATAAAGTCTATGAGACTCAATCAATAAAATCACTCAATTACAACATGGTATCAGAGCCACAAAAAATTCTAGCCGTCACCCCCTCCCCAAAATCCTAACCATAGCGGTCATCAATGCCGCCACCACCACCGACACCGCCACCACTACCGACACCACCACCACTACCGTCACCACCGTCGACATCACTACCACCTCTGCCGTCCCCACCGCCGACATCACCATCACCGCCGCCGACATCACCGTTCGTCACAGAAATGAGGGGGCAATCCAAATGTGACATCGAGGGCCTAAATCTGATGGGAGAGAGACATATTCGAATCTAGGATCGGACGACAGGACGAGCGTGAGTCGTGGAGCGGACGTGACGTGATCGGAGAGGAGAAGCATCGATGGAGGAGATCATCAAGAAGCTGGATCCTGCAGAGGTTGCGACGTTGATGAAGTTGATGAAGATGTCGGCTGGTTTGAGCACGACATGGACGTCGCCGAAGTTGGAGCTTCCCTCCATTGATCTAAAGCTTGATGGACCGACTACCTACCTAAGTTGGCCACGACGGGAAAGGAGAACCCGGGAAGAGAAGACAGAGCCGAATGAGGGCTCGACAGGACGAAGAGCACCGTCAGGACCTAAGGGAGAGCCCCGACAGTGCTTCAACTGCGGGGAGGTGGGTCATCTGAGGTATGCTTGCACCAAACCATCCAAGGGAGATTCAGGCGAAAGACATGGACAGTTTAGAGGATGTGACCGTGGTTGTAGGGGTCGACGGGGCGGTCGAGGAGGTTGTCGTGCGAACCGGATAGTAGCAGAAGGCGAGGAGACAGCTGACGGTCCCTATACAGAGGAGGATCAGGCACTGCAGGACATGTTGGAAGTACTCAGGAGGAGGAAGAGAGCGTCGAGCGATGGAGATAGGAGGAGTGGAACCGAGGAGACGTCCACCTCATTCTTCGCCATAGGCAATGCTGCCATGTATGCTCATCCGTCGGCGGAAGGTACTGACGACTCGCTCGCCCTTGCATCTATGTCTTCCCTCAGATCGTCGGATTGGATTATCGATTCGGGTGCGTCTCGGCAGGTGACAGGGAATGTTAGTGAGTTTTCTTCCTACACTCACCTAGCATCAGCGGACAGCATTCAAACAGCTGATGGTACTTTCCAGCCAGTGGTCGGTAAGGGTATTGTCGATTGTACAGGTTCAGTAAAATTATCCAATGTTTTGCATGCTCCTTCTTTTCCAGTCAGTCTTTTGTCCATTAGTTCTATAATCCTCCAATTAAAATGCACTGTCTGCTTTGATATTCCTAAGGTAATTTTCCAGGACAAAAAGACAGGACGAAGACTTGGGACTGGCACTTGGCATAATGGACTGTGGTACCTGGATCGAGAAAGGCTGGATTCAACATTAGTATCTATGGCAGAAAAGGCAGAGATGGGAGGACTGAAGAAGATGAGTACGGAAGATACATTACGACTCCACCACAGGAGGTTGGGACACTCTTTATTTGGTATTTTAAGCAAATTATATCCTGCAATTTATGAAGAAGTTAATAAAGAGAAACTAGTTTGTGATGCTTGTGAGTTAGGCAAACCTACTAGGAGTTCATATGTGAGTAGCGGTCATAGGAGCTCGTCCGTTTTTGATGTGGTACACTCTGATGTCTGGGGACCTTGTACTACACCTATGAATGGTTACAAATATTTTGTTACCTTCATAGATTGTTTTTCTCATACTACTTGACTGTATTTGATGAAAAATAAGAGTGAGGTCCCCTCCTATTTTTGGGACTTTCATAAACATGTCCAGACTCGGTACAAGGCAGTGGTGAAGGTACTGAGGTCTGACAATGGAACGGAGTACACCAACAAGACACTCGCGAAATACTTGTCCGCCCAAGGGATACGGCATCAGACCACCTGTGCATATACACCAGCACAGAACGGAGTAGCGAAAAGGAAGAACAGACACCTCCTGGAAGTGGCGAGAAGTATGATGATAGACATGAATGTCCCACAGAGTCTATGGGGATATGCAGTGTTGACAGCAGCTCAACTGATCAACAGGATGCCTTCGAAGGTGTTGGAATGGAGGTCTCCATACGAGATGCTGCAGGAAAATAATAGTAGGATGCTCCCACTAAAGGTGTTTGGCTGTGTATGCTTCATAAAGGACAACAGACCGTCGGTAGGGAAGCTTGATCCTGTAGCAATCAAGTGTATCTTTGTGGACTACTCGGAAACTCAGAAGGGCTACGTATGCTGGAGTCCAGTGGAAAAAAGAAAATTTGTAAGTATGGGTGTTCACTTCAGAGAACATGAGCTATACTACAGTCAGGAGGGAAACCCAAATATCTCGCCTGATAATGCAAGTATGAGACGAGCGGGGGAGTTGTTGGAAAGCATTTCGACTGATCTCGGAGTATGGCTTGGAGGAACAAATAGGGTACAGGAAGGTGAAAAGGGACAAGAGGAAAATAAGAGGTGTTAGGCCCACAGCTCAGGGGGAGATACTTACCTACAGCAGGCGAAAGAAGCAACTTGTAGGACCAGTTCCTACAGTGCCAGTGCTAAGTCCCTTGCATGCGTCCGTCTTGACTCCTGAGACACCTACAGCACCACATTCCCCTTCAGGTGATATCTTTCCTTCTCCTCCTCCCCAACCATCATCAGTATGGAGGTCCACTCGCAGCAATACGGAAAAACCTCCTGATAGATATGGTTGGGATCTTGCTAAATTTGTCTCATATGATCATATATCTTCTTCTCATGGAGCTTTTATTGCATTATTGGATAGTGTTACTGTATCTAACAATTGATAGGTAGCCAAGAACGATCCAAAGTGGAAAGCAGTGATGCATGAGGAGTTGGGAGCTCTGGAGAAGAATCGAACTTGGGAGCTGGTGAGACTGCCAGAAGGGAAGAGAGCAGTCGGATGCAAGTGGGTTTTTAGTGTGAAGCAGAACCCAGATGGACAAGTTGAGCGCTACAAAGCTCGACTTGTGGCAAAAGGATACAGTCAGACGTACGACATCGACTATGACGAGACCTTTACACCAGTGGCGAAGATGAGTATTGTCAGGACCTTGATCTCTCTGGCAGCCAATGGAGAATGGAAGCTACACCAACTGGATGTGAAGAATGCATTTCTTCATGGGAATCTAGTAGAGGAGGTATATATGGAGATACCACCAGGATTCGGCACCAATCAGACAGAAGGCAAGGTCTGCAGGCTGAAGAAGTCCCTCTATGGACTGAAACAGTCTCCTCGAGCGTGGTTTGACAGGTTCAGGAGAGCAATGATAGGGATGTGATATCAGCAGATAAATGCTGATCATACTGTGTTCTTCAGACGAAGTGGAGGCCACATCACCATGCTTGCGGTGTATGTGGATGATATGATTATCACAGGCGATGACGAGCAGGAGATCGCCCAACTCAAGGGAAAACTTGGCAAGGAGTTCGAGGTGAAGGATCTTGGCCCTCTTCGATACTTCATTGGAATTGAGATTGCTCGAGATACAGAGGGAATTGTTCTTTCTCAGAGAAAGTACACACTAGACCTGCTCATGGAAACAGGGATGATGGGATACAAACCAGCTACGACACCGATAGACCAGAAGTTCAAGCTGGATGCTGAAGCCTGAGAACCAGTTGACCGGGATAGATATCAGAGATTGGTGGGCAAGCTGATCTATTTGAGCCACACACGTCCAGATATATGCTTTGCAGTTAGTATGGTGAGCCGCTACATGCATGACCCTCGAAATGGTCATATGGATGCAATATACCAGATTCTTAGATACTTGAAGGGTGCCCCCGGGAAGGGACTGATGTTCAGGAAGAATAATCACATGGACATCGAGGGCTACTGTGATTAGGGGTGAGCAAATACCGACCGATACCGAAAAACCGACCGAATACCGATTTAAAAACTTCCGAAAAATCGAACCGAAATTATGTACCGATACCGAATTGCCGAACCGACTAAATTACGGTATAATGGTAACGGTAACGGTTTGAGTGTAATACCATACCGAAAATATCGAACCGATTCACACACACACACACATATATATATACACACACACATTTTTTAATGTTGTTCATGATTAATTTTACACTACTCATTTTCATTTTTATCTTTGTTTTGGTTGGTTTTCTAGAACTTGGAATGGATTTTAGTGGACTTGAATTTATGTTAAGAATGCTAAGAATTGAGTTTTTGATCTTTTGAGCTTATATTTTTTTGTTCTCATAGAATTTTGAAGTGAATTTTGGTTACTTAAACTTATACTAAAGATTAAACTTAATGACCGCGTTTGATATTTTAAGCTCATTTTTAGGTGTTTGCGACTTGTCACATATTGTTCTAATAATTTTGATTAATTGTTTGGTTGGTAGAGGCTTGACTTTAAAATTAATGCTTCCAAAAAAGTAAAATATATATATTATAGGTTAAGAGGTTCTACAATATTAAGTGTGTTAATTGATCAAATATTAATTGGTAAAATACCGATACCGAACAAAAACCGACCGAATACCGATTTAACCAAAACCGAAAAACCGATTCTAAATGGTACGATATTGTATTGATTTTTCAAATACCGAAAAAATCAACCAAATACCGACCGATTATACCGACGCTCACCCCTAACTGTGATTCTGACTGGACTAGTTGTGCTGATGACAGGAGATCTACCTCGGGATACTGCGTCTTTTTAGGAGGCAACTTGGTCTCTTGGAGGAATAAGAAGCAGTCAGTGGTAGCTAGATCGACAGCTGAAGCAGAGTACAGAGCTATGGCCTTGGGAGTTGCAGAGCTGCTTTGGTTGAAGAATATGTTGGTGGAGCTGAAGCTGGATCAAGGAGCCAAGATGAAGCTGTGGTGCGATAACCAGTCAGCTATTAGTATTGCCAACAATCCAGTACAACATGACAGGACCAAACACATCGAGATCGATAGGTTCTTCAATAAAAAGAAGTTGGTTAGTGGACTACTGGAGCTAGGCCACGTTCCAACAAAGCATCAGGTAGCAGACGAACTGACCAAAGGACTTAGCTCTGTGAGCATGATCAGAGGATGTGACAAGATGGGCTTAGTGAATATCTTTCTCCCATCTTGAGGGGGAGTGTTGGTATATTTAGTATGGAAATATCCTGAGAACATATTTGGTGTTGGTATATTTAGTATGGGAATATGTTATATTTAGTATAGGAATATCCTGAGGACATATTTGGGATGCCAGAATATGCCACATGATATTCCATTGGATATTCCATCATGTAAAGGCTATATAAAGCCTATGAGACTCAATCAATAAAATCACTCAATTACAACATAAACAAAAGAAAAAGATTATATTTATCTCACCCTTTGCGTGAGGCGCATGAGTTCCACAAGTTCCAATAATTAGTGGAGAAGCAAATGGAGAGGGAGATACAAATAAGGAGATAAAACCTTCAAAATGGTGCTCAAGCAACCTTTCGTAAAAATAAATTCATCTGAGAATTGGTTATAATCAATCTGTCACACCACAATGGAAATTAACAAAATACGATTTATGATCAAAAGGGTGGTGCAGTGAGCGATTAGCTTAACAAATTTGTTCAGAATGCATAAACTAATAGGCAAAGCCCACAATCTACAATACAACAGTAGGAGTACAAATTTTGCATAACAACCCAATAACCAGAAATTTTCTGAGACTCAGATTGGATCTATACGATAAAATCTGGTCGAACCATATAAATTGAACATTTGTCAAGTCATATATGCATTGGTGCCCCTTAATTCACTACTCAAATTTCCATCAAATTCTGGAACTCCACAATTTACGATCTATAAAGCATCACTATGTTTGGTCAAAACCTTTGTTCAAAACACCATTAAAAAACATATGTTATTGAAGGACGATCAATCTAATTGAGAAACCCAGCTATTAACTATGCTTCTAAGACCACAATAGAATCATTGGAAATATTTAAGATCCATATTAAAAATGCCAATATTAACAGAAGAATCATAAAACTCAAACCTCTAATAACAGAAACTCAAATACCTGAGTACACACAAAAGAAACACCACAAGCAACTAACCTAGCCCATCTTGCATGATCAAATAATTAACACAAGGAATACATGATTAAAGCACGAAAACATTAAAATAAGTAATGTGGTTTCTGTGTCTCGATGTATCGGGCACATAGGGGAGCAATGGAATGTCCGTGCAATATTATCCTTATTCACAGTTCTTACTAAATTCCACTAAATTTATCTTATGACTAGCGAGTATCTCCTGTCATCTTTGCTCGTCTTTTCTCAAATTAATTAAATAAATAAATAATAATAAATAAACTTTGCTCGTGGATGTAGCCCAATTAGGCGAACCTCGTACATCGTTGTGTTGTATTTTCCTACATTGCTCACTGTCTGTTTGGTGTTATGCCCGAAAGACGAACCCAATCAAGACATATATCCTGCAAGTCCTCTTTGCATAACACCCAGCCTATTGTCAAGCCTTACCAAAACACCTCCTTAATCTACTTCAACTGAGTTTCTTCACTAGCATTCCAGATGGTGGATACATGTAAGCTTGATATATATAAATTGCATGATCCGGCAAATATCTAAATTGTTCTTACCTTTACTTGTACATTGGTTACCATTTGCATGTCACAATTATGTTGCAGACATATTATAAATAAGGAGAAACTCGCTTATGGAAAAAAAACATGAATAGATCAAAAGGCGAACAACTAACCTTTGTACTCCAGAGTTTTGTGCTGACCCTTGAAGAGATCTATGGTGACCTCCTCGAAATCGATGTTGTTCACTCTAACCAAAAGAAAATCAATAGAAAAATTAACTAAAAATTTAGAAAATAAAACAATCAGTAAGAAACACATAGATGTGGAGTTTTTCAATTACTTGCAGAAGAGTACTCACACAACGGCTCCGACAGACAATCCACATACACTTTCAGCGTCATCTCTCCCTTCAAATTCTTTGTTTGCTAAGAAGAAGAAGAAGAAGATACTAACGAAAGATATTTATAGATTCTATGTTGCTAAACGGCTATGTAGAATAAACATCACTTTTTTCAAAAATCATGGACTTGGTTATCTCGTTGCTCACGTTGTATCAGCTGTGTCAGAAATACCTACTGCTTTGGGCATTTCACATTTAGTGAATTTTCAGTAAAAAATTGGACGTCCAGAACAAACATCACTTTTTTCAAAAATCATGGACTTGGTTATCTCGTTGCTCACGTTGTATCAGCTGTGTCAGAAATACCTACTGCTTTGGGCATTTCACATTTAGTGAATTTTCAGTAAAAAATTGGACGTCCAGAAATTAAGATCTATGGAATTGGCAAGAATCACGTGTGAAATTTTTATTTTCCACATTTTTAGAAGATAACGCGTAAAATTTTGGGATTCCAAATTTCTGCAACCAGGAAATTCATATAAAACATTTATTTAATTTATGAAGATTTTGGAGGGTCCAAAATTGACAGGTTACCACCTTGCAGCTCTAGTATATGGACGAGTTACTTTCATATATGAATACTAATTTTGTTTAGACCTACATTTGCAAAAATTAGATCCAAATAACTACCATTTCCCATAGATCTACAAATAAATTGATAAATCTCAAGATCTAACGTGTAATCCATCTGCGAGAAATTGATGGACATAATATCATAGTTTGGTAACTTTGCACATAAGACCTAATTGCACAAGGTTTCGGACGTCTTCATGACATAAGAGTTGTGGTTAGTTTGATGGGGAAACAGCTCTGATGTCGGTGATAAAATATAACAGACGGAAGTTGTAAGTACTGATAAGCTTTTAAAAATCTAACCATAAATGCTACAAGCCTTTGTTTAATTACTACGGGTGAGTATTTAAGAAGTTAAAGACTTTTCCACAAGATTTACTGAAAGAAATATCACAATTCATTCCACAGTCAACAGCAGTAAAATAGCTCCTCATTTAGATGTATAAAAAGGAAAACTAAATTAATTACCTTCAGAGATGAGGATGGAGATGCAGCTAAAGGTTTCGGACTGGTAACACCAATATCATATGCTATGCCCCCATCTGCTTTAAACAGTCCAAAGTGCCTCTCAGAAACTGCCCCAGGCTTCGAATCCTCATTAAACAATGCAAAGACATACTCCCTCATCTTTGGCTTGAGAGGAGTTCCTTTTTCTTGAATAGCCTCCTACGCAGATTATAACTGTAGGTTCTTGAATATTTGAAGCATAGCTCCTTCTTCATCTTTATATCCCCACTAGTAGGGGTGAGCAACAGACAGTTTTTTACCGATAACCGAACCCAACCGAAATTGAAGTTCAACTCGGATTGCGATTCTATTTTTTAAATAATTCGGCTATCGGGAAGGGTTTCAAGTTTGGATTTTGGAACTCGACCCAAACCGAAAACCGAATCAGTAAAGTCTATTTACCATTTTAACCTTCAGCCTATATAATAAAAACCTAACCTGCCTAACACTCTCCACTCTGCCGCCTCTAAAACATCTTCCTCTCCCATTCTCCACTTGATCGACCCTCTCTCTCCTTGACTCTCTCGAGTCTCGACTCTCTCTCTCTCTCTACTGAGACTCTCTCTTGACTCTCGAGTTTGAGTCGGTCTTTCTCTCACGAGTTCGTCGACTGAGACTCTCCCTAAGTTGGACCGAGAATCTCTCTCACGAACTATTCGAGTGTCTCTCTCGTGGCTTCTCTCATGGCTTTCTAAGGAATCTAGCCCAAGCCCCTAATCCTAAGTAAGTAGTCACACCTTTTTTATATAGATCGCTATACTATTGTTAATTTGAGGCTGTTAATATTTTTTATATAGATCGTTATACTATTGTTAATTTCAGTACCTAATAATTAGCTATGCTGCAATTGAACTAATAACATGTTATGGTCAGTATTTCTGTTGTTTATGACATTAATATTAGTTATCACAATATGTCAGTAAGTTATGTCGGCATAAGGAATCATTCCTTGGTCGAAGGAAGAATTGGTTATGAAATAGGTAAATGTAAAATCAATCTGAGCCAAAACCATGAGAGAATGTAGGTGCTTCAATCTATTGTACATTTAATTTTTATTTTATCATAAAAAGCATTTATACAAAGATTGATAGATTTTCTTGTTCTGATCTTCCTTACATGTTGCTTGCATCATGTTATTAGAATAGGCATTTCGAGATCACACATCACCATGCTAGTTGTATAAAAAAAGGTTCCTTAGTATTCTCTGGAATGGTTCTTCAGTAGATATTGCCACTATCATTACTTAGGTATTTCCTATGTTGTTACGGGCGACGCCTAGGCGCGCCTAGGCGGCCTAGGCGCGTCCGATTTGAACAGGTCGCCTCGACCTGCATATTTTACTGCAGTGTAAGGCGAGGCCGCCTAGGCGTGCCTAGGCGAGCGTCCAGGTTCGTCCAGGGGAGACAACTGCGGGCGCCTAGGCGGTGGATCTCAGGATGGACTATTGGCTTTTTACTAATATTTTTTTTTGGACTTTAGTGTTATTATTGTTGCTAAAACATGTGCTATTGTAAAAATTGCAGCTGTTTGCTGCCTTCTGCTACTGCTATTGTTGCCTTTTGCTACTGCTACTGTTGTCTTCTCCCTCTTTTGCAATCTACTACTGCCGCTGCAGCCTTCTGCTACTACTATTGCGGCCTTATGCTACTGTTGCTGCTGACTTTTGTTACTGCTGCTGCCTACAATGTTTATACAGGTTTAGAGACCCAGAAATCTGGGCGGGCGCCTAGGCGCCGCTTAGGCGCGCCTAGGCGAGGCGGGCATGGTCCCGCCTCGCCTCGTCTAGCGCCCAATACAACATAGGGTATTTCCAGTGCTAGCTTTGGTTCTTTTAATCCTTGATAATTGCAGTGTTCTGTAACTGTATCACTGATTTGTATTTTTGCAGATTCAACATTGGATCTTCTTAGTTGCAGTGTGCCAGTGTTCTATAATTGATTGTATATTTCTATTATCTCTCAAGACTCTGAGTCTCTTACTCACATAGCCGTTGTTAGCAATTTCTATTATATATTTCTATAATTTGATTTGATTCGATTATGGGATACAACATGCAGAAAATTTGTACTATTTGTTGTAAAAAAAAAGCATTTAGCATTGCACTGCTTGCTGCAAAAAAAAGAAGATTGTTTCTATTTAGTTATTGATAGAACCCCTTCTCATCATATCAAAAATTGGTGGGGATCCATCATATGAAGCCATGGAGTTGACTTCAAGAACAACAGGAATTGAAGAAGAAGGGAGGAGAACTATAACTATAACTACTTCTATTGAGAAAGTGGTAACTATTACAATACAACTAAAATGAATGAAAACAAAGATTACGGGTCCGTTTGGATAGACTTTTTGAAAATTTGTTCTGAAAGTAGTTTTCTGAAAGTGAGTTATAAATTTGTTTTCTGAGTATAAAATTTTTGGTTTTGTGTTTGGTTACTTTTATCTGGAAAATAATTTTAAGAAACAAAAATTGAAGATTATGTTTGGTAAAATATTTTTGGAAAGTGATTTTTTTTCTGTGTCCATACTGTTCGTGTCCAACTGTATCCCTCCTAAAATTGTTCATCCTCCTCCGTCCTCGACTGTCGCCGGACTCGAAACCCGCGGCCTCGGCGGCCAAGAAGAGGAGTGTAGGTGGTGGTTGCGGCGGCCGCTGCTGTCGCCGGACTCGAAACCCGCGGCCTCAGCGGCCAAGAAGAGGAGTGTAGGTGGTGGTTGCGGCGGCCGCTGCTGTCGCCGGACTCGAAACCCGCGGCCTTAGCGGCCAAGAAGAGGAGTGTAGGTGGTGGTTGCGGCGGCCGCTGCTGTCGCCGGACCCGAAACCCGCGGCCTCACTCGACGAGGCCTCCACCGAGGAGGGACTCCACCGCCGGGCCTCCACCGAGGAGGGACTCCACCACCGCCGGCTCGACGAGGCAGGCCTCCACCTTTGGGCTGGAGCCGCTGTGCTCGACAACGAGGCCTCCACCGAGGAGCCGTTGTGCTCAGGCTGCCATGGTGGTCTCCATTTTTGGAGAAGAGAAAAAGAGGACAGAGAAAGATGAGAGAGGAGCATTGGGACTTGGGGGATGTTGGGGGTGGAGGTGGGGGTGGGTCCCGCATGTTTTGGAGTATAGCTTTGAGAAAAGAGGTTTTTTCTACTTTGGAAAAGCTATGTTTAAAAGTAACTTTTTGAAAATTTTTTCCGGATGTAATATTTGGAGTGTAGCTGTCCAAACATAATTTGAGGGACGGTTTCATTTATAACTCAGAAAACTGAGTTATAAATGGTAACCAAACAGGCCCTACATTTCTTCATCATCCATTTGACTACTACTCCTCACTACATATAACAAGGAGATGACAAGAAACTTAACTGACCAACTAACTAATGACAGGTCATCCAACTAACAAACCAACTGACTCCTTTCTTGCATGTGTTAATCTTCTTTAGTCCTGCAGTGACATCAAGCAGTCTTCACTGCATCTTCAAACAGTCCTCACAACCCTCCAGTTCATTGTTAGCAATCAATACTGCCTTTAATTGCTTCAAGGCTAGGAATTGTAGTAGGAATCATTTGGGAATGCATCAGTTGTATTGTTTGCACAAATTGTATTCTGTTTCTGTTTAGTTGAATTGTTATACATTATAAATTTACCTGGATGTGCATTGCAGTTATATGTTAATTGAATATTTTTGTAAAATTTTGTTAATGAATTTATTTTGTATTCTTTTTAAAGTGAAGGCCTGGCCCACTTGGGTCCATGGAGCTGAACTGAACCAACCGAAAACAGAACTATTTTAATTCGATTCAGAACGGTTTTTATGAATATGGTTAGATTTTCGGTTTTGTAAAATTCGGTTCTCGGTTCATTCGATTTTTATTCGGTTTGACCGAACCAAACCATTGCTCACCCCTATCCACTAGAGGCATAACATGTCTCTGAAACCACAACTTCCATCTCCCCAGAGCCTGAATGGGTCTTCCAGAACTGTATAAGTAACGTCTATATGAGCATCAAGCATATTGCCATAGTGCAGACCAGTCTTTACATCATATATCCTAGACTTTGAACTGTAGATCCACAAGTAGTTCAAGAAATAATTACATGATCTGAAATGCATAACAATACATTATAATTTCACCAGAGATTCATAAATCTATGAGCAATATCAACATCTTTCTACTTAAAATTCAATTTTTACCATAGATCTACAAAATTATAGCAAGATCCAGTAGATCTACTAAATACATCAAACATACCCACGAAATCCCTAAAGATCAACTATTGATCCACAGATCTAACAAATACTTCTCCATTATTCAAACTCGATTTGTAGGAACTAACAAATTTTCCGACAGATCTATGTTTCTTGCAAGAAAATCAAGAAAATGAAGAGCGAGTGGATAGATGAAGAGCGAGTGGATACCTGTATCTTGTGCCCCGGCCTGGCCATTGTGGATCGTGATATACTCCCTCTACGCGAAGAAGAAGAAGAAGGAGGAGGAGGAGGAGGAGAGTTTGGAGCCACTCCACCCTGGGGTTCTCCGGCGAGACCCTGGCTCTGTCATCCCGCGAATGATTTCCTTCACCTCTCGCTCTCTCCGGACTCAAGGGATTGCTTGCGGCTTGACGAGCCCCGGACTCAGAGGATAGATGAAGATCAGGGTCGGAGACGAGAACCGCAGTTGGGGCTCGGGAGGGGGGCGGAGGAAGGTGATAAGTTCCCATTCGTGGTTCCTACTGATACTGAAGAAGAAGGAGACTATCTGAAATTTGGTAACATGTAACAGAGTGTAATGGAGCCAAATAGCTAGCTAGAGAAGAAGTAAAGAAACTAGGTTTGCTCTATTGTGATTTGAAGAAGAAGAAGCTACAATCTAGGGAAGATAAAACTAAAATTTGGAAAGTAAATCTGAGATCATAATTCTCCATACATTCTTCCATTCTCTACTCCTATATATATATATATATATATATAGGAAACGGATCGGGATACCCGCCCGCGGAGCCCCGCCGAAGCCCCGCCCCCCCCTGTACCATCGGATCGCGCGGGGCCCGCGTGGGGCCCGCCCCCACCCGCGCGATCCAACGGCCAAGGGGGGCGGGGGCTTCGGCGGGGCTCCAAGGGCGGGGCTCCCGATCCGCTCCCATATATATATATATATATATATATATATATATATATATATATATATATATATGTATATATATAGAGACTGAGGCCCCGTTTGGTTGTGTTTTTAAACTTCGTTTTTTGATTTAACTCAAACTCGAACCCAAACTGCGTTTGGCAGCTCCCATTCAAAAATTGCTTTCCCAAAACTTTTTTTCAAAACTGAAGTTAAAAACCTGTTTTCGGAAAGGAGAAAAAACCTGCTTTTAGAAAGCTCATTCCCAAAACTTTTGGTGGACCCCACCCCACCTAACCCCCTCCCCCCATTCTCTCAACCCTCTCTCTCCTACCGATTCTTCATCCTCTCTCCCATCCTCCTTCCCTCCCATGGCAGACTTTTTTGAGACTTCGACCAAGTCGTCTCGACAGCAGCCGGCGCGGAGCCTGGTCGACAGCAACCTCGACCAGGCTCGGCCGCCTCAAGCTCGATGAGGGATGTCGAAGCCAGGCTTGGCCAGTGGAGCTCGTCGACGACGAGGTAGGGTTAGGTTTTTCTTGCGGTGAGAATCGAAGCAGGTCCGACCGCCAGCGCCTTCCCCAGCATCGAAGAGTGCGTCGGTGTGGTGGTCGCCTTCGATTCTGGCCCAGTGCGACGGGGGAGCCGCCGCGAGGGAGCCGTCGTCCTGGCAGAGTCAAAGTCGCGCGAGGCCCGGCAGCGACGAGGACACATGGAGGACTCACGGGAGGCGGTGGGTCGTCGACGAGGACACATGGAGGACTCACTGGAGGACTCACGGAAGGCGGTGGGTCGTCGACGAGGACACATGGAGGACTCACGGTTCTCGTCGTCGACGAGAGGACACATGGAATATGGAGGACACATGAAACATGACACAGAAAATATGGAGGACACATGAAACATAATACAAAAAATATGACAAATTATTTTCTAAAATTTTATCACCAAACAGAATCCTAATTTTTTTCTTCCAGAAAACTACTTTTCAGATGAATGTAACCAAACGCAAACTCACAATTTTTATACTCCCGAAACAACTTTATAACTTACTTTCAGAAAACTGTTTTCAGAACAAAATTTCAGAAAGTCTATCCAAACGGACCCTGAGCTTTCCGTTATCAACCTAACTAACTGCTGCTAGTTGGCTCTGACGTGGCTAATTGATTGGCTGATGTGGCAAATTGCTGATTGGATAACAAATACAAGACTAATGCTCACTCTTGATGCAGGTAAAATTCCTCACTGTAGCCCGCAGAATTTGGCTTCGTATCAATACTACCCTCTCAAATTGACCTTGTCTCAAGGTCAAGGTGAGGATATACTAACAAACTCTTCATATGATTCCCAAGACTTCTTATGTGCAATGAACTGAGACTGGAAACTGGGCACCGATACTCTTACGATACTAAGCATTGATACACAAAGTACTTGCTACCTGGCCTGCAGTACTTTAGACTGTTGCTTGCACTCTGAACTGCCTTTGCTACTATAGAATTTGATCCATGGATCCTACACCATAACATGGAAACTGACACTATCAACAACTTCTACATCGACTGAACATTTGGGTTTGTCATCTTTGTTCAAACTTGAGTGGTCATCCCTCATGTGATCATCTGTGCTTCGACTATAATTCCGATAAGCTCTGGCATCTCTTTCATTCAATCTCTCTTTTGTTTTGTGTCACCCTCATTTCCCGTATTTCGTATTTATACTCGTATCTGGATTTTGGCATGTATTTTTATTTTTCTCAGCTTGTGGAATTTCGGTATTTCTCGTATTTTGGGTTTTTTTCATGGCTCGGTTTTAATTGGGGTTGGTTCGGTTTGGTTTGGTTTTTGTGCATTGGATCACCATAGCCCTATGCTACACCCTCAACCCACCACAACTCCCCCTCTTTATATTCCCACCTACCACTCTCTCTTCTCATAACTTCCACCATTAATTTCCTTCTTCTTCTTCTTCTTCCTCCACAACTCTCCTAACCCTAGGCAAGTGCATCTTGCCACTACATGAGGACCCTCTTTTCTTTGTCCATTTGCTAGCTTAGGACATAGAGATCAACATTAGTTCTTGGGTTTTTATGATTTGGAGTCTCTGTTGATGTAGATCTAAGTTATTGCTATTTTCAGATTTTACATGTTTTGATCCATTTTGGTTGGTTTTCTTTGAGTTCTGATGTTTCCATGTGGAAGAGCTTTCAGTTTCACTCCAGTTGGAGCCTTGGAAATCCGAATTTGGAGTTCGGATGGCCAAGTTATGAACTTTTGAAGCTTTGGGTTCATCCATGGTGTTCTTGCTGTTTGGAGAAGACAGTGAGCAGTGTGCAGAGCTGTGTAGCTCACGCACACTGAGCTACGTGCGCTCTTTAGCGCTGCGTACGCAGGCTTGAGTACGCTTCCTGTTGGAAGCGTGTCTCTTTGAGCGTGCGTGACTTTCACACACTGTTCCCTGTAGCGTGCGTGACTTTCACACACTGCTCCCTTAAGCGTGCGTGACTTTCACACACTGCTCCCTTGAGCGTGCGTGACTTTCACACACTGCTCCCTTGAGCGTGCGTGACTTTCACATACTGCTCCCTTGAGCGTGCGTGACTTTCACACACTGCTCCCTTGAGCGTGCGTGACTTTCACACACTGTTCCTTGTAGCGTGCGTGACTTTCACGTACACTGCTCTCTTGTGTGTACGTGATTTTTCACCTACGCTGCTCTCTGTAGCGTGCGTGACTTTTCACATACGCTGCCCCTTGAGCGTGCGTGACTTTTCACAAACGCTGCCCTTGGAGTGTACGTGACTTTTCACGTACCCTGCTCACTTGAGGGTGCCTTGGTACGCAGACTTGAGTGAGCCTTGCGTGCGTGCTTTTGCACGTATGCTGCCCCTTGACCCCTTGCTTAATCCATTGGCTCTTGGAGTTTTGGTTTTATTTCTTTTAGCTTGGCTTTTCTATAGCCCTATATATTGATATTTTATTAGATATTTTACGCCCATTTTTATATCCTTACGCCTTTTTGTCATGAACTTGATTTTACTTGTTATGTTTGGAATGACCATTGTACATGACTTGGTATGGCAAGGAACTAGCATAACACGACAGTGACCCGTAGTGGTGCACTCCTGACATGACCAACCTGACATGATAGTGGTCCGTCGTGGCGCACTCCTGACAAGTACCCTGACATGATTTATCTTGATAACTTAACTTGACTTGCCTTGACACCGTGGGTGGTTCTTTCTTGCTTGCTTGATTAAATCCACTTGTCCTGTCTTGCATCATGTCTAGGATGGGACTCCTGAGTACCACGGTCAGGAGTACCTACTAAAATGGATTAAGGTTAATAACTAGAATAACACAGTAGTCATGAAGAGATGACACAGCTACAGGCAATCCCGTTACCTGGACGCTCTTGGGATCTGTAGCCTGCCGTCGAGTAGGGCACATTTCCAGCGAACCGTCGAGTGTTGCACCCTCTAAGTCACCTAAGGGTACATTTGTCTCCTGGACGATGTACCCACCTGAATTCAACCCTAATCTTTCGTCCTGGGTAGCCTGAATGGTCTGCAGGGCTTGTGGCTGTGGAACAATCTCACTACATCTTGTTAGTAATTAGGCCTGTGATAACCCTAGTTAGTTAAAGTAGTAAGCCGTAGTATCTGCTTGGCCGTGATTGATTGAATGAGGTATAACCAGTTTTAGCCATGTCTTGATCCAGTACAAGATTGTTTTCCTGTCATGATTTTCTTACATTATTATCTTGCCGATAAATGGTGGGAAACCAAGCTCTGTTCAAATGAAGGGTTACAACCCCGATCCTTGTTTGGTTTACGGGTTGTAACCTGGCGATCGGAATAGTTCCATGGTTACCTCGTCGTATATCACTCTGCCATGTTTTTTGTAAATTCTAGTTTTAATATTAGATTTTCTTGTGCTGATTGCTGGCTTTTGTTCTTATTTCGTGGCCCCCTTGTGGCACTTGCTCTTTCTGGGGTTGACCCAGCTGGTTTTGTGTGGCCAGATTTCGGAGCAGCTCCCGAGGATCTACCAAGCTTCCAGCCCAATGGTGAACACTAGACGAAATCCGGGCCAAGAGTGGGTTTTCCTTTTTGTTTTGCCCACTTTATTGTAAAATTATTCTTTTGAGGCGTTTAGCCGACGAGCACCTGTTAGCTCGATGCACTTTTACTTACTGTCTGCCTACGGGCTGTAAACATGATTAACAAATCCTAGGATTGATCATGTATGACTTAAACTCTTGCTAGTCCTAACATTTTGTACGACTAGCTTCATGATCAGCTGATATGTAATATTTGGGACGCCTTTTATTGTATATTAAATGATCATACATCTTGTAATTATATTACTTGCTTGAGATTGAGACAATAGGCTTGACCTTAAGAGACTGTTGGCTTGTAGTAAACCCTCATATCTAGACAGCCGTGACCGTATAGTTGAGATGTATTCTATTTCAATATACGTAGCTGGCTATGTCTGCCCCCGCTCTCCAGTATTCTGGTTCTGGGGCGTGACATTTTGCCTCTAGGAAGTCCAATGTGGTGGCACTTGTCTTAAGTTCAGCCTTTAGTAAAGTCACTTCTTCAGTTGCTGTTGAATTTTGTGACACATCAAGACAGGTATATGGCTTGCTAAACGATGTCAAATCTTTCATAATACTATCATAGTAGACTGGTGAACTTTTCCAACATACGACCAAACCAAAGACTTCAAATATGATGGGCAAGTGTTGTTTTGACCCCTTAGAGCAATTAACATCAAAATATAACTCAGTTTTTTTACTTGTGTAACGCCCCAGTCCCAAAATACTTAGGACTAGGTACGTATCCATGCCAGCTGCATACATACAAAGTACACTCCAATATATGAAAACCTTGTATGAATACATAAGCTGTAAAATACAGTAGAACCATAATAACTAAATCTCATCCACTAGATAAATAAATGATATAAAAGCAACTTTGAATTTGTCATGTATACAATCGTTGGGCGGAGACAAAGTCCACTACCAACTACCTCAAATAAAATGTACAAGAAGTGATCGATAGAATAACGAGATGAACCAAGCGCAATCGTCTTCGAAAGAATGGAGAAGATCACGGCCTTGGCTCGAACACCTGCAAAATCACAGAAGCACACACCTGGAGAGATAACCAGGTCCTCAGAGGGACGTAACAAGATACATAAAGAACATGCCATAATGAACTGAATATATAATATGTCACAACCCGAAATAAGTGACAAAACAACAATAAGGTAATCTAACCGTACTACAATATTTATGCAGTTAAGAACAAACCTCCAACGCATGGGCACTCTGGCTCAGTAGCAGTAATCTCAGGTATGGCCCATCAGGATACCAGGGACCTCAAAGCATAACATTCATCGAATGTCAGAGGCCAGCAGTAAATCAGTATCAGGATCCAGGACCGTATCTCCCGCGGAGATAACCGGCAATAGGGAAGTGCATACTTGGCCCATACGTTAAGGAAATGTTCTTCCCACCCAATGTACCTATCATGTCGCCTCCACGACCATGTAACACTACTAACTGCTAAGTCTCCTAACACGCCTCTATTAGCAGTTAGCCCTAACGCAAGCACATGGGGGATCAGCCCACACGCAAGAACCTCTACATGCTACTCATCTCACACATCCTCGTGGTACAACTGTGTCAAAGTATATGCAATACACTACAACGGTAGTCTCTTAACTCTAAGTCCATATGTAATCAAAGGATAAATAACAAAGTACATTTAATATCACTGAGCAGGCAGTAAATCAAGAACTGAAAATAAATGAACAGTGATATGTAATAATATGCAAACTAAAAATAAACAGTATAATGGTAAGGTATCTTGCCTGAGGTTATGTGCAAAAGGGAATAATCCAGTAGCTCGAACCGGCAAAATAACAAAGCAAGAAAAGCCAAATCCCGTAGATGACTCCGGATGCTACAACAAACATCACGAACGAGTTTGGAATAAAAAATATGCCTAGGAAATGCCTGTCCAAAAGTTAAATTCTGGAACAGGGGCAAAATCGTAATTTCGGGTCAAAACGATGTCCGTTGTTGGACCCGCTTTGCACCGAAATGCGTGCCAATATCTACGGTCTCTAAAGTCGGCAAACTACATGTCTACGGATTTGTTTTGATGAGACGAACCCAACGGTATATCCAATTTTGGATTCCGGTGGGCTGTGCACAAAATCGCCCATAGAGTAGGATTGTGGGCCCGCCAAAACAGCGTCCCGATCAACGGTCTCAGAATCGGACCAAACTTGGCTCACAGGACCAGAAAAATATTTCGAGTCCAATGGCGCAAGTTTCATCGCGATATGATGAGTGTGCACAAAGTTGTGACTTAATTTGCAAAAGGGTCGATACGGGGTATCTCGACGAATACGCACTGATTTCGTCGCACATATGCAACGAAATCGGGTTCCGTCAGTTCCCACACGTCGACAACATCTATACGCGCCTTTTGATGCATATAGTGCGCGACCACGTCGCCCGGTTTGTCGGGGCGCACGCCGTATCGGGTGTTTTTTCCACTTTTTGAAAACAGAATTTACAATTTTTTGTGAAACTTTAACAACGTATAACTTTTTACATACTAGATAAAATGTGAATCCAAAAGGTGCGTTACAATCTCGGTTATGTTATCTTTGACAGTCTTTAATTAGTTTTTACAAATCTTTAATGCACAGCAAGAAAATTGGCCGACAAGTTGGTATTTCAAAACAGTTTGAATATTCAGAAAAGTGGGTTTTACTCCAACTTCGTCTCGATTTTTCGAGCAAGTTGAATGGCCATGTCGAAATCCACCTGGGAGATCTCGAAGAGGGTCATGTGGGCTTTCTACATAAATTTACGGATTTAAAAACGGAGTAGAATTGACAGAGAATTCGATCGGGGAAGTGGGATACCTTAAAGTGGGAATCTGTTGTTGTTGTTGTTGTTGTTGTTGTGACGACCGGGAGGCGGAGGTGCTGTCGCTCCGACGAGGCTGCTACGCACGCCGAGGAGTGGGAGAAGGACGGAGGAGAGAGGAGGAGAGAGGAATTTGATTAGGGTTTACTTTGATAGGTGTATATATCGAAAGAGGGAAGGATGGAAGAGTTGGCCTTTAAATAGGTTAAGTGAATATAATAAAGGGTCGGCCTGCATCTGCTGCTGCTCCATGGGTGGGCGCGCACTTAGAACTGCTGCTAGCTTATTCTTTTCTTTTGGTAAGGTGGTCGGTCCCACCCCATTGGGCCGACCACCAATAAGTTTTTTTTTATAATCTTTTTTTCTCAACAACTTATATATATTTATATATATATTAAATGCCTATATATGCATGGCATAAAGCCATATACGCAGCATGAAGCTGCTGCTATAGTTGTTGTTGGTGGTGGGGGTCGGCCCCACCACTTACTTTTCTTTTTCTTTTTTATTTTATTTCTTTCTTCTTTTTTTTTCTCTTTCTTTCTTATCTTATAACTTTAATATATATATATATATATATATATATATATATATATATATATATATATATATATATATATATACACACACCAAAAATCTATTTAAAATTCAAATACCATTTAAAAGTCAACTATCCAATTATTTAATATATTTGAGCATATCTTCATATATATAAATTCAATCCTTAATAAATCAACTCAACATAGTAATAATATTTAAATAGGAAAAACATGTTTATTAAATCTCCACCAAATAACTTAAATTATCATAAAATAATAATAATCGTCCCAATGGGTGAACTTTACCGCTCACCCATATATGGGTCCAGAAAATTGTACCATCTTGTAAAATATTATTTTATTAATAAAACATAAATTTTTGTACCAAAAGTCAATAAATATTCAACAAGTCTCAAAATTATTTAAAAATATTTGTACACACATGAAATGTTCCTACATGGCCATCTTAGTCACCCCACATGCTCACATGGGCTTAAATTTGGTTCGGGCCCTGTTCGGGCTGAATTAGCCAAACCGGGTCATCAAAAAAATAAATAAATAAAACCATAAATTGTATAAATTTATTTTTAAGTCTAATAAAATAAAAAAATAATTAAAAAATAGGGGTTTTACATCCTACCCATCTTACAAGAATTTCGTCCTCGAAATTTAGGAATAATAAGGTAGATAGGGTGGTGGGGTAGAAATGAGTTATCAATACCAACATACAATTTAATTTTGGAGGAGGCGATAAAACGTCGTTCAATACTACCATGCAATAGAAAATTGTGGAGTCGATATATAGAAAAATATATCATGGTTATGGAATTCAAATAAGTATTGCTAGTGAAGGTAACAAAATTTTGAATATCCAAGTTTAGAGAACGGTAAGGAATTGAGTAGACCAAAGATAATAAATTAGACATTCGGGAGAGATGGTTCCTTGAGAGAAAACTGGATACCCATCTGGGTTGAGAGTTTGATTAAGTGAGGATTAGAATCACTCTCGAGTGCTCAAGAATAATTGGGAGGGCACGATAACAATTCTAGGTTTGAGGAGTGAGGAGTAGTTAAAGGCGAGGATACAGCCACATGAGCCGGTCAGTGGCTATCTACATTTGTGTATAAATAACTGATAGGGCAACCAGAGATGATACCTTGAGTCTATCTTAGCAAGTACAGTGCCTTGTCTTTCCAAAATAAGTAAAAGACAAGAACAACAAAGGTTTCAAAGACGGTGTTATATATTGAGTACGAATTGCGGGGTTCATAGGCGGCAAAAATAATTCAAAAGATAATTGTCAAGGCGGTCGCGGATGAGACTCTAAGGTAAGTTTACTATGTCTTCATCCACGTAGAATAATATGTAATAAGCGAACCAAAGTGCAATAGGTTGATCAGACCATCATGCACCGGTTCTGATTAGACAATATGTTAGTGGGTGCACCCAATAAAATATGTCATGATCAAGCTTGATAAC
Source organism: Iris pallida (assembly GCA_029216955.1). Taxonomy (NCBI): domain Eukaryota; kingdom Viridiplantae; phylum Streptophyta; class Magnoliopsida; order Asparagales; family Iridaceae; genus Iris; species Iris pallida. The sequence continues at coordinate 2,658,816 of JANAVB010028399.1, forward strand.
GAAATAAGCTTGCAAAACTGAAGCTACATTAGCAGCATGAGTCAAAATATGTGCAAGAGAGGTACTGATGAAGGAAATTAAATAGTCTCGGATCTTTTAAAATCAAGGCTCGCCCGAAGTGTGGGCCTATACAGTTGTCCTAGTGTTTCTTCATTTATGGCTTGGTAGACTAGATAAGGTAGGGTCCTCTGAATTTCTAGTCTAAGTAAACTTATCAGTATGGGTCACAAGGACAAAGGCTTTGTTAGGTGGTGAGGTATTCTACCCAACTTACAAAAGTTAAACTAATAGTGTGATGGGACAATGGGTCAAGCAATCATGATAAAGCACAAATCTGAGCATTTACGGAATTAAGTAGAACAAAATCACATATCGGTCGAAAGAATTGAGTCGAGATGGAAATCCCTATCCGTGGTCAAAAATATATCGGTATCATGGTAAAGATTATAGTTTGGCCATTTTGACCATAAGGTCATATCAAGAAACAGAGTACAAGGAGATGGGTTTTGGTGGGACATGATATATCTGCATAAAGGTGGGCTTGTCTAGGTCTTACATATAAAATTTGTTGGAAGAAAAAGTCTAGTGTTGTGCTCCAAACATCTAAGTCACGGTAAGGGACGCCAAAATATCAAAAATAGAAAGTGGGAGTTCACGAGGTGATAATTAATGCACAAAATAAAGAAGATCAAGTTAAAGCATGAAATAAAATTTATTTAAGGAATCCAGTAAAATAATTCAGGAACACAATTCCGGAGAGAAGATAGTCTCCTAGATGAATATAGTTAAGGAACCATTAACTCATTATCCAAATTGCAAATGGGTTAGAAGGTCACAATTAAAAGATCTAGAATTGAAGGGAGGTCGAGTAAGTCGAGGTGAAAATACAGTCACATAGCTGGGTAGATGACTAACAACACTTGTGCATATACCACTATCATGGTCATGGGTGACATGGTAATTTGTGTGGAATACTCAGTAGGGTTATCTTGGGGCCTACCATTAAAATTTAACTCAAGTTTCCTCCAAAAGTTTTAAAATTAAACTTTCAAAAAAAATAAACCACCAAAATTTGTATTCACTCTAAGCCGTTCAAATTCATCATAAAAAAAAATTTAAATTACTCTTATAAATCTCAAAGCAAAATTTTATCACGTTACTACTAACCTTTTCCAAAATTAACGTTTAAATTCAACTATTTAACTCAAGAGTTCATAATTTACGAATTCATAAAAAATTCACAATAAACCAAAATTTAACACTCTAAAATTTTCAAATAATTCATAATAAAACTCTTAGCATATTAAAAGCAATCACAAAAATTAAGCTCAATGCTCTCATCAATTTTAACTTCTATTCATGCTAAGTTATTCCAACAAAATCACAACTGTTAAATGGTAACTTCCTTTAATCAATCAAAATAACTTTCCATCACATCCTTTGGAATTCTCCCAAAAGTTTTAATATTAGCAATCCCACATTAAACTTTTGATTAATCTTATCAGTCAAAATCTTTTTTTTTTATACCAAAAATCTAAATAGATTTGTAAATCCTCAATCATAGGACACTACTTAATATAAAATTTTCTCAAAAATTGTTTTTCATAACCTTTAAATATTTTAAACCAAAATTCACCGTCATTACTTCCACTTAAAATTCAAAATTTAATAACACACGAATATCGCAAGTTGTATAACTCAAATTTAAATAATTCCTATGGCCATTTTTAAAAGCTAAGATCATTTTCAAACCAAATTTATAACTGTTCAAAGGTGTATAACTATAATACAATAAATCATAAACATCAAAACTCGAAAATCAAATAAATTTTATATTTGTTCAAGGATGTATATTTATCATCAAAAACTCATAAATATCACAACTCGAAAAGCAAATAAATTTTATACTTGTGCAAGGATGTATAACTATAATCCAATAAATCATAAATATCAAATCTTGAAAATCAATCAATTTCTTAAACCAAGTATGAAATTCTATAAATTCTCTGGTGTTTACTATTTAGAAATCTCAAGGTAAAAACCTTCCTTGGTAGTATCCAACTTTACAAATTACTACTCATTAAATCACACTTTAAAAAAAAACTTTTAACTCAATTAGAGTCTTAAATGTATTCCAATTGCCAATATAACCATTCTAGCCATGTGTTTGACCTATGAGCATATACTAGTGTAGTCATCTTTCTAGTTGACACTAAGCACAAAAAATAAGAATCAACGGTAGAAAGGAATCAAGCAAGATGCAGTTCAAGGAAGTCGAACGAGAGTTCAGAATTTGAAGCCAAGGGAAGAGGTCAAGCTGTATGGATGAGATTCCTAGATTCTAATCCTATGTTGCAGGCTCACATCGGTACAGTAACGTAACCGAAGTGACAAACTCGACCTGCATGGGCCACCACAAAAACATGTAACGCCCCAGTCTCAAAATACTTAGGACTAGGTACGTATCCATGCCAGCTGCATACATACAAAGTACACTCCAATTTATGAAAACCTTGTATGAATACATAAGCTGTAAAATACAGTAGAACCATAATAACTAAATCTCATCCACTAGATAAATAAATGATATAAAAGCAACTTTGAATTTGTCATGTATACAATCGTTGGGCGGAGACAAAGTCCACTACCAACTACCTCAAATAAAATGTACAAGAAGTGATCGATAGAATAACGAGATGAACCAAGCGCAATCGTCTTCGAAAGAATGGAGAAGATCACGGCCTTGGCTCGAACACCTGCAAAATCACAGAAGCACACACCTGGAGAGATAACCAGGTCCTCAGAAGGACGTAACAAGATACATAAAGAACATGCCATAATGAACTGAATATATAATATATCACAACCCGAAATAAGTGACAAAACGACAATAAGGTAATCTAACCGTACTACAGTATTTATGCAGTTAAGAACAAACCTCCAACGCATGGGCACTCTGGCTCAGTAGCAATAATCTCAGGTATGGCCCATCAGGATACCAGGGACCTCAAAGCATAACATTCATCGAATGTCAGAGGCCAGCAGTAAATCAGTATCAGGATCCAGGACCGTATCTTCCGCGGAGATAACCGACAATAGGGAAGTGCATACTTGGCCCATACGTTAAGAAAATGTTCTCCCCACCAAATGTACCTATCATGTCGCCTCCACGACCATGTAACACTACTAACTGCTAAGTCTCCTAACACGCCTCTATTAGCAGTTAGCCCTAACGCAAGCACATGGGGGATCAGCCCACACGCAAGAACCTCTACATGCTACTCATCTCACACATCCTCGTGGTACAACGGTGTCAAGGTATATGCAATACACTACAACGGTAGTCTCTTAACTCTAAGTCCATATGCAATCAAAGGATAAATAACAAAGTACATTTAATATCACTGAGCAGGCAGTAAATCAAGAACTGGAAATAAATGAACAGTGATATATAATAAAATGCAAACTAAAAATAAAAAGTACAATGGCAAGGTATCTTGCCTGAGGTTATGTGCAAAAGGGAATAATCCAGTAGCTCGAACCGGCAAAATAACAAAGCAAGAAAAGCCAAATCCCGCAGATGACTCCGGATGCTGCAACAAACATCACGAACGAGTTTGGAATAAAAGGAAACGCCTGTACAAAAGTTAAATTCTGGAACAGGGGCAAAATCGTAATTTTGGGTCAAAACGATATCCGCCGTTGGACCCGCTTTGCAACGAAATACGTGCCAATATCTACGGTCTCTAAAGTCGTCAAACTACATGTCTATAGATTTGTTTTGATGAGACGAACCCAACGGTATGTCCAATTTTGGATTCCGGTGGACTGTGCACAAAATTGCCCGTTGAGTGGGATTGTGGGCCCGCCAAAATAGCGTCCCGATCAACGGTCTCAGAATCGGACCAAACTTGGCTCACAGGACCAGAAAAATATTTCGAGTCCAATGGAGCAAGTTTCATCGCGATATGATGAGTGTGCACAAAGTTGTGACTTAATTTGCAAAAGGGTCGATACGGGGTATCTCGACGGATACGCACTGATTTCGTCGCACATATGCAACGAAATCGGGTTCCGTCAGTTCCCACACGTCGACAACATCTATATGCGTCTTTCGATGCATATAGTGCGCGACCACGTCGCCCGGTTTGTCGGGGCGCACGCCGTATCGGGTATTTTTCCACTTTTTGAAAATAGAATTTACAATTTTTCGTAAAACTTTAACAACGTGTAACTTTCTACATACCAGATGAAAAGTGAATCCAAAAGGTGCGTTACAATCTCGGTTATGTTGCCTTTGACTGTCTTTAATTAGTTTTTACAAATCTTTAATGCACTGCAAGAAAATTGGCCGACAAGTTGGTATTTCAAAACAGTTTTTAATATTCAAAAAAGTGGGTTTTACTCCAACTTCGTCTCGATTTTTCGAGCAAGTTGAATGGCTATGTCGAAATCCACCTGGGGGATCTCGAAGAGGGTCATGTGGGCTTTCTACACAAATTTACGGATCTAAAAACGGAGTAGAATTGACAGAGAATTCGATCGGGGAAGTGGGATACCTTAAAGTGGGAATCTGTTGTTGTTGTTGTTGTGACGACCGGGAGGCGGAGGTGCTATCGCTCCGACGAGGCTGGTACGCACGCCGAGGAGTGGGAGGAGGACGGAGGAGAGAGGAATTTGATTAGGTTTTACTTTGATAGGTGTATATATCGAAAGAGGGAAGGATGGAAGAGTCGGCCTTTAAATAGGTTAAGTGAATATAATAAAGGGTCGGCCTGCATCTGCTGCTGCTCCATGGGTGGGCGCGCACTTAGAACTACTGCTGGCTTATTCTTTTCTTTTGGTAAGGTGGTCGGTCCCACCCCATTGGGCCGACCACCAATAAGTTTTTTTTTCCTAATATTTTTTTCTCAACAACTTATATATATATTAAATGCCTATATATGCATGGCATAAAGCCATATACGCAGCATGAAGCTACTGCTATAGTTGTTGTTGGTGGTGGGGGTCGACCCCACCACTTCCTTTTCTTTTTTTTTTTAATTTTTTTTAATTTTTTTTCTCTTTCTTTCTTATCTTATAACATATATATATATATATATATATATATATATATATATATATATATATATATATATATATATATTATATTTATATATATATTATTATTTTATATATATATATATATATATATGTACATATCCATAAATACACCAAAAATCTATTTAAAATTCAAATACCATTTAAAAGTCAACTATCCAATTATTTAATATATTTCAGCATATCTTCATATATATAAATTCAATCCTTAATAAATCAATTCAACATAGTAATAATATTTAAATAGGAAAAACATGTTTATTAAATCTCCACCAAATAACTTAAATTATAATAAAATAATAATAATCGTCCCAATGGGTGAACTTTACCGCTCACCCATGTATGGGTCCAGAAAATTGTATCATCTTGTAAAATATTATTTTATTAATAAAACATAAATTTTTGTACCAAAAGTCAATAAATATTCAACAAGTCTCAAAATTATTTAAAAATATTTGTACACACATGAAATGTTCCTACATGGCCATCTTAGTCACGCCACATGCTCACATGGGCTTAAATTTGGTTCGGACCCTGTTCGGACTGAATTGGCCAAACCGGGTCATCAAAAAAAAAAACCATAAATTGTATAAATTCATTTTTAAGTCTAATAAAATAAAAAAATAATTAAAAAAAATAGGGGTTTTACAACTTGCCATTGATCCAAGAAGGAATCAAATCCAAAAAACTTACTTGTATTAATAGGACCTTTTCCAGCAAGGTTGCTATTGTAGTAGCTGGACTCATTTCTTCCTCCATTATCTCCTTCCTTCTGATAAGGCTCGAGATTTGCAATAAGTGTAGGATGGTTGAGCACCTCTAGAGGGGGGTGAATAGAGTGTGTGCGTGTGCAGCAGAAAATAATCACCAATTAAAAATATTAAACAGTTATATATTATGGCAGATAAAAGACGGTAAATAAAATACGATAAAGTAAGAGTCAATAATTCAAACTCAGTGAACACCACGATATATACTGGTTTCCCTCTGAGTGGACTAGTCCAGTCACGAGTACTCTTGCTCGCTGTTAATCCACTATGGCACAAGTTTTAACTGAGCGCTTGCAACTCTTACAACACCGTACTTGGCGACAAGTGCACGACCGACTTCACAACACCGTGCTTGGTGACGAGCGCACGACCGACTCCAGAAGGCAATTGAAAACCTAGAACGTTTTCTGAATACAGCCTCTGATATAACTCTTCAATACCAAACTATAGATTAAACAGAACCTGTACTGGCATGGCTAAGAGTCGTAAAGGCTTAGATATGAAAGTAAAAAGCTCAGAATACTTTAGATAGAGAAGAGAAGCGATGAAATTAGATAATTGAAATGAATGGTAATCTCAACTCTATTTATAGTATTTTTGGGAGACCGAACTCGGGCAGAGTTCGGACAGAGTTCGGATGCTAGAATTTCGCATACGAACGTTGGATGCAGATTTGGTGGGAACTAAAATTCAAATAACTCGGTCCGAACTCGGACCGAACTCAGACCGAACTCGGTCAGAGTTCTGTCAGAGTTCTGCTGGGTCAGAACAATAAGGAATGGACCAAATTTGTATAGGTTTTGGGCTTTTTGGAATTGTGGATTTTTGGGATAAGTAGGTAGGCTTATTTTTGTTTGTGGACTGAGAAAAACCTAAGCCAGTACCGATCCGATCAATCTCATATTTTTCTTATACTCAATAAAAGGAAAAATACAGAATAAATATGAAAACCAATAGCCCTTTTGACGACGTCTTTTTCCTGACATTGATGACGCATTTTTCCTTGACGACAGTCGTCCAAAGATAAACAGATCAGGAAATCTGAATACCTTTCGGGGGCATCGCCCCCGAACCCTCACGGGGGCGCTGCCTCCTCGACCTCCGTCCGCTGACCGGGCAGCGGAACCCCCGATGCTAGGCCCCGGATAGGTTGTTAGGCGGTTCAGAAAAATCTTCTTGTATTATGCCGTCTTTGGCCCGTCAATAATTCTTTGTTGCATATGTCTTGGTTTGATCATGCTTACTGCTTGTTTGCAAGTACATGTTAGACGAACAAAACAATATAATACAGTATGATACAAGCATAACAATATGATATAGACCATTTAGGACAATGCTAAGTTTATAGGACAATGCTAAGTTTAAGTAGGAACATGATAGTGATTACATGAATATTAGTGACATCACTAGTTAAACTTAATTGATTAGCCATATTCAAAAATATGATATAATCATTGGGCTAACAATCTCCCCCTTTTTGATTATGGCAAATCGGTTAAGTTAAAGATAGATACAATAGATGCGTATATCACTAATAAACACATATTACTAAAAAATTCTTTGCTAACTTAAACTTATTTCTCCCCTTTTGACATGATCAAAAAATAAGCTCCCCCGTAATAAGCTATAAAATGAAATCAATCATCAAAGAAGGAAGGAAGAAATAATCATAAACAACGATCAGGGTAGAAATTGGAAACAAACCATTCAAAACACAGTCTAAGAAAGAATATAACTATAGTTTTGAAGGAAACCAATATAGTAGAAATCAATCATTGGTCATAAATAATCCATGAGAGAAAAAATTCACAGATCTAGTATAACAATATAAAATACCAAATATAGAATATTTAGAAGATATAATAAGACTTTTAACAGTGATAAAAAAATATGATTCACACTTTGCCCATACAAAATAGTGACTCACTTCTATAAAGAATATAATCATTGAAAAGAAATCAAAGCAGATATACTAGAATCTATTCAAAATCTATACCAAAGTTTATGCATTTGAACTCAATTACCTTAACATGATATATGAATATGCATTAGATAAACAAGAAGGTAATGGAGACAAAATACTTGAAAATAAAAAATTCAGTCGACTTAAATGCTCTTCCGCAAAGTATGTCCAGTCTAAATAAGATAATCATGAACTTTGAGATAAAATCTCAATAAGAAAAGCCAAATCAATTTAAACTCATAGAATCATCAAAACTAAATATATTTGGCAAGATAATTTAAAAAAACTCGTAAAATGAGAGAATCAAGAAGAAATAATAATAATCATATATTCTCTCATAAAAATATCATGAACACAATCGATAAGAATTAAAAAAATAGACAGTAGGTCCATGATTGAACTAGGTATACCATATACTAAAAGTGTAAATAAATTGAAACAATTGATTTGCTCCCCATTAAAATATGCGTATATAGTTCAAAATAATTTATATGCAAAAATAGATAAAATAAATAATCACAAGATCTGAGGAATATCCAAGATATGCATCTTTTTTTCGTTTGATCAAATGCATACAAACTTCCAAACTTGAAACAAATATCATCTTTAGGCAAGTAAAAGAAATACCCAATAAATAAATACTTAACAATGAACAAACAAAATATGTCTACAGTAATAAAAATAATTTCAAGACAGTAATTTTTTTTTGAAAATTGCCTTAATAATGGTATTCGATTAACGGACAGATTAAAAAAATTAGAAGACTTTTGAAATACAGAATTCACTATAAAAAGGTTGTCCTAGTGAATGTTTGAATTCGTCCGTTTAGTCCTTAGACTCTCAACTGATGATGCAAAACTTTTGTATCACGAAAACAGCTTTAATAAAAGACCCATATCCCATTTTAGTAAATAAAAACAATACTAGATTAATGTCCAGAATAAATAGTATTCTAGATATATGGCATGTTAAGGGAATAATTGATTTGAAACAATTAACTTCTATATCCAAAATTAATAACAAATTTAAATTCTAGAAAAATATTTCTAAAAGTAGGAAACTAATTCATCAAAATATTAGGTCTTCTTATCAAGGTTCATTTCTTCCCTTTTAAAACCTTAGCACGGAATCAACCGTAGGCTTAAAGAAAAGAAACGCTTTGAGAGAGAGAAATTAAACTGACTTCTTCCCAACAATGTATTACTACTATAGACAGTTAGTAACTTGGATAAGAAGAGAATAATAAAATCTTTAAAAAATATCACTTATAATGAAACAATCAAAAAGATATTTCAATTTAGCATATATAAACTAAAATACAATGAATAATCATATAAGTCAAAAGATGACATAACTTGATCAGCAATAAAATTTTACAATAGAAAAGTTAGATCAACACATGTTACCTTTTGTGAAAAATATAAAAAGATAATATTGTCTATCAAAATGAAAGACCAAATCTAAAGATGAAATTCATATCTCTTTGCTTAGAGTTGAGATCAATCCAAGATTATAGATCATTTTAGAGAATACAAAAATAAGTGCATCTACTGAAATCGAAAGATCTTAAACAACAACAAAAGAATCAAATCATTTGTAGCTATAAGCATAAGATGTATCCATTACTTGTATCCTTATATGTGCTACAAAATCATTAGATAATGGGTTAGCTGTAGGGGCCGATTCCCAGCTAGTGGTAGTCCGAAGACTAGTACACCGTGTCGTTTCAGGCTATTTACACCTGTATAACAGAAGGACCCTTTTGACTTGTACCAAAAATGATCTCTACTTTTAAGAACTTAGATTTAAAAGAATATGTACAGTATCATCAATCAGCATTGAAATCCAGAATTCCTAAATATAAGATAAGTAAATCCCCAAAGAATGAATAAGAAATGATCATCAAGATTAAGATACTAAAAACTAGTTTTCAAAAAGTTTTCATAGTGCACTATAGAGATAAATATATAGTATAAGTGTGCACCAATAAATATATCAAGATAAAACAAACGATCTTAAAATAGCACTCACAAATAATCATGAGCAAGACATTAATAAATATTTCTTCTCAAAATCCCAACTTAAAAATATAAACCAAATAAATATCGAAAATTAGGAGACTACTAATATATATATATATATATATATATATATATATATATATATATATATATATATATATATATATATATAATTGCATACATGAAATAATTCAAATACGAGTCATGTATCCAAAATGTTAACCAAAAAGCCAAGAAAAATGTCATTTAAGAGAGGCTTTGAAGAAGAAGCTAATAAAGAAAAGAACACAAATTTGTTCAAAGAAATCAATAGCTGAAGTATGAGGTAAGCACAAGTTTGAAGATAACAAGTATAATTAAATACTTTTCAAAATAATATAAAACTTGAGCTAAACTCAATATTCCCCCATAAAGATATTTATACAAAAGTATATATCAATAAAATATATGAGCAATATATAAATGACAATATATGAAGTACTCATGTATCCTTAATAAACCTTGAAAAATTATCACAAGATGAAGAACATGTATAAATATGCTTTATTGGGCAAATATGTAATTGATTCATAAGAAGTTACTCAAAATAAGATATAAGAATCAATAATGAATATATTATGTAAGCACAAGGTTATCATAAAAAAATAGGTATATATTTTTCGAGTAAAAAGAGACTTGTGCTAAACATACATACTCACAAAATACCGATTAAAGTAAATATAACATGTTAAAGACAAATCGGTAAGAAATGACCATTTTAGAAATATTAAAGACAGAGAGTCAAAAACACATCAACTCTAGCTCTTATAGACTAGAGTGGTATGCATGCTTAGAGCATACATAGATAAATATGACATGTCACATAAATGGAAAATGAGTAAAAGACTATATAGTATGAAATAATTATTTAAGCTAAACAACTAGTCATGTTAGGATTATAACTCACATAAATGATAAACAATTAAAAGATATCAATGAGAGATAATAGCAAGACATCAATAAGAACATGCTAGATATAAAAACTATTTAGGAAGCATGTTACCAAAGTGGTTCTAGTGACCACACATATGTTGGTGCAATTGCGTGGAAGAAGACCGTTGTAGCTTTGCAATCACCAACATGCTCCATGGTTCTATGGTTCATCATAAGTAGCTCCACCTTAAATATTAGGTGAAGACTTTGGTATCCAGTACTTGGATCCACATTTGTTAGCTTTAGGAATCCATTTGTACAAGTTCATATCAACTAGCTTTCTAATCTGATAATGATTAGAAATGTGTCCATTCATACCGCAATAATGACAGAAAGTATTAACATTAGTCCTATGTACAGCAGTATGAGAACGTGCAGTGGTGTGATATGATGTGCGTGGATACTTGTAATAGAATGCATGGTTACGTGAAGCTTTAGCTTTGTTTGCTTCCTTTTTAAAAGATCTGTCGTATGTGACTTTGTGATGTGTCATGTGTCTTGTGTTAGACTGAGTCACATGTTGTACTACCTGCTTTTCCAATCTAATCTCTAACTTTTTAGAGTTAGCACAGATCTCATCATATTTAGCAGAAAGAGCATCAATTCTACATGAAGCAACAAAATATTTTTTCTTTTCTGATTCTAATTCCTCCTTAAGTTTAGCATTTTCTTGAGTGCTTTTCTCAATGCATTCAAGTGCCTCATGCAATATAAACTCAAGTGTGGACATCTCAGTAGAATTATCAGAAGTAGAAGTATTTCTAGCATCATTCAATAAGCAAATAAGCTTTTTATTCTCAAGCTTATAGCGGAGAATATCCTTTCTAGCTTGCTTATACTTATCTAATACTTTTTTGTGTTCCTTCAATAGATCACTGAAAGCATTAGATAACTCATCATAAGAGAATTCATTCTCTTCAAGAACAGAGTTGTCTTGTACCTCGTTGGATAATGCCATTGAGCATATATTTGTAGCTTGACGAGGTCTCTCTTCTTCTTCGGAATCGCTTGCTTCGCTTTCACACCATATGCTCGTGGTAGAGTACTTGTGAGATGACGACCTTCCTTTGTTTGATCGTTCATAGTGACTCTCCTTTCTAGCAGTACTACAATCTTCTTTGATGTGGCCTATCTTCTTGCAGTTGTTACATACAAGCTCTTCTTTATATATAGGGTTGTGTTGAACCTTAAATCTTGATGCCATTATGCACACATTTGCATCATTATAAAGACTATCCTCCTCTCTGGAGTCGCTAGCACAACTTTCATACCTGCACTCATAAGTAGCTTCAAGAAGTTTCCAAATTTTATGAGATGTTGTACAAGTAGTAATGAGATTGAATACATTGAAGTCTGCAGCACAATAGAAAGCATGCTTTGCTTTTGCATCAAGGCTAGCTAACTTCTTCTCTTCCTCTATGTAACTATAATAAGGCTTGTTAATAATTGAGAAAGTAAGAATAAAGGTGATAGTAGGCTTTTTGTAGCCATTGAAAACAATTGACCATAAATCTAGAGACTTCAGGTAGAAGCTCATATGTGTCTTCCAAGAAGTATAGTTTATTCTATCAAATAGTGGAGGTCTATTTGTGGACTGCCCTTCACTTGTGAATATTGATTTCATGGATGTCATATGCAAATACTCTAGAGTGTTATATATGAATATAACCTGCTCTGATATAACAATTGTGGGAGCAATTGGTATGAGCACTAATATCTATATAACAAGCACCTTCTCTGATACCAATTGTAGGCAATTGGAATCAGAGGTTAACAATTGATAATAAGGATCTACTCTTAGGATGTTAAGCCAGATAATAGAGTCCTAGCTTTGATACCAATTGTAGGACCATTGAGCACCTCTAGAGGGGGGATGAATAGAGTGTGTACGTGTGCAGCAGAAAATAATCACCAATTAAAAATATTAAGCAGTTATATATTATGGCAAATAAAAGACGGTAAATAAAATGCGGTAAAGTAAGAGTCATAATTCAAACTCAGTGAACACCATGATGTATACTGGTTTCCCTCTGAGAGGACTAGTCCAGTCGCGAGTACTCTTGCTCGCTGTTAATCCACTATGGCACAAGCTTTAACTGAGCGCTTGCAACTCTTACAACACCGTGCTTGGCGATAAGTGCACGATCGAATTCACAATACCGTGCTTGGTGACGAGCGCACGACCGACTCCAGAAGGCAATTGGAAAACTAGAACATTTTCTGAATACAGCCTCCGATATAACTCTTCAATACCAAACTCTATATTAAACAGAACCTGTACTGGCTTGGCTAAGAGTCGTAAAGGATTAGATATGAAAGTAAAAAGCTCAGAATACTTTAGATAGAGAAGAGAATAGATGAAATTGGATAATTGAAATGAATGGTAATCTCAACTTTATTTATAGTATTTTTGGGGGACCGAACTCGGACAGAGCTCGGATGCTAGAATTTTGCATACGAACGTTGGATGCAGATTTGGTGGAAACTAAAATTCAAATAACTCGGTCTGAACTCAGACCGAACTCAGACCGAACTCGATCAGAGTTCTATCAGAGTTCTGCTAGGTCAGAACAATAAGGAATGGACCAAATTTGCATAGGTTTTGGGCTTTTTGGAATTGTGGATTTTTGGGATAAGTAGGTAGGCTTATTTTTGTTTGTGGACTAAGAAAAACCTAAGCCAGTACCGATCCGATCAATCTCACATTTTTCCTATACTTAATAAAAGAAAAAATATAGCATAAATATGAAAACTAATTTCCCTTTTGACGACGTCTTTTTCCTACAGCGGAACCCCCGATGCGAGGCCTCGGATAGGTCGTTAGGCAATTCAGAGAAATCTTCTTGTATTTTATCGTCTTTGGCCCGTCAATAATTCTTCTTTACATATGTCCTAGTTTGATCATGCTTACTGCTTGTCTGCAAGTACATGTTAGACGAACAAAACAATATGATGCAGTACGATACAAGCATAGCAATATGATATAGACCATTTAGGATAATGCTAAGTTTATAGGACAATGTTAAGTTTAAGTAGCAACATGATAGTGATTACATGAATATTAGTGACATCACTAGTTAAACTTAATTGATTTGCCATATTAAAAAACATGATATAATCATTGGGCTAACAATAAGTACATTATTAGCATAAACTGTTTTAAAATCTAGAAAATCTGTTGTCTTTACGGTTTCTTTGACACCCGGATCCCATATCAAAATAGGTGTGAGACGAGGAAGCATATCCTTAATAGGAGGGTTCATTTTGGTCATATCGATTACATTAACTACTATTTTTGGAGCTTCCAGAATAGAACCCAAGACCTCAGTAGATTCTGCCTGATCATATGGCTTTTTGGTAATGACCATGAGTTTCCACTTAAACTCATTTGACTCACATTAGTCAAGAGACCTGTTATCTTCATCTTTATGTACAGTTAAACCAATTATCTGAGAAGTTGTGTAATGTACCGGTCCTTGTTCATCATGCACCAATCTATCATTGGAAGTTTGTGCTTCTGGATCTTGTTCATATGTGATGGTAACAGAATCATATTCTAAAACCATATAACCATTTTTGAACTTTATGTGACTCAAAAGCTTCATGTATTCGTAATCCACTAGCGGAGTTTCAGATTGGTTCTGCGGAATATGAGATAACTCCATAATTTTATATAACCCATCATGTTCTTCATACTTCAAACCAGGATCATCATTTACCATCTGAAACACATATGACTTCCCATCCGCCTTTAGATGTTCTAGAAAGACTTTGTAAATGGGACCAATAGGTCCATCATCATACTTTCTTTGATTATTTGGGAACCTTGTGTACCATAGCCACTAAATATTTTCTTCTCCCAAGTACCCATAAAAAGCAACAACCAAATGGCCCATCAACTGCTCTTTTTGGCACTGCTTCATGATTACTGCGATAAGTAATATTAGATCAGCTTCCTGCTGCCTAATAATCACACACTTTTTGTTCACACACCACTTACTAGTTCCACAGACCTAGGGAAGATAAGGCTTTACTTGTTGCCCAAGTAAATTCACAACAACACCAACTTCTTTAGAAATAATTATTTGAGTTTGAGTTTGATTCAAACCTTTGTCTAAAATACATGATTCAACAGCCTCCAGAGAAGTTTTAACACAGAGAACCTCAAAGCCTTCCCCTGTCTCTGGAAGCGAGGTCTTAACTTTGCCAGCTTCTTCTAGGCCCTCTTTGTTAACTTGCTCAGCTTTCGCAACAGCATCTTCAGGATGTTCATTATTTCTTTTGCCACTCTCATTTTCTTCATTTGACCATATCATTCCAGAATCTTCCGATTGCTGTCTTGAATGAATATTTTGCTTAATGCTCCGAACCAAAGCCATGGTCATATTTTTGGTGTTCGCTTGTCAGTGAATGTAGAACCAAGTCCTCCATAGTCATATAATCAATATTGCACCTACGGCACCAACTCATGCTACCAAGCTTCCCCATTCTTGACTGCTCAGAGCTGCCACCCTTACCACGTTCACTGATACTTGCCATCTCCAGTTTATTGTCTGTTCTCTCGACAACATGTACCTGTAGCATATTTTTTTCTTGGACTGCTTCAATTCTACCTGAATCTGAGACCACAGACTTCGGCTCCTTCACATGCATTTCGTCAAACACCAAGGCCTCGCAATTAGGACTTCCACGTGCTTCTTTCTTCACTGGCATTTTATCGAACACATGTGAGGCAATATGGTACTGCTACTGCAGATATGTTGGCGGAGCCGTGTAATGCTGCAGATTCTGTGGAGACATGTCCAGAGAGCTCCGTGATGTCTGGTGGTACCACGATGACATCAGTTTCATGTACGGCTGCAATAGCGTCAGGTATTGCGGCTGCGGATATCGGTACTGCTGCCACGGATGCTGCTGATACTGCAGTGAGTGAGAAGAATAAGGCAGAGTCGCGTACTGCTGCGGGGGCGAGTAATAGCCGTAGGGGTCCGACGGTGGCGGGGTCGATAGTGAAGACAATGGCTCCATGGACAGAAAATATGAAGGATAAATTTCCCTCTGGTACTTTATCCAAGCATCCAGCATATTTAACTTGTGATCTAGATTTAGAAGAGTACCTTCGAGAGATCAGAGACTCTCCTCCACGATCCGGTGGCAAAGATCCTCCGGGAACCCTTATCGTGAGCTCCAGCTCGAAATCGATGTCTGTGATGGCTGTTCCGGTGAAGCTTCCTGCCAGAAGCCATGGCTCCTGAGAATCGTCGGCTCTGATACCAATTGATAAGTTTCTATTCGTGGTTCCTACTGATACTGAAGAATAAGAAGACTATCTGAAATTCTGTAACATATAACAGAGTGTACTGGAGACAAATAGCTAGCTAGAGAAAAAGTAAAGAAACTAGGGTTTGCTCTATTGTAATTTGAAGAAGAAGAAGCTACAATCTAGGGAAGATAAAAATAAAATTTGAAAAGTAAATCTGAGATCATAATTCTCCATACATTCTTCCATTCTCTACTCCTATATATAGGGACTGAGTTTTCCGTTATCAACCTAACTGCTGCTAATTGGCTCTGACGTGGCTAATTGATTGGTTGATGTGGCAAATTGCTGACTGGATAATAAATACAAGACTAATGCCCACTCTTGATCCAGGTAAAATTCCTCACTGCAGCCCCCAAAATTTGGGTTCGTAACAGAAGGACTCGAGAACGTTGTGGAGGCTGGTGACGTCGAGGAGCCATTAAACCCTAGATTCATCATTCGTGGAAGAATTTATATAGAGAGAGTTGTCACGCCCCACTCCCGTAGGAGCGATCGTCCTTGCTAAGGTGTGATGCCGTACGAGCCTAGATTTACACTCATGCAAGGCGGGTTCCATAACTGTCGATTACAGCGACTGCGACAAGGTCGTCGCACAGAAGTCCCATGCAGAGACATTGAATATGCCAGCGAAAATTTAGAACAAGACACAAGTTATTCAAAAGATGTATTTTATTGATATTGAAACAAGGATTACAATGTGGCTCAAGGCCAAGATTACAAGTCACTCAGCACTCTCTCTTCTCTCAATACATGTCTTGAACTAGCGGATGCTTTGAATAGGCGACGTCCATACATTATGTCCCGTATAAGTCTTGACTTCACACGGCCGTACGCTATGAATCACCAAGGAACTCCGTACCTCGACGCATCCAAGCGAGCTCCACACCACGAGCTTCTACCTGTGCCTGCACATGAAAACTATGTGGGTGTCAGTACTCAACTGTACTGGTGGAATAAGCTCCTCGCCCACCTATACAAAACCAACACGTTTGATTTACTTTGTGCAACTTAGTCCCTTTTGTATTGTCTTTCTACTCTTGCCTTAGGATCAGTTTTAGGACCGACGCATTGGCCTATTTTGTGTCTCTATACCATCTCGTGCTTGCAACAACAACGTTAACTCATACTTTGCCTCTATGCCCTTCTCGTGCCAACAACATTAACCTATCAAGTCGTGTTTGCCTTACGGCCCAAAATCAGAGATACAACCATACGATAAGACTCCATTCCCATATGACCGTACTACAAATCCTTATTGAGGCCGTGTCTCACAACTCAGTGAGACTTAACCATATTGTCGCCTTGCGGCCCTTGCTACTTTGATCATCAACTGACCCAATCGAGACTTGTGAACTTAGTGTCACTTAACCAACTTTGCATTACGGTGATTCCTGACTTAAACTCGAACAACTTAAACCTAACTTATGCAACTCTATCCAACAACTCAAGACTCGATGCCACATCTCGTGCCGAAGCACGGTGTCTACGTTGCAGCCAAATCTTAGGCCCAAATATTATCTTTTGATCGTGCACCTATTCAACTCAACTCAATCCAAAGGCACACCTGCGGATTACCGCCATATCGACCCATCTATATGAAAGGTCACTAGCATCACAAGCTATCCTAGACGTATAGTTTTATTAATCGGGATCCTTTCAACGCAAGTAGTTAGCTCCGTTGTAAGTTTCCGCTTAACCTGTGCTAAAACCTTATGCACGACTCTATCCTGTTTCCTCCTAGGCCGAGTCGGTCCCGTGGCCCCGGGTTGCCGCTCGAGGAACCATCGCCCTTGTTGAAAAGTTGTCCATGACCATGCAAGACTCGACTCGAACTGACGTCTCACACAGTCATCCTTCTTCCAGTGTTACCATCTCTTTCAAGACCAAGTTCAAGACTTCTATCCTTGAGACCCCTTGACGACCCACGATCGCGAGCCTTCTTCCTTGATGCCCTATCCTTTTTACTCAACTTAGGAACGACTATTTGATAGCTCCTTTTTCCATGACTCACTTGAATCAACCGTAGCTCGTGCCTTAAACACTAAGTCCGTGACATCGTGCCTTAAGCCAATTGTGTTCTACGCTGTCAACCCCTTGACCAAATTTTTTCTCTTATTTATTTAATTTATACCATTCTTTATTGCCTAATATATATTTGTATTTTTGTTTTACTTAAAATATCAAAAGGGGACCAAAGGGGTAATAAAGATATTGACAGGGACTATAGTGCAATTTTTATTTAATTTAAATTCCCCTGGCCGTTTGAGAACTCGACCAATAAGGATAGCATCAACCAAATTCAAATTGATTTTTCTCAAATCCATTCGGATTTGAGATGAAGTTCAACTATATATATATGTGGGTAGCTGTCTGGCTTTAGAAGAACCCTAATTCACTCATCCTCCATCGCAAAGGAAGTCGAGAAGATTGTTGTTCGAGAGAGATTGTCGCGAGAAACCATTCGATCCACCAACAGGTAATTTCTGAAACTTTTGCAATAGCATTAAGTAATTCTTCTATCATTGAGTTAACTCGAACATATATTCGATTAATTCCATTAGTAAGGTAATGTGTTCGATCGAATTCCTGAGAAGACCTAATAAAATAAATAAGTGTTTAGAGGGTGATTTCAGGAAGGAAAACGAACTTGTTTACAAACAATGTTTGGTACCATACTCAATTCTTGGTATCAGTTGTTTATTCAAATAACAGAACTACTCGTGGCAGCATACCTGATCATGAGTGTCAGAGTTTACTCTTGATACCATATCTGACCATTGGTATTAGAGTCGACTTGTGATGTCACTTGTGCTTGTAGATAATAAATCAACACAAATCATTTAGGAGTCCTGTGTAGATATTGGGTCATGTCGTTCAGATTGGTCAGTTACATTGTAGGCAGAGTATTAATTTTGCTTAAAAGTTCAAATGTTGTATAGACACAGGTAGAGGTGGAGCTTAGATGCAATTACATGGTAGGTATTAGAAAGTGATGTGACCAAATGCTGTGGTAGGAACTGTATTAAGGATTGGGTATGGAAATCCTACTTCAAGGATCCTCTGCAGAGACGAGACACTATAAGACTAGGAGTATCTTGTCTATGTCCAAATCACCAATTCCTGTGTTATGGCTTGACCCCTCTTGAACAAATTCGAATGTGGCTGCTGACACATAGGAATTGGTAAATTGCTATGATGTGGGATAGTAGGTTTCAGTCCATGTAGTATCAGTTGAGAGGGGAATAGAGGCTTGAGTTAGCCCAATGTAATGTTTAGTCTTAGAATAAACCACACCAAGCATCAACCACCATTTGAATTAGTTCAGTCTAGTATATGGGGAGTCTGTACCAGTTTTGGGAAGAACCATGTACACCTCTGTACAGGAACAGATTCCTGTAGATGACCAATGTTGATGGCATTAGAGTTAACACTCTTATAATCGAATTGGAGTGTAGATTAGGTTGACTAATTTCTAACAATATGTTTCAGGAGATCTAGTGTTCTTCTTACTCCTCCATATGCTTCAGCAGGTTTTATTGTAATTCCCAATCACTGCCTTAAGAACTTTCTCAAATTTCCTCCTACAAATTATTCTATATATTATCTCCTTCCTGCGTTTGTAATCAACGGTTATGGATATGACTTCAGATTATCCCTATATCTCTATGCTTTGACTGATTCACACAGCAACATATATTTGAAAGAGTACTCGAGTAGGTAAACATAGGGACATGGTTTGTTGGGGATAGCTGGGTATTATAGAGGGGATGGATAACTGTTAAGTTAAGAGGTTTGAGTATAAGAATGGACTGAGTACAGGGACTGCTTTATAATAAGTAACTGTAAATTGGGGGCATGTGAAGGAGTTACTAGTGTCAGTTAATTAGGAGGGGGAAACCTGGAACCAATGAGTACTACCGTCTCGTATCAAGGTGGTAGGCAGGATACTTGTGTGGGTTTGTGATAAAATACCAAGTTTCCTTCAGGCCATAACAGGAACTAGGAAAAACATGTGTATCAATTCATGGATCTGTTAGCATATATTTCTGATGATGCAACTTGGGGCAGAAGGGAGGCAAAAACCTGTAGCATGCCTACTTGTCAATACAAGTGTGGTTGTGAGGTAGAGAGTGACATGATACGTACTCATTTGTATCTCACAGAGACTCAAGTACCAGTTCAAATGCTATGCATAGGTAATAGGAAGGTAATGGTTACTACCTTATATCAGTTAACACTGATATGCCATTTCAGATATCCCATATCAGTTGACACTGAGATGGCAAGTATCTACCTTTGATAGGTTACACTAGAAAGCCAGGTGGCAGCCCTAGGGACAGGGAATAGGAACCCTGTGCACCTAGCCATAGGACAGAAAGTGTAGCGGGTGAACCGATTAGGAGTGCATCAAATTGTGAGAAAAGAACTATAGGTTAGCACCTAACACAGGTTCAAGAAACAATTTAGTACGAGGTTAAGTGCCAAGGTTCATGTAGTAGTATTAGGACTAAAGGGGAGCAGTCCAGTGGGAAGCCAGTAGAGAAGACTTGAGAGGGTCGAGTAAGGACTGAGTAATACCATATGGTTACTTATACTTTTCCTTATGGGTGTGAACAACTCTAGAGATAATAGACAGTATCTATAAGGGTTTTTGAGTTCCAGTAAACAACAAGAATGTAGGTATGCAAGTAGAATGGGTGGGTTGATATCATAGTAGCAGAGGTAGGTCCAACCAGGAAGTAGACTAAGGAATATATATGAGTGCTAGTCTGCCATATCCAGTAGGGGATATAGAACCAAAATCAACCTAGTAAATTAAGAAAACCAAATCAAAGGGTTAAAGACCAAGTAGATAGATCATTATTGATTTTAAGCTATTTATTGACATTATGTATATGCTTTAAATAGGTTAATCGGATTTTGACTCAACACTTGATCGTACCGCAGCTCAGGACCACAGGCAAGTATACCTTGCCTTTCTTACAGCTTTATTTATATGTACTATCTTTCATTATCCAATTTTTCTCATTATTGTTGACATGTACTTTTTATATCATGCTTGTATATTTTATCATTGCTAGATAGGCCACGTTCACAGTTAGCGTGGTGTCTTATTGGACGTGTTCACTTGTGCCTTGATTGAGTCGTGTCATGGGTCGAGAAGTCATAAACTGAACTGCTATACCTCATTGTCTTGAAATCTTGAAGCTAACTTGCGAGTCCATATTAGGGGCGAGGGTTAGTAGTTGTTGGTCCACACCTGCGAGTCCACACTAGGGGCGAGGGTTAGTAGTTGATCAAACCTGCGAGTCCATACTAGGGGCGAGGGTTTGAGTATTCGATTTGGTTATCCGTTGACATCTTGACATGAGTTCTCTAGTCCTCATTCAGCATTTCATTTATGCGTAGTCAGTGCACAGATTCGTGTTTTATCACTGCTTAGTTTTACTTATTTATTCTGGATTTTTTCCATGCATGATAAACTGTTAGAAAGACTCTTTTTTATGTATCTTGCTAGTCCTCTGAGGGCCTGATGATCTCTTCAGGTTTAGCTGAGTATGAGCCAGAAGCAGACAAGCAGTTGTGAGCCAGCATCAGATCGCGGTGCCTTTGCAGTTAAGGTCGTTATTTGGTTTGCAATTTAGACTCAGTTGGTGATTGCATGTATTTGTTTTATTCCATCTATTGGTAGTGGATTTGTGTCCACCAGACGTGACTTTGATTCTTGAAAACATTCAGTTATATTCTTTATTACTCAGTTTCATGTTTTATTCATTGATCTTGGTTGTGTCTTGATTATTCTATAGATGAGATATAGATTACCATAAGATTCTAGACTGCCATGACTCGTGTATATTAGACATCGTTATACCGCCGACACTGTGGCATAGGCTGGGCTTGGATACGTCTTGTATCCGAAAGCGGGTGCGGGTCGTGACAAGTTTTTTGGTGGCCCATGCAGGTCAACGTTAATCATTTCGGTTACGTCACTGTACCGTCGTGAGCCTGCAAATAGGACTAGACTCTTAGGATCTCATCCACGTATCTTGAAAACAGTATTGATCTCTGTCTTTGATTTCTATTGATTCTTTGACTTGCATCCTCTTTGAAATCTTTATACCGTCTAATGTTTTCTTTTGTTGCAGTAAATGGATTCTCAAGGCAGGAACAACGCTTCCCTGGACACCCTACCGGCTGCAGGAGGATTCTTTACTTACATGACCCTACCAACACAAGGAGGCTATCTCACTCATATAGGTAATCTGCCTCCGCCGTAGCACTCGAAATTCTGCAGAGACGATATTCTACCACCTCCACAGTTTCCTCCGTAGACTCCGCCACCAGCACCCGTTCTGCCCCTAGCATCTGTCCTACCACCAGCACAAGCCCTGTATTCAGCATATGTTCCACATCCAGTACCAACCATGCATCCTGAACCAGTGCTGTACCCAACTTTCCCTATGCATCCAACCCCAGCAATGTATCCAGCTCCAACGATGTATCCAGCACCTGTTCTGTCTCCGCCACCAGCACTGGATAATGTTACACTCTTGGGGATCTTTCAGCAGCAAGCCAACATGTTCCGCGACCCTTTGAGGGAGGCTCTTCAGATTAGAGATGCTCCGCGACAGCGCCTTGGGACATCCAAGAACTTCATGGACCTTCGATCCAGGGAATTTTATGGGACCGAGGGGATCCTCTATGCTGATGAGTGGTTGGAGAACGTCGAACGATATCTGAAGATGGCCAGAGTTCCAGAAGATCTGAAGATCGAGTCAGCTAGTGGACAGCTTTTCGACATCGCACGGACGTGGTACCAAGACGAGCCCCGATTTTCTGCTCCAGACGTAACTTGGGAGGAATTCAAGGGACTGTTCAAGAAGAAGTTCTATCCATACGTAGCACATGAGGCGTTGGTGAGTCAGTTTGAGCACCTAGAGCAAGGCAACCACACAGTCGACGAGTACACATCAGAGTTTTTTCGCCTCAGTCGCTTCGCAGAGAGCCTGGTCAGCACCCCTAAAGACAAGGCGCGACGATTCAGGAAGGGACTATCTCACGAGATTCGTCAAGCCATTGCCACCAGTCGAGCCGCCACTTACGAGGAGATTCTGGAGGTCGTCCAAGCTGTGGAAGAAGAGCTGAGCCACAGGCCGAAGAGGAATCGAGACGCATTCGGAGGTGGCAACAACCAACCAACACCCACAAAATGCCCCAACATTCCAGGGAAGACCTCAACACAACAGCATCAATAGCAACCACGAGCAGCCCCACAACAAGTCCAAGATATTCCCACCTGCCAGTATTGCTCGAAGAAAGGCCACACTCAAGAAAATTATCGCGGCAGATTACGGTTGTGTTGGACTTGTGGATCCAACCAACATTTATCTTGAAATTGCCCGAAGAGAAACGCGAGCGCCCCACCACTACCAACCGCACAAGGAGGACAAGCTTTTACCATGTTCACGGAGGATACGGCGACACCTGTAACACCCAGTTTTCCAGATGAGGGTAGTTTTGAAATTTTGTAATTATAATTATTAATTATTGATATTTGATTCACATTATGATTTTTTAGTAAATTTTAATAATTTTTAAACTATTTAAAGACTGGTTTAAGTCATGACTTGTGATTTTGATGTGCTGCTAGTGAAACCTGAGAGACTGCATGACCTAGAGCCTAACCATGTCATTAGGATGATTAATTATCATTTTTAGCCTAGGGTTAATTTGGTCATTTTGATTTATTTGAATTATTTGGTGATTTGTTGAATTGGTGAATTCTAGTTTGACTTTGACTTGTTGAGACCTAGTGGACTAGCCTAGAAGCTAACCCTAGCCATGGTGACCCTAGTCTAACTTGAGTTAACCTATTTTAATCATTAGAGCATAGGTTTAGAATGAGGAGATTTGGTTTAGAGAATTTTAGTCATGGCTTGTGGTTTCATGAAATGACTTATGGCTTAATTATTTAATTGATCATGACTTAAGCCCATGGGCCATTTAGTGAACCTTAACCCTAAATTTTGAGCTTATGAACAGCCACATAGGGATCCCCACCCTATATAAACACTTATTCATTAGGGTTGCCTCTTTTTATCACTCCAACACTTGAAAAAAAGAAAGGTAAGTTTCCCCCTTCAAAAAATTCTCATTTTATTCATTTGATCTCCTTTTTCATCCTAGTCTTTTGCATTGGGTCCTAATTTAAGTTTATGGACTGTTGGTGGAGTGCTATTTCAGTTTGGGATCAATTTAGAGCATTGGCCATCAAGAAGAACACCCCCAATTTGGAGCTTTTCTATGCAATTTGCACCTATAGGTAAAACCCTTTAAATTGATTTAAATTTTGGTTTTCTTTGCATGTAGGGCTAGATCTAGGAGTCCCCTAGGTTTTTCTGAAATTTGGGTGAATTTCGTGTCCGTTTGGTGTCCGTATCGGACACGTGTCATAGTGTATGTTAGGTGTTCGACGAAATGCCTCAATGGATTGAATGTTAATGTTTTTCAAAACAAATTATATATTTGGATAGCTCTTAATATGTAGATTATATATGTATATGTCTGAGCACGAATCGGGTTGGTTTTCGTGTCCAAAATGGACACGCAACTCGTACACGACACTACGCACAGGCCCGTGCGGCTGTCCTGCTGTTCGAGTGCCTTTGCGGACACGACACGACACGTGACACCACAAAATTTGTTGGGACATGCGGGCACCCACTGACATCACCCACACAAAATTTCACGAACTCTCGTTCACTGTGCGCGAAGTAATCGCGTTCGCACGGGTCACGCACTGTCACTGCACGCACGAAAATTGCTCACTGATACGGCCTCGTATCGACACGTAGACACCACGTGGACATGGGACATGCACTTGGACACGTCCCCCTAGTCTAGGTGAACACGTGTGCATGGCCACGTGTCTCTACGTGGCCTGTGTCGTGAGTTGGACACACGTGCACGCGTGCACGAGGACTGGAATTTTTGTTTTCAGACACAGTTTCGATTTGGGTTTTAGACACCTCGTATCCTATTTCCTGGACACGAACGCATCCCTCATGACACGTGTGACATGTATTAACCTCTGCACACATCAATTGATGATCGTTTGGGTTTTCGATTTCAAATGGGTTGAATTTTGTCGAGTTTCCCATTCTCTGATACACAGGTTCATGTTATTTCAATATCTGAATTTAAAATGTGTTACCAACCATTTTTCCATGTTCTAAATTGTCATATTAACCCATTTACATGTGTATTAGGTTGCCTTAATCTTGGTTATTGATAAGTGTTAGGTTTTGGGATTTCAAAAAGGATTTATAATGGTTGAACTGCCATTGCTTACTGTCAAGTGGACTGATACACAGTTCATCTTGTGATTTCTGAATTTAAAACCTTGTTCAAACTGTTGGTTACGTTTTGATTACCACACCCTAAATTTGATTTCAATTCCTGATTTCCTATTATTTACACTGTTCTGTTTTACTAATACCTATTGCCTTGACACTACAAACCCCCCCACACACACGCATGCCTAAATCTAAAACACTGAGGACAGTCACACATACACACTGCACATATAGGATTAATTGGGAGACAGGTATGTCCACATCTGTCCTCTTCCATTCGAGTACCAAATACTTCTGTCCATTCACCCACACACACCCTCACATGTAGACACACACACACATGCAATGTAATGATTCATTTTGTTTCACTAAATGCCTAAAACCTATTACACACACATGGCTCTCACACTTGGTCACAAATCACCCATTGTGGTATCACACATATACACAAACACATGTACCCCCCTCTCTATCTCACTATATGTATATATAAATATATTATCTAAATGCTTGATATAATAATGTAGCCTATATATATATGTGTATGATAACTATATTAACTTAGTGTAATATACAATATGTGTGAATATGTGATATAGCCTATGGGCACATTGCCTGAGGTGTATCCCTATGTGATACAGCCTATGTATATGGCTTGAATGCCAGTGTAGGAGTGTGGTTGGCTTGTATAGCCTAGAAATTGGGTGTGCTTGCTAGAATAGGCTGGTTAGGCCTAGTGGGACTTGGTTGGCTTAGGCTTGACCTAGTTGACTAGTCCAGGTAGACTAGAGTTGACCAAAAGTCAACATTATTCTAGATGTGACCAATTGACCTAGTTTGACTAGAGTATTGACTTAGGTTGACCCAGAGTTGACCAAGTTTAACTTGAACCTAGACAGTTGACCAGGTTTGACTTAGAGTTGACTTTGACCTAGATTGACCTAGAAATCATGTAGATGCATCATAAAAATTATCTGTCTTATTTTAAACACATTATAACCTGTACTGTTCTATTTAGGACATTGTGACTCTGGTGCAGACATCTGATATTACATTACTCTTTTTAGAGTATCAGGCGAGTACATTCTCTGATAGTTCTCTCATTTACTTATCAATTACTGTACTTCAGTTCTAGATAGTTGTATGCGATTCTCTGTTACAACACGTATGGATATTCTGGATTCATGTATACGACACACATTTATTTTCTGGCCTCTATTACTGGTATCATCATTTCTGGCTTCTATTACTGGAATCACCTACTGGAATCATTTACTGGTATCATTATATTTTGGCTGGACTCATCTTGAATCATTGTGTCAGATTTCTGGATTCACTTGCTGGGAGGGGAAATACTTAAGTAAGACATGTAGACATACCCCAATCTGGAATCTCCCAACTGGAATCTACTGGAATCTACTGGAATGATATCCATCTCACACCCGGCCAGGTGTGTGATGTGCCGTATTACCTACAGCCGTTTACATGTCGATCTCAGTATTTTAAAACATACTGTTAGAGTATAGGCTGGACTCACCCTGGAATTATTGATCACTATAACTGGAATCGTCCCTTACTGGATTCATCTTGTATTAGATTCATCTTGTACTGGACTTACATTAGAGTTACACTTGTCTACATTGCTGTCTGGACTTTATATCATACTACCCTGGTTCAGCTAGTTCTATTTTACAGTCTTTATTGCTATGATTCTTCTCTTGTTTAGTTATTTTCTTTCCTTGCACTTTATCTGTCTTTCTTACCATCACCTGAACATAAACTGCCATATTCATCAATACAACTGTCTATAACTGCTGTATAGTTCTCTGTCATTTACTTGGGTTTTCTAGATGAGATTGTGCTCGTTCCTGTCCTGACTGGACCTGTTGAAAATTTTACAGATGATTGCCCTGAGGACACATGCCCTACATATTACGGACCAGGAGACGGGTTAGCTACCTTTGGCCCCGACACTCAGGAGTGATCGGGATTTAGTTTAGTAGACTGGCATCTGTTTTCATTTAGAGCTTGTTGTATAGAATTGAGACTTGAGATGTATTTGAGATTGTTCGAGATGTTGTTATTATTTCAGTAGTTATTGTTGTCTTCAATTTCTTAGTTATATTTCTGTGTTATCTTATCGTGCTTAGACTGTGATTGAGTTACACCATATCTTATACTTGTCCTCTATTCGGAGTTGATCATGATGAGTACATTATATACTGCATGAGTTGATGGTTAGTTAGAGACTTAGAACAACGTTCTACCGCCGACACTGCGGCGTAGGTTGGGCGCTGTTACGTACTCGTACCCTCACAGTGGGTGCGGGTCGTGACACGTTTTTAGTGGTGGCCCATGCAGGTCGAGAGTCGCATTAGTGCGATATCGTGGTAGTACGACGATTTAGTCGTACTGCTGCGAGCCTGCGATAGGATTGAGAGATAGGCTTTAACGGAGAGGTTACTCAATCACAGTTAGGACTACTTGAGAGATTCCTGGACGACCCTTGAGAATCTCATTATGAACTTCAAATTGAAAATCCTTTTCCTCTTGTTTTGATTTACCCTCACTCCTCGATGTCTAAAGGATTTTAGACTATTAACTTCCTTCATCATTATCCTTACTTATATTTTGTCTATCTTATGTTGCTAATTTAGCACCAGTTTTGCAAGCTGATCTTTCGAGCTTGATCGTGACATATTTTATTAGGGGCCGGCACCCACTAACATATTATCTAATCAGAACCGGTGCATGATGGTCTGGTCAACCTATTGCACTTTGGTTCGCTTCTTATATATTATTCGACATGGAGGGAGACATAGTTAAATTTGCCCTAGAGTCTTATCCACGACAGCTTTGGCAATTCTCTTTTGAATTATTTCCATCGCCTATGAACCACGTATTGTACTTAATAGCATCGTCTTTGAACTCTTTATTGTTTTTCCTTTCACATATTTCAGAAGGAAAAAGGCACTGTACTTGATAGATCAACCCAAGGTACCACGTTTAGTTTCCCTATCCAAAGGAGGAAATTGACTTATTTCTATATCCTTGCATCATCCCTTAAATTATAATTCCTTGATCGTGACCAGTCGACCGGGTCATCCTCCGTATCATCAAGTGTTTGGGATCTTATCCAATTGAATTAATTCAATTGTGACATGGATATTAAATCTTGGATACTCGTGCTCAGACTTCAATGGCCTCATTCTCCATCTTGCCCAACTTCGTTATATCCTGAAGTTGATCAACTTAGATCGTGCCGGGACTAAATCCTCTTTTATATATTGTATTATTGGATTTCAATGCAATTGACACTCGTGCCTTAAACTTTCGATTTGATCATCTTTGGAATGACAATCCTTCATAATTAATTCTTAGTTGTCTTTACCAGTTTCATATAGGATGGTAGACTGTCCCTTTGCACCTTCTTTTGAGGGAGCTAGGCCACCTGTAGCTCAGCACCAGAGGGGTAGAGCTTTTGCGATGGCAGCCGAGGAGGCTGACGTAACAGGTGATGGATTAGCAGGTTTGACCTTCTTATTCTTCTTCCCCACCTTCCTGTGTGATTCTATTAGTACCTGCCAGGATATCGTTTGTGATTTGCTAGATAGTGTAGCTACCCCGATCGAGACTATGAAATCACGACCAGTAGGATTGTGTTGCTTCGACTTTGATTGATTGGGGGTTTAACCTAGGAAGGGTACGATCATCTTAATTTCGAGGACAAAATTTTTCTAAGGTGAGTAGGATTGTAACACCCAGTTTTTCAGATGAGGGTAGTTTTGAAATTTTGTAATTATAATTATTAATTATTGATATTTGATTCACATTATGATTTTTAGTAAATTTTAATAATTTTTAAACTATTTAAAGACTGGTTTAAGTCATGACTTATGATTTTGATGTGCTGCTAGTGAAACCTGAGAGACTGCATAACCTAGAGCCTAACCATGTCATTAGGATGATTAATTATCATTTTTAGCCTAGGGGTAATTTGGTTATTTTGACTTATTTGAATTATTTGGTGATTTGTTGAATTCTAATTTGACTTTGACTTGTTGAGACCTAGTGGACTAGCCTAGAAGCTAACCCTAGCCATGGTGACCCTAGTCTAACTTGAGTTAACCTATTTTAATCATTAGAGCATAGTTTTAGAATGAGGAGATTTGGTATAGTGAATTTTAGTCATGGCTTGTGGTTTCATGAAATGACTTATGGCTTAATTATTTAATTGATCATGACTTAAGCCCATGGGCCACTTAGTGAACCCTAACCCTAAATTTTGAGCTTATGAACAGCCACATAGGGAACCCCACCCTATATAAACACTTATTCATTAGGGTTGTCTCTTTTTATCATTCCAACACTTGGAGAAAAGAAAGGTAAGTTTCCCTTCCAAAAATTCCCATTTTATTCATTTGATCTCCTTTTTCATCCTATTCTTTTGCATTGGGTCCTAATTTAAGTTTATGGACTGTTGGTGGAGAGCTATTTCAGTTTAGGATCAATTTGGAGCATTGGCCATCAAGAAGAACACCCCCCATTTGGAGCTTTTCCATGCAATTTGCACCTATAGGTAAAACCCTTTAAATTGATTTAAATTTTGATTTTCTTTGCATGTAGGGCTAGATCTAGGAGTCTCCTAGGTGTCCCTGAAATTTGGGTGAATTTTGTGTCCGTTTGGTGTCCATATCGGACACGTGTCATAGTGTATGTTAGGTGTTCGACGAATTGCCTCAATGGATTAAATGTTAATGTTTTTCAAAACAAATTATATATTTGGATAGCTCTTAATATGTAGATTATATATGTATATGTCTGAGCACGAATCGGGTTGGTTTTCGTGTCCAAAATGGATACGTAACTCGTGCACGACACTGCGCACAGGCCCGTACGGCTGTCCTGCTGTTCGAGTGCCTTTGCGGACACGACACGACACGTGACACCACGAAGAATTTATGGGGACATGCGGGCACCCATTGACATCACCCACACAAAATTTCACGAACTCTCGTTTACTGTGCGCGAAGTAATCGCGTTCGCACGGGTCACGCACTGTCACTGCACGCACGGAAATTGCTCACTGATACGGCCTCGTATCGACACGTAGACACCACATGGATATGGGACAGGCACTTGGACACGTCCCCCTAGTCTAGGTGAACACGTGTGCATGGCCACGTGTCTCCACGTGGCCTGTGTCGTGAGTTGGACACACGTGCACGCGTGCACGAGGACTGGAATTTCTGTTTTCAGACACAGTTTCGATTTGGGTTTTGGATACCTCGTGTCCTATTTCCTGGACACAAACGCATCCCTCATGACACGTGTGACATGTATTAACCTTTGCACACATCAATTGATGATCGTTTGGGTTTTCGATTTCAAATGGGTTGAATTTTGTCGAGTTTCCTATTCTCTGATACACAGGTTCATGTTATTTCAATTTCTGAATTTAAAATGTGTTACCAACCATTTTTCCATATTCTAAATTGTCATATTAACCCATTTACATGTGTATTAGGTTGCCTTAATCTTGGTTATTGATAAGTGTTAGGTTTTGGGATTTCAAAAAGGATTTTTAATGGTTGAACTGTCATTGCTTACTTTCAAGTGGACTGATACACAGTTCATCTTGTGATTTCTGAATTTAAAACCTTGTTCAAACTGTTGGTTACGTTTTGATTACCACACCCTAAATTTGATTTCAATTCCTGATTTCCTATTATCTACACTGTTCTGTTTTACTAATACCTATTGCCTTGACACTACAACCCCCCCACACACACGCATGCCTAAATCTAAAACACTGAGGACAGTCACACATACACACTGCACATATAAGATTAATTGGGAGTCAGGTATGTCCACATCTGTTCTCTTCCATTCGAGTACCAAATGCTTCTGTCCATTCACCCACACACACCCTCACATGTAGACACACACACACATGCAATGTAATGATTCATTTTGTTTTACTAAATGCCTAAAACCTATTACACACACATGGCTCTCACTCTTGGTCACAAATCACCCATTGTGGTATCACACATACACACAAACACATGTACCCCCCTCTCTATCTCACTATATGTATATATAAATATATTATCTAAATGCTTGATATAATAATGTAGCCTATATATATGTGTATGATAACTATATTAACTTAGTATAATATAC
Organism: Iris pallida; assembly: GCA_029216955.1. NCBI lineage: Eukaryota > Viridiplantae > Streptophyta > Magnoliopsida > Asparagales > Iridaceae > Iris > Iris pallida. The sequence continues at coordinate 2,690,507 of JANAVB010028399.1, forward strand.
AATATGTGTGAATATGTGATATAGCCTATGGGCACATTGCCTGAGGTGTATCCCTATGTGATACAGCCTATATATATGGCTTGAATGCCATTGTAGGAGTGTGGTTGGCTTGTATAGCCTAGAAATTGGGTGTGCTTGCTAGAATAGGCTGGTTAGGCCTAGTGGGACTTAGTTGGCTTAGGCTTGACCTAGTTGACTAGTCCAGGTAGACTAGAGTTGACCAAAAGTCAACATTATTCTGGATGTGACCAATTGACCTAGTTTGACTAGAGTATTGACTTGGGTTGACCCAGAGTTGACCAAGTTTGACTTGGACCTAGACAGTTGACCAGGTTTGACTTAGAGTTGACTTTGACCTAGATTGACCTAGAAATCATGTAGATGCATCATAAAAATCATCTGTCTTATTTTGAACACATTATAACCTGTACTGTTCTATTTAGGACATTGTGACTCCGGTGCAGACATCTGATATTACACTACTCTTTTTAGAATATCAGGCGAGTACATTCTCTGATAGTTCTCTCATTTACTTATCAATTACTGTACTTCAGTTCTAGATAGTTGTATGTGATTCTCTGTTACAACACGTATGGATATTCTGGATTCATGTATACAACACACATTTATTTTCTGGCCTCTATTACTGGTATCATCATTTCTGGCTTCTATTACTGGAATCACCTACTGGAATCATTTACTGGTATCATTATATTTTGGCTGGACTCATCTTGAATCATTGTGTCGGATTTCTGGATTCACTTGCTGGGAGGGGAAATACTTGAGTAAGACATGTAGATATACCCCAATCTGGAATCTTCCAACTGGAATCTACTGGAATCTACTGGAATGATATCCATCTCACACCTGGCCAGGTGTGTGATGTGCCGTATTACCTACAGCCGTTTACATGTCGATCTCGGTATTTTAAAACACACTGTTAGAGTATAGGCTGGACTCACCCTGGATTCATTGATCACTATAACTGGAATCGTCCCTTACTGGATTCATCTTGTATTAGATTCATCTTGTACTGGACTTACATTAGAGTTATACTTGTCTACATTGTTGTCTGGACTTTATATCATACTACCCTGGTTCAGCTAGTTCTATTTTACAGTCTTTATTGCTATGATTCTTCTCTTGTTTAGTTATTTTCTTTCCTTGCACTTTATCTGTCTTTCTTACCATCACCTGAACATAAACTGTCATATTCATCAATACAACTGTCTATAACTGCTGTATAGTTCTCTGTCATTTACTTGGGTTTTCTAGATAAGATTGTGCTCGTTCCTGTCCTGACTGGACCTGTTAAAATTTTTACAGATGATTGCCCTGAGGACACATGCCCTACATATTACGGACCAGGAGACGGGTTAGCTACCTTTGGCCCCGACACTCAGGAGTGATCGGGATTTAGTTTAGTAGACTGGCATCTGTTTTCATTTAGAGCTTGTTGTATAGAATTGAGACTTGAGATGTATTTGAGATTGTTCGAGATGTTGTTATTATTTCAGTAGTTATTGTTGTCTTCAATTTCTTAGTTATATTTCTGTGTTATCTTATCGTGCTTAGACTGTGATTGAGTTACACCATATCTTATACTTGTCCTCCGTTCAGAGTTGATCATGATGAGTATATTATATACTGCATGAGTTGATGGTTAGTTAGAGACTTAGAACATCGTTCTACCGCCGTCACTGCGGCATAGGCTGGGCGCTGTTACGTACTCGTACCCTCACAGTGGGTGCGGGTCGTGACAACACCACAAGGACAGATGGCAAAAATTTTCAGTAGACTATAGAAATAGCATTATTAATAAGTACTATGTTTGACTTTGACTTGCGAGTATTCGCAATAATTTGATAGCAGTTGCGTTAGACTGTTCATTCTAGTAGATCATGGCTTTATTTAAATTTCGAGGATGAAATTTGTTTAGGGGGGTAGAGTTGTCAACCCTTTGACCAATTTTTTTCTCTTATTTATTTAATTTATACAATTCTTTATTACCTCATATATATTTGTATTTTTGTTTTACTTAAAATATCAAAAGGGGACCAAAGGGGTAATATAGGAATTGACAGGGACTATAGTGCAATTTTTTATTTAATTTAAATTCCTCTGGCCGTTTGAGAACTCGACCAATAAGGATAGCATCAACCAAATTCAAATTGATTTTTCTCAAATCCATTCGGATTTGAGATGAAGTTCAACTCTATATATATGTGGGTAGCCGCCTGGCTCTAGAAGAACCCTAATTCACTCATCCTCCATCGCAAAGGAAGTCGAGAAGATTGCTGTTCGAGAGAGATTGCCGCGAGAAACCATTCGATCCACTAACAGGTAATTTCCAAAACTTGTGCAATAGCATTAAGTAATTCTTCTATCATTTTGTTAACTCGAACATATACTCGATTAATTCCATTAGTAAGGTAATGTGTTCGATCGAATTCCTGAGAAGAACCTAATGAAATAAATAAGAGTTTAGAGGGTGATTTAACGAAGGAAAATGAACTTGTTTACAGACAATATTTGGTACCATACTCTATTCTTGGTATCAGTTGTTTATTCAAATAACAGAACTACTCGTAGCAGCTTACCCGATCATGAGTGTCAGAGTTTACTCTTGATACCATATCTGACCACTGGTATCAGAGTCGACTTGTGATGTCACTTGTGCTTGTAGATAATAAATCAACACAAATCAATTAGGAGTCCTATGTAGATATTGGGTTATGTCGTTCAGATTGGTCAGTTACATTGTAGGCAGAGTATTAATTTTTCTTAAAAGTTCAAATATTGTATAGACACAGGTAGAGGTGGAGCTTAGATGCAATTACATGGTAGGTATTAGAAAGTGATGTGACCAAATGCTGTGGTAGGAACTGTATTAAGGATTGGGTGTAGAAATCCTACTTCAAAGATCCTCTGCAGAGACGAGACACTATGAGACTAGGAGTATCTTGTCTATGTCTAAATCACCAATTCCTGTGTTGTGACTTGACCCCTCTTGAACAAATTTGAATGTGGCTGCTGACACATGGGAATTGGTAAATTGCTATGATGAGGGATAGTAGGTTTCAGTCCATGTAGTAACAGTTGAGAGGGGAATAGAGGCTTGAGTTGGCCCAATGTAGTGTTCAGTCTTAGAATAAACCACACCAAGCATCAACCACCATTTGAATTAGTTCAGTCAAGTATATGGGGAGTCTGTACCAGTTTTGGGAAGAACCGTGTACACCTCTGTACAGGAACAGATTCCTGTAGATGACCAATGTTGATGGCATTAGAGTTAACACTCTTATAATCGAATTGGAGTGTAGATTAGGTTGACTAATTTCTAACAATATGTTTCAGGAGATCTAGTGTTCTTCTTACTCTTCCATATGCTTCAGCAGGTTTTATTGTAATTCCCAATCACTGCCTTAAGAACTTTATCAAATTTTCTCCTACAAATTATTCTACATATTATCTCCTTCCTGCGTTTGTAATCAAGAGTTATGGATATGCCTTCAGATTATCCCTATATCTCTATGCTTTGACTGATTCACACAGCAACATATATTTGAAAGAGTACTCGAGTAGGTAAACACAGGGACATGGTTTGTTGGGGATAGCTGGGTAACATAGAGGGGATGGATAACTGTTAAGTCAAGGGGTTTGAGTATAAGAATGGACTGAGTACAGAGACTGCTTTACAATAGGTAACTGTAATTGGGGGCATGTGAAGGAGTTACTAGTGTCAGTTGATTAGAAGGGGAAACCTAGAACCAATGAGTACTGCAGTCTCGTATCAAGGTGGTAGGCAGGATACTTGTGTGGGTTTGTGATAGAATACCAAGTTTCCTTCAGGCCATAACAGGAAATAGGAAAAACATGTGCATCAATTCATGGGTCTGTTAGCATATATTTCTGATGATGCAACTTGGGGCAGAAGGGAGGCAAAAACCTGTAGCATGCCTATTTGTCAATACAAGTGTGGTTGTGAGGTAGAGAGTGACAGGATACGTACTCATTTGTGTCTCATAGAGACTCAAGTACCAGTTCAAATGCTATACATAGGTAACATGAGGTAATGGTTACTACCTTGTATCAGTTAACACTGATATGCCATTTCAGATATCCCATATCAGTTGACACTGAGATGGCAAGTATCTACCTTAGATAGGTTACACTAGAAAGCCAGGTGGCAGCCCTAGGGACAGGGAATAGGAACCCTGTGCACCTAGCCATAGGACATGAAGTGTAGAGGGTGAACGATTATGAGTGCATCAAATTGTGAGAAAAGAACTATAGGTTAGCACCTAACACAGGTTCAAGAAACAATTTAGTACGAGGTTAAGTGCCAAGGTTTAGGTAGTAGTATTAGGACTAAAACGGAGCAGTCCAGTAGGAAGCCAGTAGAGAAGACTTGAGAGGGTCGAGTAAGGACTGAGTAATACCATATGGTTACTTATACTTTGCCACATGGGTGTGAACAACTCTAGAGACAATAGACAGTATCTATAGGGTTTTTAAGTTCCAGTAAACAACAAGAATGTAGGTATTCAAGTAGAATGGGTGGGTTGATATCATAGTAGCAGAGGTAGGTCCAACCAGGAAGTAGACTAAGGAATATATATGAGTGCTAGTCTGCCATATCCAGTAGGGGACATAGAACCAAAATCAACCTAGTAAACTAAGAAAACCAAATCAAAGGGTTAAAGACCAAGTAGATAGATCATTATTGATTTCAAGCTATTTATTGACATTATGTATATGCTTTAAATAGGTTAATCGGATTTTAACTCAACACTTGATCGTACCGCAGCTCAGGACCACAGACAAGTATACCTTGCCTTTTTTACAGCTTTATTTACATGCACTGTCTTTCATTATCTAGTTTTTCTCATTATTATTGATATGTACTTTTCATATCCTGTTTGTATATTTTATCATTGCTAGATAGGCCATATTCACAGTTAGCTTGGTGTCTTATTGGACGTGTTCACTTATGCCTTGATTGAGTCGTGTCATGGGTCAAGAAGTCATAAACTGAACTGCTATACCTCATTGTCTTGAAATCTTGAAGCTAACCTGCGAGTCCACATTAGGGGCGAGGATTAGTAGTTGTTGGTCCATACCGGCGAGTCCACACTAGGGGCGAGGGTGATTTCTTGAAGCTAACCTGCGAGTCCACACTAGGGGCGAGGGTTAGTAGTTGATCAAACCTGCGAGTCCACACTAGGGCGAGGGTTTGAGTATTCGATTTGGTTATCCGTTGACATCTTGACATGTGTTCTCTCGTCCTCGTTCAGTAGTTCATTTATGCGTAGTCAGTGCATAAATTCGTGTTTTATCACTGCTTAGTTTTACTTGTTTATTCTGGATTTTCTCCATGCATGATAAACTATTAGAAAGGCTCATTTTTATGTATCTTGCTAGTCCTCTGAGGACCTGATGATCTCTTCAGGTTTAGCTGAGTTTGAGCCAGAAGCAGATAAGCAGTTGTGAGCCAGCATCAAATCGCGGTGCCTTTGCAGTTAAGGTCGTTATTTGGTTTGTAGTTTAGACTCAGTCGGTGATTGCATGTATTTGTTTTATTCCATCTATTGGTAGTGGATTTGTGTCCACCGGACGTGACTTTGATTCTTGAAAACATTAAGTTATATTCTTTATTGCTCAGTTTCATGTTTTATTCATTGATCTTGGTTGTGTCTTGATTATTCTGTGGATGAGATATAGATTACCATGAGATTCTAGACTGCCATGACTCGTGTATATTTGACAGTGTTCTACCATCGATACTGCGGCGTAGGCTGGGCTTGGACACGTCTTATATCTGAAAGCGGGTGCGGGTCATGACATACGCGACACTACCGCCCAACTCATACTCCATATGACTAGCTTTGAGACCGTAGGACTTCGTGGCTATACCCAGCCGTAGAACTCGTAGGACCGTGCTTGCTACTATTCCGATAGCCTAATATAACTTGCCTAACTTAACTTTGTAACAACTTGACGAGCAAAGGCTGCGTCAAGCTTTGCCTTGATGGAACGTGTCGTGCACGCGTTCGACTTTGAACGACCAAGTCATTTGGGTGCCTAGACTTATGTCACAAGCCGTTCAACGCAACTTAACTCATGGGCAAGCCAAGGCTGTGCCAAGCCTTGGACGATGGGACCGTGAATGCTTTATGAAGCATTCATGCGGGCGACGCCTATGACTTAGGCTACGTTCATAACTTCGCCGACTCAAACCAACTTTTTTTCTCCCAAGCCATGGGATGAAGGATCGAGTGTCATTTTCAAAGCATGCCGTACACCAATTCTAAGTCGACCGTTAGACCTTTCCATATTCTAACTCAATTCGACCCGTCGAGATTATTCTCTTATCTATGTGGATTCGTCTCTTTTATTAGCAAGCCTACTTGTGCAAGTTAAAAATATACGATTTATTATGTGAAGGCTAAGATGAGGCGAGTTCATCGAACTATCCCACCTAAGCGAGGAGTCGCCTCGACCGAGCGATGTCTCCGAGCATCCATTACAAGGCTAAGTCCGAACGCCGTCGGCGTTCCGATACCTCCGATTGACTGAGCGGGACGGGGCACTACATTATACACCACTCAAAAAAAGTTTTGTCCTTAAAACTAACTGAGTACACTTATCGACTTATAACTTGATTCAACTTCCTACGTTTCTCGCACACATTTCTCCTATGCTTTTCTCAAATCCGAGCCACGCTCGTGGTACCCATAATCTTTTCTTCAAACTCACAATCTTAAAATCCTCGACACTTTTCCGTTCCTCAAGTCTCACTTGATTCAACGTATCACTTAGTTGGGTCGTGCACATATTCCAGGCGTCCCCAAAATACGTGCATTTCAACCAAGCCTCGTGATAGAGAATCCACCATCACCACTCGAGTCCGATCGTGCACATATTCAAGCAACCCTGTTATACGTACATGTCAACCGAGCCTCATGAGTGGTGCCTCCACAATTCCTATTGCTCCGCACCGGAACGTCTGCCTAACCGCTAGGCTATGTCTTTAGGCTAAAGTCATCCGTCAGTATTGGAATCATAGTTCCCAAACAACGATATCAACACTAACCCCATCCTAAGGTCAAACCAAGTTAATAGTACAGGGTTTTCTACCCAAGCTCGCATCACTCTGATTTCTAACTTTGAGCATAAATTTTCTTCACACATCCCAACATTCGTCGCACGGGGTCTGAGTCATTCAACAAAGCCATCCTACGACAACTTATGTTCAACTAATTCTATGACATATCAATATCGTTCGTTCAACAAACCATCTTGTATAGTCTATCCCTTTAAACACGTTCGATATAGTTCACATATCATTCTTTCTCAAATCAAGCACGCTATGACACAATTCGTCGCTAACCAAAATTTCACATTCCACATTTCCTAAGTCATCTAAATTCCAATTCACGTAATCGATCACAAGGTCGTCTGACTTAACAATATGTCACGCTCCGATCTCACGCGAGTCTGATTATCTACGGTGGGCATGAAATCACCATGCAACGCTCCCATGGAATAATCATTCTCATCGGGGCATAACTCTTGTTTTGTGTCTAGACTAATTCATTTTCGATGCACGGATTGGACCTACTTAATCCTCAAGTTTATTCAATCGTCAATCGCAAGTCCAAACATCCTCGAATTTACTTTTGTATTAAACCAACAACTTGAGACAATCAAAGTTGTCGCGTCCTAATTTTTCGAGTTCGGTCATTCCCGCGACATGAATCACCATGTCAGCGCTCACGCGAAATAATCGTCCTAAATCCGACATAACGCATGTGCGAGGCTGGAGTTGCGCTCGCGCAAGACAAGATCGTCGATGTTGTGGTTATCAATGCAACCATCAAGACACTTTTGTTTTCATCTAAGTATTCATTTCTATCAAAATCCCAAACGTAGTATCCATCGAAACAATAGCACTAGCACGATCGTCATTCCTCGAATTAGAGTGCCCTCGAGTTATCACATATCGATCTTTGATACGTCTCAATACCATCGATGATATGCGTAACCAGACGATCTTCATTTACAATGAACTTCGAGTCGTGCGAATGATGCTATCGTCCGACTGGACAATCTCCTCGACATTCAAATTCAAGTTTTATTATTATCCCTCAAATCATTCACAACATCAATTTCTTTAAACCCAAATTCGCGTATTGTTCATCCGTCTATCTTAAGTCATCGACCAACGTATTTTCTTAATTCGCATTATTCCTTTGCTAACTCAAATTATCGAGCAACATTCAATCCAATTCTCTTAGTCATTTGCGTAACTTCAAAATTTTAACTTTTTCATGCACGATATCATCCCATCGTGCTAACTTTTTCTATACGATCCACCTATCGATTTTTTTGATTGAGTCATCCATTCGCTACACCTTAACTTTTCTTCGATTTGATTTGCCTACTCTATCATTTCCATATTTCATACTTGCGCAATCTCAATCCCATGCACGTTCCGTACGCATCATTTCTAGGTTGTTCGAATCAACTCATCCAAATCTTCAAGACTACAACTTGTTTAACGACACTCAATCTAAGGATTTGCATAACGCGACGCTTGCTAATAGACTCACCGATAACCCGCATCCTCAATCGATTGATCGACATCCCTGAGGCTATCGCATACACCACTCAGGGATAAAGTTATTCAACAAATCCTTAACACTCTCATTCGGTTCACAATCGATTACTTCGAACTTCCGTCCAAACGATTCCTCGATTTCCAAGCACGCTTGTCTATATCGCATCGACGATATCGTCGCTCGATAGCACCCCTATCGATATTCATCTCATTTTACTTAATCGAGTTCAACTCATTCTTGCTCGACACATTTTCAATCCCGCACTCGACTTTTCTAAGGTAGACGCAACTTTGGTGTATATGCCCAGCCCGACTTAGCCAACCGTGCTTACGCAAACTATCTTTTCATTTTTTTACCAAAAACTGTTCTCCTATATTTTACAAATTACTTAGACTTATTGTATGGACATCCCGTGGGACATTTGAGAGAGAGCGCTCCAACGATAACAACTTGCGGAAGCAATAGAGTTTGCTGAAACAATAAAGTTAAAGAATTTAATCGAAAGTCCAAGGACGTAAAGCCGTGCTCTGATACCATTATGTCATGTCCCGCTCCCGTAGGAGCGATCGTCCTTGCTAAGGCGTGATGCCGCACGAGCCTAGATTTGCGCTCGTGCAAGGCGGGTTCTATAACGGTCGATTACAGCGGCTGCGACGGGGTCGTCGCACAGAAGTCCCATGCAGAGACATTGAATATGCCAGCAAAAATTTAGAAAAAGACACAAGTTATTCAAAAGATGCATTTTATTGATATTGAAACAAGGATTATAATAGGGTACAAGGCCAAGATTACAAGTCACTCAGCTATCTCTCTTCTTTCAATACATGTCTTGAACCAGCGGATGCTTTGGATAAGCGACGTCCATACATTATGTCCCGTATAAGTCTTGACTCCATGCGGCCGCATGCTACGAATCGCCAAGGAACTCCGTGCCTCGACGCATCCAAGGGAGCTTCGTACCATGAGCTTCTACCTGTGCCTGCACATGAAAACTTGTGGGTGTCAGTACTCAACTGTACTGGTGGAATGAGCTCCTCGTCCATCCATACAAAACCAACACGTTTGATTTACTTTGTGCAACTTAGTCCCTTTTGTATTGTCTTTCTACTATTGCCTTAGGATGAGTTTTAAGACCGACGCCTTGGCCTATTTTGTGTCTCTAGACCATCCCGTGCTTGCAACAACAACGTTAACTCATACTTTGCCTCTAGACCCTTCTCGTGCTAACAACGTTAACATATCAAGTCATGTTTGCCTTACGGTCCAAAATCAGAGACGCAACGATACGATAAGACTCCATTCCCATGTGACCGTGCTATAAATCTTTATTGAGGCCGTACCTCGCAACTCAGTGAGACTTAACTATATTGCCGCCTCGTGACCCTTGCTACTTTGATCACCAACTGACCCAATCGAGACTTATGAACTTAGTGTCACTTAACCAACTTTGCCTTGCGATGATTCCTGACTTAAACTCGAACGACTCAAACCCAACTTATGTAACTCTATCCAACAACTCAAGACTCGACGCTACATCTCGTACCGAAGCACGGTGTCTATGTTGCAGCCAAATCTTAGGCCTAAATATTATCTTTTGATCGTGCACCTATTCAACTCAACTCAATCCAAAGGCACACCTGCGGATTGCCGCCATGCCGACCCATCTATATGAAAGGTCACTAGCATCACAAGCTATCCTGGACGTATAGTTTTGTTAATCGGGGTCCTTTCAACGCAAGTAGCTAGCTCCGTTGCAAGTCCCCGCTTAACCTGTGCTAAAATCTTATGCACGAGTATACCCTGTTTCCTCCTAGGCTGAGTCGGTCACGTGGCCCCGGGTTGACGCTCGAGGAACCATCACCCTTGTTGACAAGTTGTCCATGACCATGCAAGAATCGGCTCGAACTGACGTCTCACACAGTCATCCTTCTTCAAGTGTTACCATCTCTTTCAAGACCAAGTACAAGACTTCTATCCTTGAGACCCCTTGACGACCCATGGTCGCGAGCCTTCTTCCTTGATGCCCTATCCTTTTTACTCAACTTAGGAACGACTATTTGATAGCCCCTTTTTCCATGACTCACTTAAATCAACCGTGGCTCGTGCCTTAAACACTAAGTCCGTGACATCGTACCTTAAGCCAACTGTGTTCTACATGACACTACCGCCCAACTCATACTCCATATGACTAGCTTTGAGACCGTAGGACTTCGTGGCTATACCCAGCTGTAGAACTCGTAGGATCGTACTTGCTACTACTCCGATAGCCTAACATAACTTGCCTAACTTAACTTTACAATAACTTGACAAGCAAAGGCTGCGTCAAGCTTTGCCTTGATGGAATGTGCAGTGCACGCGTTCGACTTTGAACGACCAAGTCATTTGGGTGCCTAGACTTATGTCATAAGATGTTCAATGCAACTTAACTCATGGGAAAGCCAAGGTTGTGCCAAGCCCTGGACGATAGGATCGTGCATGCTTTATGAAGCATTCATGCGGGCGACGCCTATGACCTAGGCTACGTTCATAACTTCACCAACTCAAACCAACTTTCCTTCTCCCAAACCACGGGACGAAATATCGAGTGTCATTTTCAAAGCACGCCGTGCACCAACTCTAAGCCGACCGTTAGACCTTTCCATATTCTAACTCAATTTGACCTGTCGGGATTATTCTCTTATCTATATGGATTCGTCTCTTTTATTAGCAAGCCTACTTGTGCAAGTTGAAAACATGCGATTTATTATGTGAAGACTAAGATGAGGCGAGTTCACCGAAACTACCCCACCTAAGCGAGGAGTCGCCTCGACCGAACGATGTCTCCGAGCAGCCCTTGCAAGGCTAAGTTCGAACGCCGACGGCATTTCGATACCTCCGATTGACTGAGCGGGATGGGGCACTACAAGAGTTCCACTCAGGTGGGCGTGGAGAAGACCGGCAGCTGCCTGCGGCGGTGGGGAGGTGTGAAGACAAAGTACCGATCGTGGGCTCTAGAAAGAGAGGGAGAGAGAGAGAGGGGATCAATCACGTGAGGGGCACGTTTAATTTGAACACATGTCGATAATGACGCAAACATGTTGATCCCTATTGGCTTGTAACAAAAATGATAGAGAAACTCATGACTTCCTATTTCTAGTCAATTACAAATACTTGGATTACATGCATGTTATTTATTTCTTGTTTATAATTTTCTAAAAAGTCAAAAATTGAATAGAAAATTTTGTCCTAGTATCATAATCCTATTGCAAGTTCCTATTTTGAGTTTCTATTTGAGTTTATGTCGTTGAACTGGGCCCTATGTGCCTATTTTGAGTTTCTATTTGAGTTGGTGTAGTTGAACTGGTCCCGTCATGTATTGTGATTTCTATATGGCATGAGACACGAGACAATATCTTACAAAATTATATTCACAAAGGACAATGAAGTAGAAAAGTTTTGCATTTGTAAAAGTATTGAGATGCTTACTTTTTCAACCTCCAAGACAAGAGATGAAGGTATTGTCAAGTTGTTACGATTTGGGATAAATCCAAATACGATGCCATTATCCTTATCTACAACCACAATTACCTTCCTCGCTTCTTTATATATTATGAGAAAAGCCGATAACATTACACTTGACTACATTTTTTTATCTCTCATTCTCATACCACGTTATCAGCACGACCGCTCGAGCAGTTTTAGGTCACCATCGAAAAAGATCAAAGATCAAGGAAGTCCATACCATGCCACCATCCAGTAAGATAAAAGATCAAGGGAGTCATACCAAATTCAAAATTAGGTTCATAGATTACGTGACTTTTTATGAAGTATGGTTCTTATAGCATGATACTTGATTTAACCAACAAAAAAAGTAGTCATACTTGTATTATAAATATAAAAATACTACGTTTTATGCGATTATTGTTTCGCTCAACTTGAAGATTGCTAAAATTTAAATTTTGACAATAAAGAGCATTGAATCGTTAAACATGAAAACATATTCTTTTACATATCAGATTAGTTGCTTCCTCTAGTATCTTTATTTTGAATTACCTTCCTCGCTTCTTTATACATTATGAGAAAAGCCGATAACATTATACTCGACTACATTTTTTTCTCTCATTCTCATACCACGTTATCAGCATGACTGCTCGAGCAGTTTCAGGTCACCATCGAAAAAGATCAAATATCAAGGAAGTCCATACCAGGCCACCATCTAGAAAGATAAAAGATCAAGGGAGTCATACCAAATTCAAAATTAGGTTCATAGATTACGTGACTTTTTATGAAGTATGGTTATTATAGCATGATACTTGATTTAACCAACAAAAAAAAGTAGTCATACTTGTATTATAAATATAAAAATACTATGTTTTATGCGATTATTGTTTCGCACAACTTGAAGATTGCTAAATTTAAATTTTGATAATAAAGAGAATTGAATCGTTAAACATGAAAACATATTCTTTTACATATCAGATTAGTTGCTTCCTCTAGTATCTTTATTTTGAATAAATCAGACTTTGCTCATCTGGATATCTATGAATTCTTTGTTTTGATTGGAATTACTTAATGTCGAGAAAGAAAAAAATTATCAGTATCCTTTGGGCTATGCAGGAATATTAGATAAACTTGCAATTTTTTTAAGTTTGTGGATCTTATCCTTTGAGTTAAAATATTTTTAATGAACATATCCAAACAAAATTATTTTTTATCCGTTATTTATTAATGTCTTATCTACTAGCTTATAGAAAAAAGTGATTTTTTTTATCTAATTGATTGGTATGACTTGTGATCTTATAATATAGTTGTGTATCATGCTTCTTATCTTATTGATTTCTATGTGGTTCAAATATTCCAATTGATTTAGACTTTTGTCGAAAAAGATCTATTTTTAACATAATATCAAACAACTCATAGTACCTATATTTTCTCATATTTTTACGACTGTTAAGGTGTCAAACTTAGTCATATTAATAATCTATTGTAGGATTTGCAAAATGTTTACGTCATTCTTCTCTTCAAATTGAATAATTGTAATATATTTTCCATTTAAATTTCTAGTTGTTTCAGTGGGTGGGGTTCCCAACCTATGTAGAGAAGATCCCAGAGTACGACGAGCGCCGTCTGTGTGTCAGAGAAGCTCGGGGAGGTGACGAGGCCAATCGAAGAAGGAGAAGAAGCTCGGGAGCCACCATATAACAATCTGGAATAGGGGAGGCCTAACTCGGGCTGAGTTCGGTCCCAGGTCGAACTCTGGCTGAGTTCGATCCCATGGTGTCCAGAACAGTTCTGGCTCGGCCCACACAGAGTTCTGGCCGAACTCTGTGTCGTCGGGCTGATGTAAATTTCAAGGTATTTTATGCACCATTGGATCGTATCCTACGGTCCAAGTTTTGCTGCAGGATTAGGGGTTTATATATGGTTTTTTCTTTAACCCTAATACATACGAAACACATAGAAGAAGAGAGTGAAAGGAGGCAAGAGTGCCATTGCAACTTTGGGAGAGAAGAAGGAGAATTGAATGTCTCTTTCGAAGGAGGATCGTGTTCGGGTAATCTCTACTCGTCGTCTTTGTTCTTCGTAGCCTTGAAATCAATATTTCTTGCTTCCAAGTGTTGTGGGGATCCGTGTTGGATCATGAGAAGTTTGTAGAGGGTGTACTCCTTTATTTCATTTGTGAAGGCTTATCAAGGGTTGGACTCCGATCGTCCCGTAGTTTTTTTCGCAAGGGTTTTCCACGTCAAAAATTTACTGTGTCTGCGTGGATTGTGTTTTGGTGTTTAGTTCGTGCGTTGTATTGCTCGATTCTCTTACAGGTACTCTCTAGTTTGGAGAAAGGTTTTCACGCTTCTTTCCCTACACAGTGGTATCAGAGCCAAGTTTTGGAATTCAGAAGGGTGTCAGAAGTTAACATAAAAACTAGAGAGGAGAGATGGATGCGAAGCCGGTGCATAAAACGACACCAACTATCATTATTGGCGGATTAAGATGAAAGATTTACTGTTTGTCAAGAAGCTGCATATGCCCGTATTTGCTTCCGAGCGACCAGTTGACAAATTCGAGGAGGATTGGAAATTTGAGCACATACATTTGTACAGATATATCAGGCAGTTCGTTGACGAGAACGTGTATAACCATATTGCCAATATTGAGCACGCAAAGACGTTATGGGATAAGCTGTAATCTTTGTAGACCGGGATAAACAAGTTGTTCATGATCCGGACGATGATGGGTCTGCGGTACAAAGATGAGGCATCTATTATGGATCACTTAAGTGATTTCCAGGACGTGGTTGACCAGCTATCTTCGATGTGAGTCAAGTTCGATGACGAGGTTCAAGGACTATGGCTGTTGTGTACATTGCCAGACTCGTGGAAGATCGTACGAGTATCTATGATTGCTTCTGCTCCAGAAGGCGTAGTTAGTCTGGAGTTTGCCAAGAGCGGGGTACTGAATGAAGAGATGCGGAGACGTTCTCAGGATACTTCATCCATATCCCACCACTCAAAGGCACTAGTTTCAGAGAGCCACAGAAGGGGCAAAAACAGGGGTCCAGGTGGTGGCAAAGATAAGAGCAGGGGAAAGTCCAAGGGTCGGTACGAGGACTCAGAGTG
Organism: Iris pallida; assembly: GCA_029216955.1. Taxonomy (NCBI): domain Eukaryota; kingdom Viridiplantae; phylum Streptophyta; class Magnoliopsida; order Asparagales; family Iridaceae; genus Iris; species Iris pallida. Next base: position 2,705,727 of record JANAVB010028399.1, read on the forward strand.
TTACCATTGTGGCAAGAAGGGCCACATCAAGCGAAACTGTTTCGCTTGGAAGAGAGAGAAGAAGGGCGACAAGGGAAAGCAAGATGAGAACACTATGTAAAACCCCTAAATTTCTACTATAATTTTTTTAATAAATATGGTATTGATTTTTGTACTTCGTATTTGTACGTCGCGTACGAGTTTGCGTTTCTTAAATTTCTCGTCAAGTAAGAATAAGTGTGAAGTATATATTTTTATAAAATGTTTTAATTATATAGATGTAGAAAATATTTCAAAATAATAGACGATTAATATTTTATATTGCTTGAAGTTGTAAATGCGTCGCGCCGAAGATTGCCAAACTTTATTTTTATTTAAGAAATGCTATTTTATTTTATGGTACAAGTATAACTAGTAATTTAGAAAAACTGTATTTTATGTAAGTATTATTTTTGCATGCGAGTGTATATATATATATATATTTGTATTTTTGAAATTAATTATTATCACTAATATATTATTTTGAAAATATATATTAAATATGGGTTGATTTAATATGTAATTAATTTTGGTGATTTAAGTTGGAAAAAATATATTAAGTTATTTAAATACAGTTTAAATTAGAGGTAGAATCTATCTACATTGGATTATAGTAATTTTAAATAAATATTAACTCTATTTATTATGGGTTGATTTAATAAAGATTAGATGAAGGTTGTTTAAATAAATATTAACTCTATTTATTATCTACAGTAATTTTAAATAATGTTATATATAATTTAGATAAATATAAACAATATTTTAAATAAATACTAATCATACTTCTACCAGGAAAACATCTTTATCTATATCCTATCCAAACAAAGCAAACTCCAATTTATTTAAATCAAATCCTATCTAATTTAGGAGATAAATCTGAAATAAATACCTATATAAACCTAATACATCCCCCTTCTATCAGCCATAATTCGAAATAATTTTTAGTCCAATAGAAACTCTAAAATTCGTCATTAGAATTTAATCCCACTTTTTAGCAGCAAGAGCAACTTGGAACGACGATATCTCATAGCTCCGAACTCCGTTTCGTCTCCAGTTTTTTTAAAAGAAGCATATCGAGGTAAGGTTTCCAAAAACATATTTTAATAGACAAAATTCATTCTGTAAATTTCTGTAAAACTATTTGAGTATTAGATGTCCGAAAAACAAACGTATTTCGATATTTTCGTGATTTCGGTAGATTTCGGGCACGAAAATGCGATCCGTTTAGTTTTTCGGAAAGCTGATATGAAAATCTATACCATATCCTAATTTCAAAATTTATTAAATAAATCTAGTATGTACGGTATTAATTATAATTAGATAATAGACTATTTTCAGCATCCGGAGATGTTTGTTTGGACCTTAGTTCCTCGGTAGCCATTGTTCCACCCACTTTCCTGTCCGATCTTCGCTACCATAGTGCTTAGGACTCAGACAAGTATACCTTGCTAATTTACTATCATATTATTTATTTTCCGTATGATTTACTTTGTTTCATATTGTTAGTTTTCTTTGTTATAAATTGAGCGTCCAAGCCACACTTGGGTGCAAGCGACTCTATTAGTCGTTTTACTTTACTATATGCATGTTAACTTGTGTTAGCGGACTACCTTCTTGTTGGAGAATATTCTTATATCTCCTTTGGCCATGACACTCACACTACACGGTATGAGACATTTTGCTAGGGGCATGACTTATGGACTGGCCATCTTTATTGTCGTGTGACGGATAGATCGTAACTGCTACGATTAAGGTATATAGACTCGAGCATTTACAAAATTGGGCGGGTCATGGACATAACTTGGTCAGTATGGGAAATATTGGTAGAGGACAGTCGCTAGTGTGTATGGGAATCCAAACAGGTAAACCACAGTCTCCGGATAGAACTGTGGCGATTTATATTTGCAGATGCCCTCTGACGTCTTGGACGTTACGGACGGATACGGATGACTGGATGCCAGTTACGTACATGTAACCTAAATCCTACCCATGCGCATGAAAGTTGTCCTCTAAATTACGCAATAGATGGTTAGCATTCCCTTTTGCATATTGGTGTCTAGGAGAGTCTTGCATATTATTATTATTTTGACAGTTCATATTAGCTTGTTCTTCCTGTATCTTATTATGTCCCTCTAAGGACCTGGTTATTTCCCAGGTGTGTGTTCATATCTTTCGCAGGTATCCTAGCCGGGATTGTGGTCTTCTCCATTTATTCGAAGATGACGTGACTTGGTTCCTCCTTGCTACTTCCACTTAGTCCTTTTATATATCATGTAATTCTTTCTTTTTATTTTGGTTGGTAGTGGATGTGTCTCCACCCAACATATTGTATCAGAATAATTCATTATATGATATATTTTATTCTCTTATTTTGTGGATGAGATTAGTTGGTTGTGGTTTACTACATTTTACAGCTTATGTATACATATAAGGCCACTGTACTTCATTGTATACAGCTGGCATGTCTACGTACTTAGTCCTACATAATTTGGGACTGGGGCATTACACACTACAGCGGCGGCCTCGATACATGGAGGCGATATGATCGTCGTAGGTGATGAGATTATCCCAAACCTCGCCTGCGATGACAATTCTTGGTTGGTAGACTTAGGGGCTTCAGTGCACGTATCTCATAACAGGGCACCATTTGCCACTTACACGACATACGACTGTGGAGTGTTAAAGATGGGAAATAAAAATGTGTCGAAGACGGTTGCCATTGGAGATGTGCATTTGAGGACGAAGACGGGTGCAGTTCTTGTTCTCAAAGATGTTCGTCATGTCCCTGATATCCGTTTCAACCTGGTGTCGGTTGGAAGGTTGGATGACGAAGGATTCTTAGGTCTCTTCGGGAATGGTCAGTGGAAGCTTTCCAGAGGTTTGATGGTAATTTCTAGAGGAAGCAAGAAGTTTGGTCTCTACTATATGGAGGGGAGCGCACAGGGGCCACATGAGGTGAACGTAGTTTCTGACGCGTCTGCCGAGTTGTGGCACAGGCGGCTTGGCCATATTAGCAAGAAGGGGATGATCTACATGGTGAACAGAAAGGTGATTCCAGGGCTCAAGTCTACAAAGTTGGAGAAGTGCACGTACTGCTTAGCTGGGAAGCAAAATATGGTATCTTTCCAAAGTCACCCAAGTTTAAGGAAGCCGGCGTTGCTCGAGTTGATTCACTCAGATGTCTGCGGTCCTATAAAGGTAAAAAATATTGGTGGTACTTCTTACTTTATAACTTTTATTGATGACTATTCCAGGAAGGTTTGGGTCTATGCCTTAAAGACCAAGGATCAGGTGCTGCCCACTTTCAAAGAGTTTCAGACCTCTGCTAAAAGAGAAACGGGCTAGAAGTTATTGTGTGTTCGGTCCGACAACGGTGGCGAATACATTGGTTCCTTTGATGCTTATTACAGAGAGCAAGGGATACGACACTAGAAGACTCCGCCCAAGACACCTCAGCTCAATGGTGTAGTGGAGCGCATGAACAGGACACTCATGGAGAGGGTACAGTATTTACTGTCAAAAGCAAATTTGCCAGGTGGTTATTAGGGTGAGACTCTTATCACAGCTGCTTATGTTATTAATTTATCTCCTAGTGCTCCTTTGTAGGGTGATGTGCCTGACAAAGTATGGTACGACAAAGAGCCATCATACAATCACCTGCGAGTATTTGGTTGTATGGCCTTCGTGCATGTACCGAATGACGAGAGGTCTAAACTTGAGCCGAAGACGAGGCGGTGCGTCTTTGTCGGCTACGGTCGGGATGAGTTTGGCTATAGACTCTACGACCCAGTGGAAAGAAAGCTCTACAGAAGCAGGGACGTAGTATTCGTCGAGGATCAGACCATGACCAACACTCAAGATTTCGAGACGCCTTCTGAGACTGAGGAATTGCCTGAGTTAGAGTCATTTCCCTTTGTGCAGTTTCCAGAGGACATCGCAGAGGATCCAGTTATGGGGGAGCCAGTACATGGAGTTGCTTCCAATCTTGATCATCAGCCTGCTGATGGTGGTCAGGGTGTCCCTCAGAAGGATGAGCATGCCGAGAAGATAGTTCATGAAGGGGAAGAGGCTGTTGGTATACAGCAAGCACCAGCGGCTCCATTGAGAAGGAGCGACAGAGAGCGTCAACCATCTACGAGATACTCACCGGGTGAGTATATGCTACTGACTGACGAAGGAGAGCCCGAAAGCTTTACAGAGGCTATGAAAGACGAACAAAGGCAGGAGTGGATACAAGCTATGCAGGAGGAGATGAGTTCCTTACACGCCAATTCTATTTATGAGCTGGTGCGGTTGCCAAAGGGCAAGAAGGCTTTGAAGAATCGATGGGTGTTTAGAGTGAAGCAGACGGATGATGCTACTCGCCCTCGATGCAAAGCGAGGCTGGTAGTTAAAGGCTACGGTCAGCAGAAAGGCGTGGATTATGATGAGATCTTTTTGTCGGTCGTCAAGCAGTTGTCTATTCGGGTGGTGCTAGCATTGGCAGCCAGTTTCAACTTGGAGGTCGAGCAGATGGACGTGAAGACGACATTTCTCTACGGTAATCTTGAGGAGGAGTTATACATGGAGCAGCCAGAGGGATTCTGTGAGAAGGGCAAGTCACATTTGGTCTGCCGTTTGAGGAAGAGCTTGTTTGGTCTGAAACAGGCTCCGAGGCAGTGGTACAGGAAGTTCGAGTCGTTTATGGAAGAGCATGGTTATGCACGGACGACGTCGAACCATTATGTATTTGTGAGGTACTTTATCGAGTATGATTTCATCATTTTATTGCTCTATATTGATGACAGGCTATTAGCGGATCGGAATGCCACTAGGATAGCGGAGTTGAAGCGCCAACTGGCGCAGCCTTCTCTATGAAGGATTTGGGTACAACAAAGACTATTCTTGAGATGGAGATCAGCCGAGAGAGACAGTCCAAACTGCTATACTTGTCCCAAAAGAAGTACATTCATCGGGTATTTCAGCGTTTCGGGATGGACGGGTCGAGGAAAGTGAGTTGCCCCCTTGCGGCTCACTTTAAGTTCACTGAGGAGAAGTGTCCATCTATCGAGAACAAAAAAGAAGATAGGAGTGGGTTCCATATGCCTCTGTAAGCCCCCTGAATTTCAGGGATTTATTTTTGATTTTCTAAAAGAATTATTTTCGATAATAATTCTTATTTGATTATTTTTGATCATTAAATGCTCTTTTCCATGACTTTGATTTCCGGAGCATCAGAGATGTCAGTCTCTGGAAACTCCCTTCATGAGTTTGTAGTAGACAAGCTTGTCTTTATTTTGATATATCATGTCCCACTCAAACTTGTTCCCTTGTACTCTGTTTGCATCGCGCAACTTTCGGGTCAATTTAGGCCAATTGATCATCTACCGTAAAACCTGATCCAACTTCCAATTTGATTTCGGGGCCTGACATCGGTCCAATCTGATCGACCCACTATGTGGTTCTGACCTATTTTGAGCCTACTATGCACGTGCCACCCAATTGATCTCCCGTGTGCTCCTATTTCATCCATGATTATAAATAATTTAAATTTATAATTATAATCGTCCTAAGCCCAAACTTTTCCAAACTTGACCCAACACCCAACCTAATTTTATATGACCCCTCACATGACTACCCATACACCCCACTAATATATCACTCCTCCTTACACAAAATATCTCTCTTTCTCTCTCTACTTTATAAAATATCCCCTTCTCTCTCTTTCTAATAAATAATTTATATATATATACAACTCTCTCTCATCACTCACACATACAACCCCCCATCACCATCACAACAGCACCCCCCTATCATCAGCCGACATCATCCCCCTTCTCTTATTTTTTTCTTCTTCTCCTTCATCACCACCACCTCTCCTAAAACCCCCAAGGCCGAACCCCTCCTCTTCTTCTTCTTCTTCACATCATCTTCTCCACTTCATTATTCTCTCCACCATCATCATCAATACCATAACCATCCCCATTTCTTCTTCCTCTCCTCCTCCTTCCTAGCTTGTAAGCGACGCCCTGACTACCGTACGCCACCGCCAACAACGGCCGTGCGCGTGCGCCTGGACAGCAGCAGTAACAGCACAAGGTAGCAGCAGCAGTGCAAGGCAGCAGCAACAGTACAAGGCAGCAGCAGCAGGCGCGCCACCGCTGCCATGCGCCGTAGCGTGGGCGAACCCCCCTGACCCGACGAACCTCCGGTGAGCCTCCCCCGACGCGTGCCTTCGTCCCCGATGCGTATCCGAGTCGATTCGTGCGTTTGGTACGAGATCCCGCCGTGACGCGCGCGAGATCAGATTCAGAATCGCATTTCGGGACAGCAACTTTACGTACGTTTTTAGAGAAATTCGACTATTGGATCGATGAACTCTTTGCTCCGTCACAATCTCGGTATATCCCTCTTCACTCCTCTGAAATTTCAACCGTTAATTCCGTCGTTTGATATGTCGAAATCGGCCGCCAAGTTGACACTTTAAATTGTACTGTTTTTGAACAGTTTTGTGGAGCCAACTTCGTCGACTCGTATCTCCTCCATCACAGCTCCGTTTGGCGTGCCACTAGTTTCTATGCGTAGCTGGTATAACCCTCTTCCTGTCCCTTAAATTTTATTTCATTGCGAGCTTGTTTGATTGGTTGAATTTGACGCCAAAGTTGGCCGTCCGAATTCGTAATTTCCAACTTGTAAAATCTTAATTTTGAACCCGGGTCTCCGGATTCAATTTCTGACACCACCAGTAGACTTGTGGCATCGTTCTGGCATGAATTCATATAAATTTTGCTAGATTTGGAGGACATGGGCCCCAACACGCATTTCGGTGCAAGACGGGCCCCATAGTCCGAGTCAACGGGCCATTTTGAGATCGGCTCATCGGAATCCAATTTCGGATATACCGTTGAGTTCATATCGTCATTTTGGACTCGTTGACATATACCTTGTTAGATTTAGTGGACATTGGCTCCGACACGCATTTTCGTGCAAATAGGATTCTAATATCCGGATCAACGGACCAATTTGAGATCGGGCGATCGGAATCCAATTCCTGATATACCGTTGAGTTCGTATCATCATTCTGGATTCGTGGACATATATTTTTGCTAGATTTTGAGGGCTTTTATTTTAGCACATTTTTTGGTGCAAAGTGGGTCCGATACGGACACCGTTTTGACTCAAAATTATCTTTTTATCCTTATGTCCAAATTAGACTTATGGGTAGGCTATTCTAGCTATTTTGACCATTCTAGACATGTTGGTGTTGTTTGTTTCATCATTCAACAACATCTGTAGACTTTTTTCCTATCTATCACTATTTGTTATAATCCTTCTATTTTTGGTTCGTATTTTGAGATCCGTGCATCGAAATTGAGATCCGTCGATTCCAGTAATTTTGTATCACTGAAATTGACCAGTTGTCTATGTGAATGATTTTAGTGACTAGCTTTGACCTAGTTTAACCTAGAGTGGCCTAGGAGTTGACCAGTTGACCAAAGTCAACTGTAAGTCAACATTTGACCCAGTTTGACTGAGTTTGACCTAGAATAGGCCTAGAAGCATAGAATTAATGTATTTATATATATTGTTTACTCTAGAACACTAAGTAACCCTGTAAATTCATGTTAGGTCTCTGTGACGTCGGTTCAGGCATAGTCCCTCACTTATTGCTCAGGACAGCAGGCGAGTACATCCTCTGATAGTTTTTATTGTCTTGATATCTACTATATCCGATTCAGTTGTAGTATTTTACATGATTCCTGATACGATGGTACACGGACTAGTATACGTCGAATCCTGTCATGAGATGTTATTCCTGGGTGACCATGGTATATTGGTACATTGTTCAATCTTGTTTTCTTGTACTTGTATAGACGCCGATTCCTAAGGGAATTTGCTACCCTTTTAGAGAATCTTGCATCATGACGTGACATGTCCGGATCCATTATACTACTCGGGGATGGAAAGTTATTAGAGGTTATGTGATCATACTCCACTGGTTACTACTTGCATCACAGCTTTACCCTCGCTTCACGTAGGGTAAAGCCTGACCTAATACTACTTGCACCATAGCTTTCCATTTTGGCTGGCCTGATATCTAGGTTTACCTGTGCTTGTTCTTGCACCATAGCCGGTCAAATGGAAGAGCCTGATCTTGACCCAAGTCGATCACATAATGCTCTAATATCTCAAGGCACTGTTTATATTTATATTATACATCAGATATTTTTGTACTATTCTATATTCCAGTATTTCATACCCTGACATGATATCCAGTTTTACATATCTTGTTTATATTCTAGTCTTGATATTTTATCTTGTATTTTATTATAATTATCTCTTATAGAATTTGTCAATTCATATGGAACTGTTGTTAGTTTATGTACTCGTTTCCATCCTGACTGGATACGTTGATAATATTTTTAGGAGTTGTTATGCCCTCATTATTGGACTATAGGATGTTGCTAGCTGAGTCGGATCTCGATATTCTTTCACCGTGAGTTGTCTCCCAGGAGTGCTAGGCCTGGTAGTTATTTTAGTTTTGCTATTATTTTTCTTCCGTTTCATTCTTGTCTCATATGATCCTTTGTAGATTCTAGTTGTTCTAGTAATATTGTTATTATTTCTTGTCTTATCTTCCTTAGCTTTTATGATGTGATATGAGTACCTTTATAGTTATGGATATTTTAGATGTTGTGGTTAGTATCGGGTACTTGACAGCGCTCTACCGCCGACACTGCGGCGTAGGCTGGGCGTGGCCCACGTGTTCGTACCCGTATATCTAGGTACGGGTCGTAACACATTTTTGTGGTGGCCCATGCAGGTCAGTCTTTGCTATTAATGCGAAGTCGTGGTATTACTTGAGCTTATCTGTATTACTGCGAGCCTGTCCTAGGATTAAGGTTGAGTCATGAAATTTAGGATTTTGGTACTCAGTCACATATTAGAAACTCTTGATAGATTCCAGGATGACCCCTGGGAGTCTTATTTTGAAAGTTTTTCGAATATATTTCCACTCGCTTCCATTCGTCCTGATTTTGAAATATCTGTCCGTTATCGAACCCTATTCTTGCATTGGGATGTGTTCATGGACCCCAGAGGGAACTAGAATGTAGAAGTTGAACTTATATATCATCTAGGTTGAGAAAATAATATGATTAGTCAATCTTATATGAAGGTTAAGATTTGTTTTAGATTATATTCCAGAAATCTTATTTCTCGATTTATTATTCTTTTTCTTTTTCTCTCATCGCATGATGATTTTCTCATCTTACCATTATTCCCTTGTCTAAATTAATCATGTCCTACTTACATCGATCAACTATCTCATGTCTACATTTGTCATCCACTTTAAAATTTTTAAAATTCTCACATTTCTTTACCTTGGAAAAAGTTGAGGAAGTATCATAAATCATCTAGCTCGAAAGACGAATTTGTTATCAAGTGGTATCTTGGTAGAAATATGAGATGTTGGACCTTAGTATAGAATTTTGAGAGGAAGGTATGACTGAGATTGGAAATGAAACTAAGAGGTCGATATAATCAGTTTAGAAATAATTTACTAGAGAATTAGGAGAATAAATCATTTGGAAAGAACGTAGGAGGATTTCAAATGAGAAGGACAATAGGATGCACATTAATGGTTATAATATTTATATTTCGTGGATATAGTTTAGAAACTGACGAGGATATCCGAGATCAAAATATTTTCTGAATTTAGATAATTTTAGGTTATTGATTCTCGAGATATTTCACATTAAGGTTATGATACAAAATTTAGAATTTAATAATGGAGAAGAGATTTTAACAAAGTGTGATGACGGTACGAAATTGGGACATTGGTAAGAGGATAGGGAACACAAGGATTTAAAAAAATGAAGATTTTATGGAAAATAAATGGAGAGAAGGAAATCTTAATATAGGTAATATTTGAAGGTGTATGTTAAAGAAAATATGAAGGCTGGTTCTGTAATAGAGAATAAATTTGTAAGTCCTAGTGATATTAGATTTGAATAACACAAGGAGCGTGATTTGAACAAGTTCAACGATTTCATAAACTTGATTTAGGGGTTTCGGATCCAATTTAGGACAAAGTGGAAGAATTTGGATATAAGGATGATTGAGTGGATAGTGTTGAGTTCTAATAAAGGGTATGCTTCATGAGTAGTGTTTTGAAATTTAGGAATTTGGCCTATGGTAATCATGACAAGGTCCAATCTTCATGACGGAAGGGTATAATTTTTGGTAGTAGTCATATAAAGGTTGATTTTCATATTTGGACTTGTGAGATAAATGTATGATTGGCAAATGATGATCAGATAAATTTGATAGTATCAGAAAGAGATGATTAATTTGGCTTCCCTATGAAACCTTGTCTTTTGATTTCCCTATCAAAAAAGAAATTTGACTTATTCCATATCCTAGAATCATCCTTTGAGTTCTCAATATCGTTGAACCCTAATTCCCTTGATCGCGACCAATCGACTTTGGTCATCTCTTTTATCATACCAATATCCTGGATCGTACTCAATTGGATTAAATTTAATTGTGACCTAGATTTCTATCATTGGATGCTCGTGCCCAGACTTTGATGACCTTATTCTTTATCTTGCCTAAATCCAGTTTTAATCAAGAATTGATCAACTTAGATTGCATCGAGACTTAAATTTTAATCGTGATTGGATTTTAATGCTATTACCACTCGTGCTATAACTCTCGATTTTGATCATATTTGGATTTTAAATACTCGTGCCTAAACTCTTTCGACATTGATTTGATTTCCTAATTGTATCTGAAATTCCTTGTGATTAGTCATGTCCATATAACCTAACATGACTAAGACGACTTTAAATCCCTTGATCATGATTCTTGCAATCATGACTATACATATTACCTTGCCTCTAAATCGTGCCTAAAAATTTTAACTTTCGATCACGACTAACTAGTGTGACTACAAAATTAGTCGTATTAGAATTGAAAATTGATCATGTCTGAATAAATTTCTACCGTGCCTAAATGACTTGGGTTTCTTCCTAAATCATGCTTATAAGGCCTTGATTTCGAAATCATGATTTTATCGTCATTCACAACTAAACTTGGATCTTGATCGTGCTTATGCGACCTAGAGTCTGATTTTTCATCAAATCTAACTACCGATCGTTCTATACTCGAATTTTGTTCTCCGTTCGCTTCTCTTAGCCTTGATTCAGATCATGACTATACGACTTTAATTTTCATGATCATGATAATCTTAACCCACAAATCGTGCTAAAAATCTTGATCTCTAATCACGACTGTGTCGAAATAGATTTTCTATCGTACCTAAAATTTGATTCTCTAGTCACTCGTGCTCAGGTTTCATTCATGATCATGACTAGGTTTGAAATTTTTATCGCTTTATTCTAAATCGTGCCTAAGTGGTTAGTCATTCCAAATATTTGAACGCATCTGAGTCTTGATTTCACTCATGACCAGATGGTTAGTCCTTGATCAATGTTTGTGCTAAACATCTGATTATTCCTAACAATGCCCAATCACATCATTTTCATTTATGATCGTGCCTATGTATAACCCTAAATCTTATTTCATCAAGATGGATTATATTTATCGATGTTTTAGCCTAATTCTGATTTGATCGTAACCGAACGATTCCTGATTTTTCTAGTCGCGGCTTCATACTGTGTGCCTGCAAAGCTGTGGCTTTAAATCTTAAATCATGCCAAACGTTGTTTTGGTCATGGTTAACTTTTCATCCTGATCGGGCCTGTGCGACTTTGAGGTTGATTTTCATCAAACCTAAGCGCTACAGATCACCCCGTACTCGAACTTTATTTATATTTTTTCGATTCTCCTAGTCGTCACTAAGATCGTGCCCCTATGACTTAACTTACTTCTAAATCGTGCATATATAGTTTTGTTCATGTCATGATTCTATCGTGCCAAAATCACTAGTCGTGTCTAAATAATTTTGAAATGATTATCTTGATCGTGCAAAAACTCGTCGTTCTTTGATCGTGCCTAACATATTGCTTAAACCTTCTATCTTGTTTTAACCCTACTACCAACCTTTAATTTTGAGGACGAAATTCTTATAATGTGGGTAGGATGTAAGCCCCCTAAATTTTAGGGATTTATTTTTGATTTTTCTAAAAGAATTATTTTCGATAATAATTCTTATTTGATTATTTTTTATTATTAAATGCTCTTTTCCATGACTTTGATTTCTGGAGCGTCAGAGATATCAGTCTCGAGAAACTCTCTTCATGAGTTTGTAGTAGACAAGATTATCTTCATTTTGATATATCATGTTCCATCAAACTTGTTCCCTTTTACTCTGTTTGCATCGCGCAACTTTCGGGTCAATTTAGGCCAATTGATCATCTACCGTAAAACCTGATCCAACTTCCAATTTGATTTTGGGGTCCAACATCGGTCCAATCTGATCGACCCAATATGTGGTTCTGACATATTTTGAGCCTACTATGCACGTGCCACTTGCGTGCCACCCAATTGATCTCTCGTGTGCTCCTATTTCATCCATGATTATAAATGATTTAAATTTATAATTATAATCATCCCAAGCCCAAACTTTTCCAAACTTGACCCAACACCCAACACAATTTTATATGACCCCTCACATGACTACCCATACACCCCACTAATATATCACTCCTTCTCCCTACACAAAAATATCTCTCTTTCTTTCTCTACTTTATAAAATATCCCTTTCTCTCTCTCTCTTTCTAATAAATAATTTATATATATATACAACTCTCTCTCTCTCTCTCATCACTCACACACACAACCGCCCATCACCATCATAACAGCACCCCCCACCATCAACCGACATCATCGCCCCTCCTCTCATTTTTTTCTTCTTCTCCTTCATCATCACTACCTCTCCCAAAACCCCCATGCCCGAACCCCTCATCTTCTTTTTCTTCACATCATCTTCTCCACCTCATCATTCTCTCCACCACCATCATAAATACCATAACCATCCCCCATTTCTTCTTCCTCTCCTCCTCCTCTCTGGCTTGTACGCGATGGCCTGACCACCGCACGCCACCACTGGCGACGGCCGCGCACGTGCACCGGGACAGCAGCAACAGCTAGCTGTAACAGTAGTAGCAACTAGCTGCAACAGTAGCAGCAGCGCAAGGCAGCAGCAGTAGCCGCACCACCGCGTGCCGCCGCCGGTGACGGCCGTGCGCGTGCGCTGGACAGCAGCAGCAGCAGCGCAAGACAGCAGCAACAGCGCAAGGCAGCAGCATCAGCCGCACCACCGCACGCTGCCGCCGTCGCGCACCGCAGTGTGGATGGACCCCCTGACCCGGCGAACCTCCGACGAGACTTCCCCGACGTGCGCCTTTGTCCCCGACGCGTATCCGAGTCGATTCGTGCGTTTGGCACGAGATCCCGCCGTGACACGCGCGGGATCGGATTCAGAATCGTATTTCGGGACAGCAACTTTACACACATTTTTTGAGAAATCCGACCGTTGGATCAACGAAATCTTTGCTCCGTCACAATCTTGGTATATCCCTCTTCACTCTCCTGAAATTTCAACCGTTAATTTTGTCGTTTGTTATGTCGAAATCGATCGCCAAGTTGACACTTAAAATTGTACTATTTTTGGACAGTTTTGTGGAGCCAACTTCGTCGACTCGTATCTCCTCCATCGCAGCTCCGTTTGGCGTACCATTGGTTCCTATGCACAGCTGATATAACCCTCTTCCTTTTCCTTAAGTTTCATTTTATTGTGAGCTTGTTTGATTGGTTGAATTTGACGCCAAAATTGGCCGTCCAAATTCGTAATTTCCAACTTGTAAAATCCCACTTTTGAACACGGGACTCCAGATTCAATTTCTGATACCACCAGTAGACTCGTGGCGTTGTTCTGGCACGAATTCGTTTAAAGTTTGCTTGATTTGGAGGACGTGGTCCCCGATACGTATTTCGGTGCAAGAGGGGCCCCACAGTCCGAGTCAACGAGCCATTTTGAGGTCGGCTCTTCAGAATCCAATTCCGGATATACTATTGAGTTCATATCGTCATTTTGGACTCGTTGACATATACTTTGTTAGATTTAGTGGACATTGGCTCCGACATGCATTTTCGTGCAAATCGAATTTCAATATCCGGGTCAACGGACCAATTTGAGATCGGGCGATCGGAATCCAATTCCGGATATACCGTTGAGTTCGTATCGTCATACTGGATTCATGGACATATTTTTGCTAGGTTTTGAGGACTTTTATTCTGGCATATTTTTTGGTACAAAGTGGGTCCGACATGGATACCATTTTGACTCGAAATTACCTTTTTGCCCGTGTGTCCAAATTAGACTTATGGGTAGGCTATTCTAGCTATTTTGACCATTCTGGAAATATTGGTGATGTTTGTTTCATCATCCGACAATATCTATAGACTTTTTCCCTATTTATCACCATTTGTTATAATCCTTCTCTTTTTGGTTCGTATTTTGAGATCCGTGCATCGAAATTGATATTCGTCGATTCTAGTGATTTCGTATCACTGAAATTGACCAATTGTCTATGTAGATGATTATAGAGACTAGCTTTGACCTAGTTTAATCTAGAGTGGCCTAGGAGTTGACCAGTTGATAAAAGTCAACTGTAAGTCAACCTTTGACCCAGTTTGACTGAGTTTGACCTAGAATAGGCCTAGAAGTATAGAAGTAATGTATATATATTGTTTACTCTAGAACATTAAGTAACCCTGTAAATTCATGTTAGGTCTCTGTGACGTCGGTTCAGGCATAGTCCCTCACTTATTGCTCAGGACAGCAGGCGAGTACATTCTCTGATAGTTTTCATTATCTTGATATCTACTATATCCGATTCAGTTGTAGTGTTTTACTTGATTTCCGACACGATGGTACACAGACTAGTATACGTCGGATCCTGTCATGAGATGTTATTCCTGGATGACCATGGTATATTGGTACATTGTTCAATCTTGTTTTCTTGTACTTGTATAGACGTCGATTCCTAAGGAGATTTGCTACCCTCTTAGAGAATCCCGCATCATGATGTGACATATCCGAATCCATTATACTACTCGGGGATGGAGAGTTATTAGAGGTTATGTGATCACACCCCACTGGTTACTACTTGCATCATAGCTTTACCCTCGCCTCACGTAGGGTAAAGCCTGACCTGATACTATTTGCACCATAGCTTTCCATTTTGGCTGGCCTGATCTCCAGGTTTACCTGTGCTTGTTCTTGCACCATTGCCGGTCAAATGGAAGAGCCTGATCTTGACCCAAGCCGATCACATAATGCTCTAATATCTCAAGGTACTGTTTATATTTACATTATACATCAAATATTACTGTACTGTTCTACATTCCAGTATTTCTTACCCTGACATGATATCCAGTTTTACATATCTTGTTTATATTCCAGTCTTGGTATTTTATCTTGTATTTCATTATAATTGTCTCTTATAGAATTTGTCAATTCACATGGAACAACTGTTAGTTTATGTACTCGTTCCTATCCTGACTGGATACATTGATAATATTTTTAGAAGTTGTTATGCCCTCATTATTGGACTACAGGATGTTGCTAGCTGAGGCGGATCTCGATATTCTTTTACCGTAAGTTGTCTCCCAGGAGTGCTACGCCTGGTAGTTATTTTAGTTTTGCTATTGTTTTTCTTCCATTTCATTCTTGTCTCATATGATCCTTTGTAGATTCTAATTGTTCTAGTGATATTGTTATTATTTCTTGTCTTATCTTCCTTAGCTTTTGTGATATTATATGAGTGCCTTTATAGTTATGCATCTTTTAGATATTGTAGTTAGTATCGGGTACTTGACAGCGCTCTACCGCCGACACTGTGGCGTAGGTTGGGCGTGGCCCACGTATTCATACCCGTATATCTGTGTGCGGGTTGTGACAGCCTCAGCTGTGGGAAGCCTTATGTATGCTATGGTATGTATGAGGCCAGTGTCACGACTCGCACCCTGTGTAGGGCACGAGAAGTGGCTACGTCCAGCCTACGTCGCAGCGTCGGCGGTAGAACGTTGTTCTAGGTCACAATTTAAAACTAAATACAATATGATATACTCTCCGTACGGAGGACAATCACAGCAGGATACAACTCAATCATCAAAACTAGAAGTGGCACGATAAGATAACTATGAATCCACAAGAGAAGTACAACAGAGAGAAATAGATCTTGGTGTTATCAACACCAACTCAAAACAAGCATAAAATAAATACAACTCTAGACAACTGAAAAATAAATAAGAAAAACTCTAGCCCTCTACTCCAACCTCTACTGTGTCTCCTCTAGGCTAGCAGGTAACCTCCAAGCTATCTGTAAAATTTATCAACAGGTCCAGTCAGGACGGGAGCGAGCACAATACATCTCAACAAATCATAACAGGTTAGGAAATATAAACATGTTAGAGAGTAAGATACATGAAACTGAAAGAACAACATGATGTAAAAGAGAGACTGTAAGTAAATAGCTACAAAATATAAAAGAACTAATCAGTGCTAGTGATTCAGAGTACAAGATGGTTATGTAAATGGTACGATGTTGTACACGAGTAATCTACAGAGTTATACACGAGTAATCTACAAGATTGAATACATAACCATTTCTACTCTCCCGCCCCCAATCAATACACAAGGATCCAGTCAAGTTATGTTATTGCACACGAAGTATAGTTGTACACGATGATCATGTGAGCACATGAGTATACACGATTTGTACACGAATAACATGAACACAAGGAGTACACGATGCTCATGATAAAGTACACGAACATGAAATACCTGATGTATCCACTAAGGGGGATAACATCGCACGACAAGATCCATATAGTACTAATCCGTGTTACCGATGTGTCAGCATCAAGTAAAGTAATCTAAAGCAGAAAATATAATCCTAAACAAGATATAAAATGATCAAAGAATGTACTCGCCTTAATTTGGTTGGAGTCGACGTACGCAACACGAACGTGTCGACACAAGGTAGGTACAATACTATGCTCCACAAGATGGTCCCAAACGATAGCACGGACAGTCCTAATGAGTCCAGAATACTCCAAATAGCCTGGTTTGGTATATAGAAGCCCTAAGTTAGAGTTTGGCACGGCAATCAAACAAGAACGAGAAGACGACTATTAAAGTCGTGACTTAAGATTCTGAAAGAAAAACATAACAAATACATATACTTTCTCGAAAATCATTTATGAAATTTATATATATCTGAAAACATAATGAAAAATCATTTTGGGTCTCTACATTCTTATTTTTGGTAAAACACGAATTTTTATTAGAGAAAACACTAAAATATTATTTTAGGTCAAAACCATCTTTGAAATATCGAAAGATACATATATAGTCAAACCCATATTAAAATGGTTGTTAATTAAGCAATATTTGTAAAATATTGCTAGCTAAAATATTACAACTATACAACAACATTACACATAAGTATCTCAATATTTATATTGATAACAAAAATAATTAACTTCTAATTAAAATAAACCCTAAACCAAATAACTAAATAGCTATAACTATTTAACTAAAAAAACTTTCTAACTATAAATTAATAAATTAATCAACCTATACATAATATTTAACGTAACAAAGGGAGGGGTCTGATCCCTAAATTGTTATTAGAGAAAAAAAATGGAGAGGGGGCTCGCATGGGTCTCATCGGCCAAGGGCTCCGGCAGGAGGAGGGGCGAGCGGCGATGCGCGGCTCGGGGCAGCGTCAGACAACAACGCTGGGATGGTCCGGTCGAAAGTCGACACACCGGTTGAGACGCGGCGGAGGTCGGGGACGTGGTCGTCAGGCGGAGGCTCGGCGGATAGCTCGCCGGTGCGGATGAAGGGCTCGTGCGGCGGCACGAGTATGGGTGGTCGCCGGCTCATTTGGGCAAGTCCGGAGGGCAGCGTCGGGCGTACGGCTCGTCGACACAAAAAAAAGGGCAGAGCTCGGGGTCGCTTCGGGCGAGGCAGCGTGGAGAAGGCTGGATGCGGCGACGTCAGATCCGGCTGACGGAGATAGGTAAGGGGTGTGGTGGTGTTTTAGGTTTATTTTTCTTTTGTGTTTTTGGGAGAGATGGTGGTGGCGTTGAATGTGACGCCGACGGTGGTGGTTGTATTGTCGAATGGGGGCGACAAATCTGGTGAATGGTGGTGGCGCTGGCTCTTATGGTGGCGGTCAGTGGTGGTGTTGAAATGGCATGATGGCGCCAGTGTGGGTGGTTTGGGTGGTCGGCCCTGGCAGTGTGGTCGGCGCTGATGGTTGGCCGAAGATGGAGTCGGTCGAGGCGGTAGAGTGCAGTGGTGGCGATGGGGAGATGGTCGATTGAGCAGTGGTGGTTCGGGTGGTTCGGGTGGTGGTAGTCGTGATGTTGATGGTGGGGGTGGCGGTGGTGTCATGTTGGTCCGGGACGCGGTGGTCGAAGAGGGAGTATGGTGGTTGGTAGGCTGCGACATGGAGGCAGGGAGGATGGGAGTGCGGTGGCTGTAGCTAGAAAGTGGGTTTAGGAAATTTATAGGTTTTTGGGATTGGGTGTAAAAATATTGGGAAGGGGGTCTATTTATAGGCTAGAAGGGAAAACCCTAAGAAAATGTATATGTAATAGAGATTAGGAGAACTAGTGGAAAACACTAACATACTAATGCTAACTTAGTTACTAACTGCTAACATATTGCTAGTTATTAAATTAATGAGTTAATTAGTGCCAATAAAATTACTAGCAAATTTTAATTTAGAATTTCAATAGCAAAATAAGGAAAAATCAATTTCAAAGATATTGGAAAAATATGAATTTATTAAATAGATTATTTTTCTTTTACAAAATTAAATATTTATAACTTATTGATTCAAGGAAAATGACAGAAAAATCCCAATAGGATAAATTCGCATAAATAGTTTTTACAAAACCAAAGACCAACAAGGACCGATAGCAATTACGGTCGAAATTGTTTTTCTCAAAATTAGAATTTGTACGTTTTTCGAGATTCAAAAAATTCAGAGTTTTGAAAAATACAAAATAAAAAGAGAGAGAAGATTTTAAGAAATCAATTAACGGAGGTTACAAATCTACCCTCCTTAAAGAAATTTTGTCTTCGAAATTTAAAGGTTGATAGGGGAATGAAAATACGATAGGAAGTCAGGTAATATCTTAGACACGATTAAAGAACGATGACTTGGCTCGATCAAGAAAATAAATTTCAAATTGGCTTAGGCACGACTAGTAATTTTGTCATGATCGAAAGTCTAATGAGCATGATTAATTAGGTCATGAAATAGGATCTGAGTTCGAACGTGATTTAAAATTTAGAAATGATCTAGGTTTTGGCACGATTCAAGATTTGACTACAAAACCAAAACTTAGGTATACTTTAGGAATGGAACCCTAAGCACGGTATCTATATAATCGAATTTATGGCAGGAGCAGAAATTGGTTCAGACATAACCAAAGTCTAGATTCCGGCACGACTAATCAATCATATAGTTGTGACCGGGTATTAAGGTTATTTTAGGCATAATGGAAAAATTATTTCTGATATGATCACTCAATTTATGACAAGTTCATAATCAAATCGGGTAGTCGTGATCAAGAACAAAATTTTCAAGCACGATTCAGAGGCAAAATCGGTACGTATGGTCATGATCGTTAAAATCACGACCATGGGATTCATAGTCGTCTAGTCATGCCAGGTCATCTAGGCAAGACTAATCACAAGGAGTTCAGATATAATCAGGAAGTAAAATCATGGTTAGAAAAGAGTTTGGGTACAAGTATTAAAATCCGAACAAGATCATAATCGTTATTTCGACACGATCGAAGATAAAGTCAGTCTAACCTTGGTCAAATAGTATTTAGATGTGATGAAGAGTATGATAGTAGCCTAGGCATAACCCAACATCAATTTTCGGTACGATCAAGAATAATATGAAGCTTAATCGCGATTGGAACAGAATTTAGTCATTTTCAAGAATAAATCAGAGTTTTATGCACGAGTGATATTGGTATCAAAATATGATTACGTTCAAAATTAAAATATTAACACGATGAAGAATAGGGCTAATCAATATTTGAATTTAGGTTCGAAAAGAATGAAATCGAGATTTTTGTGTACGAGCAACATATTGATAGAGATCCAGGTCACGATTGAATTTAAATCAATTGAGTACAGTCAAGGATCAAGACTATTGGTACTATAAAGGGGTACTATTCAAAGAAAAATCAAAATCAAAAGTTCAAAGAACGAATGTCAATAGCATTGAAATCCAATCATAATATATATTAAGAATATTTAGTCTCGATACGATCTAAGTTGATCAATTCTGGGTAATCAAGATTTGGATAATATGGAGGACAAGGTCATCGAAGTCTGAGCACGAGCATACAAGGATGGAGATTCAGGTCACAATTAAATTTAATTCAATTGAGTATAACCCAAGATATTAATATAATAAGAAAAGATGATCAAAGTCGATTGGTCGTGATCAAGGGAGCTAGGATTCAATGATATTAAAAATCTTTTAGGGGAAAACAAGAAAAGATTTTATACGAAAGTCAAGTTAATCATCTCTCTCTGATACCATCAAGTTTATTATTATTGCCAATCATATATTTATCTCACAAGTCCCACTATAAAAATCAACCTTTATATGACTATCATCACAATTTTATCCTTCCGTCATAAAGATTTGACCTTGCCATGATCACCATAGGCTAAATTTCTAAGTTTTGAAATATTATTTATGAAGCATACCCTTCTTACTAGGAATCAAAACAGACCACTTAATCATCATAAATCTAAATTCTTCCACCTTGTCCTATATTGGATCCGAAGCCTCTAAATCAAATTTTATGTAATCCTTGAACTTATTCAATTTACTCTCCTTGTATTATTTAAATCTAAACCCACTAGGTCTTACAAAACTTATTCTTCATTATAAATTCAATCTTCATATTTCCTTCAACGTACACCTTCAATATTATTCTCCTGAAATTTAAAATTTTCATAAAATCTCTATATTTTATATAACTCAAAATCCTTGCGTTCTTTCTGTTTCTAGCCATTTCTTACAATATCTTATTCAATTTCGTATCATCATTGCATATAGTTAAAATCTCTTCTCTATTACTAAATTCCTAAATTTAACATCATAGCCTTAAAGTGTAACGTCTCAAGAATTAATAACCAAAATTTATCCAAGTTCTAGAAACTAAGTTGACCTTGAATATCCTCATCAGTTATAAAATACATCTATGAATTATACATACCCAAAAGATTTCTCTAAGTATTATTGTTCCTAAATTGATAATATAAATCTCTTGATTTCATCCTCAAATTCAGTCGCATCTCTATCCCAAACCATTATCAAGGTCTATCATATTATACCACTAGCAAGATTATCACAAGATAATAAATCAAGTCTTTTCCGTGTTAGATGATTTACGCTACTTCCTCGACCTTCGAAGGTGAAAAGATATGGAGATTCAAGGGTTTCAAAGTATAGCTGGCAAAATTAGATACGAGACAGGTGATTGATGTAATCAGGACAGTTTTATTTAAGATAAGTAAAAATGGTAATACAAGAAATAATGGCAAGAAGGAAATAATGATAAAATCTGTTCTTGCTTATCTGTTTTTAAAGAAATGAACCAACTTAAAATATAATATGATACCATACACGTCTTCCTGAAATCATATTGTCAGAATTTTGCCATGTCAGTAAGCATAACTGCAATAAACGATAGAGTCCGTAACTAAGGTATACACCCTATAATCATGTTATCTAGAATTCTTACCACGCCAACCGGTATGGCTGCAAGAGAATCTAAATTCCATAACCAGGATAGTATATCTAAAATCTGGCTCTATGTCCTTGTCATGCTAGCCAATATGACTGCGATAAATTCTAAACTCCATAAATAAGGCAGACATTTACCTTTCTCGCTGTTTTTATCAAGTATGTTATCAGGTTATACCCTAAATTCCAGAAATAAAATAAATATACATATATATATAAATACAAACTCAAAGTCAACAACTAACATCAAAATTTAACAATGAATTCATCAAAATCAAACTAAATAACAACGGGTAATGAGTGAATCAAATCAAGGAAAAAGATTTCAAATCGAAGCTAAGATGAGATTCTCAAGGGTCGTCCCAGGAATCTCTCAAGGAATTCTAACAGTGATTGAGTATCCTCTAATTTTAACATCTTACTTTCTATACCCTATAGTAGGCTCGTAGTAGTACAACTAAGTCATTGCGCTACTATGATATCGCAGAAATGCGAATCTCGACCAGCATGGGCCACCACTAAAAACGTGTCATGACCCGCACCCTGTGTAGGGCACGAGAAGTGGCTACGCCCAGCCTACGCCGTAGCGTCGGCGGTAGAACGTTGTTCTAGGTCACAATTTAAAACTAAATACAATATGATATACTCTCCGTACGGAGGACAATCACAGCAAGATACAACTCAATCACCAAAACTAGAAGTGGCACGATAAGATAACTATGAATCCACAAGATAAGTACAACAGAGAGAAATAGATCTCGGTGTTATCAACACCAACTCAAACAAGCATAAAACAAATACAATTCTAGACAACTGAAAAATAAATAAGAAAAACTCTAGCCCTCTACTCTAACCTCTACTGTGTCTCCTCTAGGCTAGTAGGTAACCTCCAAGCTATCTGTAAAATTTATCAACAGGTCCAGTCAGGACGGGAGCGGCACAATACATCTCAACAAATCATAACAGGTTAGAAAATATAAACATGTTAGAGTATAAGATACATGAAACTGAAAGAACAACACGATATAAAAAAGAGACTGTAAGTAAATAGCTACAATATATAAAAGAACTAATCAGTGCTAGTGATTCAGAGTACAAGATGGTTATGTAAATGACACGATGTTGTACACGAGTAATCTACAGAGGTTGTACACGAGTAATCTACAAGATTGAATACATAACCATTTCTACTCCCCCGTCCCCAATCAATACACAAGGATCCAGTCAAGTTATGTTATTGCACACGAAGTATAGTTGTACACGATGATCATGTGAGCACATGAGTAGACACGATTTCACACGATTTGTACACGAAAAATACGAACACAAGGAGTACATGATGCTCATGATAAAGTACACGAACATGAAAAACCTGATGTATCCGCTAAGGAGATAACATCGCACGACAAGATCCATATAGTACTAATCCGTGTTAACGACGTGTCAGTATCAAGTAAAGTAATCTAAAGCAGGAAATATAATCCTAAACAAGATATGAAATGATCAGAGAATGTACTCGCCTTGATTTGGTTGGAGTCGATGTGCGCGACACGAACGTGTCAACACAAGGTAGGTACAATACTATGCTCCACAAGATGGTCCCAAACGATAACACGGACAGTCCTAATGAGTCAAGAATACTCCAAATAGCCTGGTTTGGTATATAGAAGCCCTAAGTTAGAGTTTGGCACGACAATCAAACAAGAACGAGAAGACGACTATTAAAGTCGTGACTTAAGATTCTGAAAGAAAAACATAACAAATACATATACTTTCTTGAAAATCATTTATGATATTTATATATATCTGAAAACATAATAAAAAATCATTTTAGGTCTCTACATTCTTATTTTTGGTAAAACACGAATTTTTATTAGAGAAAACACTAAAATATTATTTTAGGTCAAAATCGCCTTTGAAATATCGAAAGATACATATATAGTCAAACCCATATTAAAATGGTTGTTAATTAAGCAATATTTGTAAAATATTGCTAGCTAAAATATTACAACTATACAACAACATTACACATAAGTATCTCAATATTTATATTGATAGCAAAATTAATTAACTTCTAATTAAAATAAACCGTAAACCAAATAACTAAATAACTATAACTATTTAACTAAAAAAAACTTTCTAACTATAAATTAATAAATTAATCAACCTATACTTAATATTTAACGTAACAAAGGGGGAGGGTCTGATCTCCAAATTCTCATCAGAGAAAAAAATGGAGAGGGGGCTCACATGGGTCTCATCGGCCAAGGGCTCCGGTGCGGAGCATCGCCGGTAGGAGGAGGGGCGAGTGGCGACATGCGGCTCGGGGAGACATCGGACAACAGCGCTGGGATGGTCCGGTCGAAAGTCGATACACCGATCGAGACGCGACGGAGGTCGGGGACGCGGTCGTCATACAGAGGCTCGACGGACAGCTCGTCGGCACGGATGGAGGGCTCGCACGGCGGCACGAGTGGAGGTGGTCGCCGGCTCATTTGGGCAAGTCCGGAGGGCAGCATCGGGCGTACGGCTCGCCGACACGAAAAAGGGGGCGGAGCTCGGGGTCGCTCCGGGCGAGGCAGCGTGGAGAGGGCTGGATGCGGCGACGTCTTATCCGACTGACGGAGATAGGTAAGGGGTGTGGTGGCATTTTGGGTTTATTTTTCTTTTATGTTTTTAGGAGAGATGGTGGTGGCGTTGAATGTGACGCCGACGGTGGTGGTTGTATTGTCGAATGGGGGCGACAAATCTGGTGAATAGTGGTGGCGCTGGCTCTTATGGTGGCGGTCAGTGGTGGTGTTGAAGTGGCATGATGGCGCTGGTATGGGTGGTTTAGGTGGTCGGCCCTGGCAGTGTGGTCGACGCTGATGGTTGGCCAGAGATGGAGTCGGTCGAGGTGGTGGAGTGCAGTGGTGGCGATAAGGAGATGGTCGATTGGGCAGTGGTGGTTCGGGTGGTTCAGGTGGTGGTAGTCGTGATGTTGATAGTGGGGGTGGCGGTGGTGTCGTGTTGGTCCGGGACGGCGGTGGTCGAAGAGGGAGTATGGTGGTCGGTAGGCTGCGACATGGAGGCATGGAGGATGGGAGTGCGACGGCTGTAGCTAGAAAGTGGGTTTAGAAAATTTCTAGGTTTTTGGGATTGGGTGTAAAAACATTGGAAAGGGGGTCTATTTATAGGCTAGAAGGAAAAACCCTAAGAAAATGTATATGTAATAGAGATTAGGAGAACTAGTGGAAAACACTAACATATTAATGCTAACTTAGTTACTAACTGCTAACATATTGCTAGTTATTAAATTAATTAGTTAATTAGTGCCAATAAAATTACTAGCAAATTTTAATTTAGAATTTCAATAGCAAAATAAGGAAAAATAAATTTCAAAGATATTGGAAAAATATGAATTTATTAAATAGATTATTCTTTTTTTACAAAATTAAATATTTATAACTTATTGATTCAAGGAAAATGACAGAAAAATCCCAATAGGATAAATTTGCATAAATAATTTTTATAAAACCAAAGACCAATAAGGACCGATAGCAATTACGGTCGAAATTGTTTTTCTCAATATTAGAATTTGCACATTTTTCGAGATTCAAAAATTTGGAGTTTTGAAAAATACAAAATAAAAAAAAGATTTTAAGAAATCAATTAACGGAGGTTACAGCCAGACATCGCTCATGCAGTTGACACAGTTAGCAGGTATCTTTTAAATTCTAGAAGGGTACATTGGAGTACGATTAAGTAGATTCTACGATACCTTCAGGGCACTGCCAATTCGAGACTTTCTTTTAGTGGTGACGAGCCGAAGCTAGTTGGATATACCGACGCTGATATGGCTGGAGATGTAGATGCGAGGCGATCGACTTTGGGCTATGTGATGATGTTTGCTGGAGGAGCGGTATCATGGCAGTCGCGGTTGCAGAAGTGTGTTGCCTTGTCGACGACAGAGGCGTGCGACGACGGAGGCTTGCAAGGAGTTGCTTTGGATGAAAAAGCGGTTGCAGGAAATGGTGCTGAAGCAAGAGCAGTATACTTTGCTTTGCGATAGTCAGAGTGTTATTCACCTTGTGAAGAATCAGACCTTTCATAGCCAGTCCAAGCACATCGATACTCGGTATCATTGGATACGGGATGTGGTTGAGAAGAAGGATGCGAAGCTTGAGAAGGTTCATACAGATGCTAACGGAGCAGATATGTTCACCAAGATTCTACCAAGGGAAAAATTTGAGTTCTGCAGGCAGATCGTCGGAATGACGATCCCCTCCACATAGTTGTGAAGGAGGAGATATGTTGGAGTGGGTGGGGTTCCCAACCTATGTAGAGAAGGCTCCGGAGTGCGACGAGCGCCTTCTGTGTGTCAGAGAAGCTCGAGGAGGTGACGAGGCCAATCGAAAAAGGAGAAGAAGCTTGGGAGCCACCATATAATATTCTGGAACAGGAAAGGCCGAACTCGGGCCGAGTTCGGTCCCAGGCTAAACTCTGGCCGAGTTCGGTCCCATGGTGTCCAGAACAGTTCTGACTCGGCCCACACAAAGTTCTGGCCGAACTCTGTATCGTCGGGCTGAAGTAAATTTCAGGGTATTTTATGCACCATTGGATCGTATCCAACGGTCCAGGTTTTACTGCAGGATTAGGGGTTTATATATGGTTTTTTTTCTTTAACCCTAATACATACGAAACACATAGAAGAAGAGAGTGAAAGGAGGAAAGAGTGCCATTACAACTTTGGAAGAGAAGAAGGAGGATTGAAGGTCTCTTTCGAAGGAGGATCATGTTCGGGTAATCTCTACTCGTCGTCTTTGTTCTTTGTAGCCTTGAAATCAATATTTCTTTCTACCAAGTGTTGTGAAGATCCGTGTTAAATCGGAAAAAGTTTGTAGAGGGTGTACTCCTTTATTTTATTAGTGAAGGCTTCTCAAGGGTTGGACTCCGATCGTCCCGTGGTTTTTTCCGTAAGGGTTTTCCACGTCAAAAATTCTCTATGTCTGCGTGGATTGTGTTTTAATGTTTGGTTCGTGCGTTGTATTGCTCGGTTCTCTCGCAGGTACTCTCTAGTTTGGGAAAAGGTTTTCGCGCTTCTTTCCCTACAAAGTGGTATCAGTATTAATAAGTAATCTATGTTTAATTTTTCCTAGTCACACATTAATTTTTCTATTTTTAATTTTACAGCTTTTGAATTGACCATCTTCATTATTCTTTTCTAGCTACACTTTTAAATTAATTATCTTTTCACAAGTTTTTACTTGTTTATAGTTATTATTGATATATTTAATAAGAAATCAAAAGTAAAAAATTAAGACTGGTAGACTATCTTCAGTTTTATTTTTTTAATATTGTGTTTTCCTTACATAAATTGAGCTTACCATTTTATACCACCAAAATATATCTAATCCATTTTGATGTTGGTAGCAATATTTGCAAACTTAATTTTATCGTTGATAATATATTTCTTTGATATGCCTACATGATATAAAGCCTAACATAATTAAATAATTGAGTTAAATACATTTGATAGAAAATGTAGAGAAACATAATGCATGTCCGGATAGAATTATAATTTTGGAGTAGGATTAAATGATATGAAACATTTGTGAATTTAATCATAAGTTCGAACAATATGTTGATATAAGTATGTGCAATATTGTTGTAAGCGTATGTTGTAGCTAGTTTCTTTGAAATTTTAGTCGATGGAGTTATTGAGACTCTTCCTCGAAGATCACTTAAGATTCTATAACTTTGAATTATAAATTAATTTTAATAAAAGTTAAATGTTTAAAAAAATATTATTCATTAATTACATGTGCCAATTGATTGAATAAGAATAGATCTGGCGTGTCAACTAGTGTTCAAGTTTTCAACTGGTGTAATTTATGTTAACCATGCTACTTATAGAAATGGAAACTTGACTTGTTCCTTCTTATTGATGCTACTGATATGGTCAATATTAAGACAGAACAATCAGTGTGATACTCATTACATTAATATCTTCATTGCTATATTGAATATTAAGATAGACATTATATTCCAGAATAATGAATAAATATGTTTGTTTAAACATTCAAAACTATGGTGATATTCTTGGGTTATTGTGGACACTGATAACTGCGAATTTAATCGATATTATTACTTTAATTTAATTGATTCAAATGTATCTTATATGTTAGTTGTTACATTAATTACAAATCTAATGCAAATATATTGCTAAAAATAGAATTCCATTACTTTCAACTTATAATGTTTTGTATATTTTACAATCATAGTTTACTGGTTCTTATTTATTTACACCGATGTGAACGTAATTACTGAAGTATCTGGTACAATCCTTCATAGATTTTGTAGTGAACTTCATATGCACTGCACAAATTTTCAATGTTATTGCCTACGAGGTATTTATTATCCAGTTGATATACAGAAATTGGACACCACCTCTTATTTACACAAATTATTATTCATCTCTCTAAAATTTTGGTTGACTAAAAATAATTTAGTACGAGTAATTTTGCTTGCCTAATTTTTGGACCACCCCAAATGGATGCATGCATGACAGGTATTGTGTTGCATATCCGGAGAAAAGTAGTCGCCCGCAAACTAACTTTTGTAGGTCGCAGCAGGTTGCTGATCCTTTAAAGGTCAAAAGTAAAAATTTATCAACCTGAATGTTGGTATTTTATTAATATAGTTGCATATATTTTAATTTTACAAACCTCATATAAAATTTAAAGTTTGTGTCATAAGTTGTACAATCCGTATGGTGACTACCGATGTCTATTTGTTATCCCAACTATCCTAGACCTGAAGTTTATAAACATATTTTAATTGATAGTTTATAATACTGCTACACATACCATCCTTATGAATATAATCTTTTTTCTCTCTACAATAATACTAGTTTTGCTCAAATTAACTAAAGTCTCCAGCAGAGTATATTTTATCCAACATATACTAATGTATCACTCTCATAGTTCCAGAAGAATTTTACTAGTTTTAAGGATATAAGGGCAAATGTGTATCATATTAAAACTCTTAGCAAAATATTTTGTGTAACCTTTAGTATATAAAACTAAAAGTTTGTCTAGAGAACCAAAAGTTAGTCTACAGAACCAGAAGTTCGTTTGGATAACCAGAAGTTCATATAAAGAGATTCTTCAGCTATTCACTAGGGATATGCGTCATTCACATCGGGATGACGAGCCACATACTACCATGAGCCAGAAGCTCAACCCTAAGGGTCTATTGTGAGCCAAAAGCCGAATGATCCCATAATTTTAATTGTGACATGATCGACTAAGACACCCCAGAATAATAATGATGAAAATGATTGTAACAAATTATTGTGGTAATGTCTTAGCAAATAACAACATAGCTGGTCAACTATGTTTTGTTAACCTCAAGAAAAAAATTGTTTCTAAACTATTAATCCTGAAGATAGTATCTGAATAATAACTAGCTTAGTTATATTTATTTATATTTGCATTATTTTTTAGATTTTATGGCTTATGTTGGTATTATTTGAAACTGTAATCTTGACATCTATGTGAATTATAGTAATAGGAATTTGTATTTTCATCTCTTTAGATTATTAAATCTTTTAGACATGAGATATCTTTGACGTAAAATTTACGATCTGTCACTCTGACAAAACAAAATTCCTTCCGTTAGAGGGAGATAGGAAAAATATAAATGCATTGTTCCAGAAGAACCTTGTTCCAGAAGAACGTCGTGAATGTCATTCCTAAAAAATGTCGTGAATTTTCGTTCCAGGATAACGTCGTGAATTATCGTTCCAGAAGAACGTCGTAAATCATCATTCCAGAAGAATATAGTGAATCGGCATGGCATACTTTCACTTTATCTAACCTCGACTAAATTAGGAGAAATGATCCCTTGTATTTTATTGCAAATGAATTACTATATGCCTACTCGATGCCTTTAATAATGTAGCATAAATATCTATACCAACTATGAATATATTTACTAGAATAGAAGTAAGTACCAAAAGAACCTGAATCAGTTCTACATTAAGCATATGTAAAACCTAAAGGTTCTAAGATTCAGGTCTCCAGAAGAAAAGAATGAATGATATAACACATCCTAAATGCTTTTAAAGAAGCATCTCCTGAAGAAGTAAGTCATGCAGGAAAAAGTTCATGACGATCCGGAAGATGTCATGAACTAAAGATCCAATTTCTCAAAGTATAGTCATGCAGGAAAAAGTTCATGACGATCCGGAAGATGTCATGAACTAAAGATCCAATTTCTCAAAGTATATCGCTCTGGAAGAGTGTATGCTTAAAATCACTTTAGATCCCAAAAGAAACTAAAAAAAGGTACCGGTACCAAAAAAATCTATGTTCAAGAGAAATTTGGAATCGAGAAGAATTTGTTATAAATTAAGTTAGCAAATGAGAATAAAAATGGTGATGAAAATAAAGGATAACACTAAACAATAAAAAAATCCTTGAATGCTGAAAAGGGTAATACTGGCAAAAAATAGAAAGATGTGATACCTTCCGCAGAATATAGTGTGTTTGGTCTTATAGTACAAAACCCAAAAAGGAACAAACAAGGTAGGTTTTAAATGGGTATTCCTAAAATTGAAAGAAATAGTATCAAATGTATAGAGAAATGTTAGCTTAAGAATTTTTGAAATAACCATGAATAGAATATGAAAAAAAATTCTTCATTCACGATAACCTAGACAATAAGATATACATAAAATCCTTCATGACAACCTAGACTATATACATAAAAACTTCGAAGGATTTAAATTGTCAGGATATTCCTGAAGGATTGCAAAACGAGCCATATGGACAAAAACCATTCAGAAGCCATATGAAAGAATGTGATATTATAGGCTCATTGAATATAAGTCTAGGAAATAATATAATAGTGATCCTAAATATCTAGTTATCAAGATTGGAAGTACCCCATAAAGAGAAAATCTTCTGAAGAGATTGTAATATATTCTAAAGAAATTAGAAATATCTCCTGAAGAGGTAAACCTTCCAAAGTGATAATCTCCAAAAGAGGTAAATCTCCAAAAGGATATCTTATAATCTCCTGAAGAGATAATTTTGATGTCCTGATTATCATTTACTCAGTACGCCTATGATGGTCAAGTCAATGGGATCTATTTCGGTATCAAGAAGAAAAGAACATGTTATGGGTCCTAAAGTATTATATTTAAAGAAGATAAATACAAATCTTTATTGTCATTCACTCAACACAATATCTTTATATGAACCTATTGATATGTACCTACAAAGAGACACTAGAATATCATAAAATGCATTTTAGATATAATGAATGAATTGTTCTTAATTTAGTTTGTATGAATGTGTTGGTCTTATGGGATATGCAGAATCAGGTTATTTATTTGACCCCTTTAAGAGGATATCACAAACAATATATGTTTCCTAAATAGTGTTGCATGTATTTCAGAGATGCAAGTCTCTGCAACAACCTCGACCAATCATCCTTACATTAATGAAGCAAACAAAGAATGTGCATGTCTATGATTTCAACAATTCAACATATCATGAGAGGTACGAGCATCTAGGAATCACAAATAAAGCCTACAAACATTCATAAGAATATGAGTATAATGCATATAAATATAGAGACAAATAAAATATTTGGATGAGATGTAATATTTAAATGTACTTGGGTTGATTTTTTATTTAAATTGATGTAAGAACTAGAATGTAATATTTTTCGAGCGGGAGCATCATGTAGATGCAATTATCCTGAAGATGCTAATGAAGAAATCTTAAAGCATATTTTTTCATTAAATTTTTGCTTCGAAAGATTTTTAACAAGCAATGTGAAGAATCATATTCCAGAAGAATATTAGTGTACCTTTTCTTTTAATAAAGATTTTTTTTTCAATTTTTTCTTAATTTATTTTTAACGAGACAATAATTAAAATGGGCATCTAAAGGGGAGTGTTGTGATTTGGGATAAATCCAAATATGGATGCCCGTATCCCTATCCATGAACACCCTTATCTTCCTCTCTTGTTTATATATGCTTAATGAGAAAAGCTCGTACATTCTATTAAGCTACAATTTTTCTCTTTCTCTCTCATTTTCATAACAAAGTGCATTATTTAGAACTTGACAACCAATTTATAACTTTTGCCACGTAAGCTTTATAACTAACTTGATAATTGCATTGGAGAAAGATTTTCTAAACAAAAAATTGTCATTCCTATGTGGCAATAACTTTTTTTTTCAAAGTCACGATAGGGTTGGAGATGTTATAAAAATTATTTATTTAAGTTTTACTATCTCAAATGTATACAACTGAATACAATCTTTTCTTATAGTTGTCCGTGACATCAGCTAAAATTTAGGTTGCATAACTGAACAAAAAATAAAAATAAAACCTTTATTCTCTATAAACTTAAATGAAACTTCATCTAAAATAATCATCCTACTAAGTGCTTTCTACATCTTTTTGTGGTCAAGCACACCATAGGTCGCAACATCGACGATAATATGTTGTTTTAGTTCCTTACAACATACACTAAATATTTTAACCACAAATACTATCTTTATCCATTCACAACAATAATAAACTATGGAATAAAATATAACAAGACTTAACTAATATCTAAATATGTACAAGATTCACAATACATTAGAGTTCAAATACAGGGATAAACCAGCTAAATAAATAATAGAAGTGCAACAAGTTTAACTAACTAGCATTCCAATCGCGAGTCAATCCAAAAGCATCTACAACTCCACCATGGGGGTGTTGGCTCATTCGGTCATGGTCGATCTGATTTTGATAATTAACTAAAATACAATTCGGTACACCGCAATGTAGACAATGAAAGACTACTTCAAATCCAAGTAAACTTGAAAATAAGATTGCTACATCACAAGAAAATAGCTACCATCATTGTTTTTTTTTACATTTTATTATGTATTTTTATATTTTATTGAGTCTATGACTTATGTGAGTCATACTGCACTTTGGCAAAAATTAGATGAATCAAAGTCCACTCAAATAATCTACCTAAACCCACATTTTATCCTGACTCGAACCCAACTCAAACCCATTATCCAAATAGGCTACAAACCAATCCAGGAACTTTATATAATTAAAAAAAACAAACTCGGATCGAGTTCTGTCCGAACTCTAGCCGAACTCGGGTTCCTAAAACATAAACCCTAGTCAGCCTCCTTTCTTGATGACTCGGTTTAAAATAATCAAAATTTTGAACGTTTGATGACCAAACTATATCCGAACTCGATCTCATAAAATCCTATAAATAAAGAAGTTTTTCACCATTCGAAATCACTCATTCATCTTCTCATCTCTACTCTATTGAGCTATAAACCTAAAAATGAACAAATTATATTAAAATTGGCCACCCAGTAACATATTTGTTCGAACAACCTCAAGGAGAAGAGATTGCAAACACCGGGCTATATAAGCAATATGAAATCATTCAATGAAGTATAACTACAGAAGAACATAACAAAGATATCATTTAATAATACTTGAATCCTTGAGAGAATAAACACCATGAATCCTGGAGAGAATAAACACCAACTCTCTTATGGAAGAGGAAGAACTTAACAAAGGTATCATTTAATAATACATGCATGAATCCTGGAGAGAATAAACACCAACTCTCTCATGGAAGAGCTCATCACCACCTAGAAGAAAACCAGGTCCTTAGAGGGACGTAGTAAGGTAAATAATATACAAACCAAAATATAACATCATTAAACATGCAAAGCAGATACATAAAAGAAATACAATAAAATAGCTATAAATACGAATAGTGATATGCGAGTAGGGGTACAACTTGGGCTGGTTGGGTCGGGCTTGAGGTCAACCCGAGGCCAACCCGATGAATCATAAGCCTAGCCCGAGTCCAATCTCGGCCCGACCTCAGTTTCAACATATGAAGCCCAAGACCGAGCCCGGAGGATAGGGTTTGGATCGAGTTGAACTCGGGTTGGGTCGGGTCCATCGGGCTCTAATATAATATTTGAAATAATTTTTAAAAAAAGTAATATTAGACACATAATCAACAACAATCAGGTCTTGATCATTACAAAATACAAACTGAAATAAGATTTATGATAAGGAGTTGAAGAGTTTGAATGGAGAAATTTAGGATTTAAACTTTATATATATATATATATATATATATATATATATATATATATAAATATATATCTATATATATATATTTATGATAAGGAGTTGAAGAGTTTGAATGGAGAAATTTAGGATTTAAACTTTATATATATATATATATATATATATATATATATATATATATATATATATATATATAGTCGGGTTTCGGGTTCTTTAGGTAACCCTGTAACTCCACCTTCCTATTTTAGAGAAATTAAAAATTTTCTAATAATAATAAGTTTAGCTTTAAATAATAAATGTTTTGATTTATGCTTTTGGAGGAAAATTAGCTAGAGCATGAATTATTTTTAAAAAAATTTGAAAGTTTGTTGTAACAAACTTTGGGGCCCATCATTTAATTTTCTAACTGATTTTTAACAGATCTTGTAAATAATGAAAAGGAATGGGGGTTTTCTGAAAACTTTACTTATGAAGGAGGGGCTATGTTGTAAATAACAAAAATGGGGAGGGGGTAAGTACAAAAGTACCAATTAGTGGAAGGATTAAATTATAAAATGTGAGAGTTATAGTAGTAACTGTAGTGTAGAGTAATTCTTTAGCTGCTGATATTTTCTTTTCGTTCCTCTCTCTCTCTCGGAGGAGCAGCCTCAAATCCCTTCATCCCGACCTACTCCCGCCGACGTTCGAGAAGAAGGCGGCCGCGATGGTGAACTATCTCCGGCGACTTGGCGGTGCGGATCTTTCCGACGATCATCTATTCGAGCGTTCTTTGCTTTATTGACTCCCGGAGCTTCCGTCGACGACACATCAACTGTGTCGAGAGGGTGAGTTCCGATTCAACTCCTATTTGTTTAATTTCGTGAATCGATCGTTCTGAAACTTGAAATTTTAGGTCGAAACACTATTTTTCGGTATCAAATTTCTGTGGTGATCTCCTGTTTTGAATCTGTCGGCCGTGTCGAGAGGGTGAGTTTCGAATCGAACGTTTCTTTGCAGATTATTTTATATATTTGTTGTGATCTTTTCTCTTCCATCGAATTATGTAGATCAAACTATTCCAGGCACTGATCGAGCTGGACTCGTGTCCGACACTCCGATCTGTTCGTCTAGTGAGTGTCGTTTGTAGCCGATCTAATTTTGGTCAGTTAGTGAAATAAATCAATACTGTTTTCTTTTGGTTTTACCAGTTTTTTCGTCGTTTGGATTTGGTCGGATTCGGGTGGATTATTTGAGCTAAGAATTCCTAGTAAGTTTGGCAAAGTTTGTTCTGATTGATCCTCGGAAGAAATTCCTCTTTCCCATTTAATCTGAGTCTTATTTTTGATTCTTTGCATTGAACAGTCTGGGCAAACAGTTGAATCAGAATTTTACAAATTTCCTGAGTTTGCAGAAGGAGTGCTTATTTTCGAAATTTTTGTGTTCGTTGAATCATTCTTCATACAGGTAAACTCTTCTAAATTTCTGCTCTGTTTTTTGGTTTGAATTAAGTGTTGTCACCTGTATTGTGTGACCAGTGACTCGTATATCGGTGTGTCCGTGTTCGATGAATTGCTGATAGTTTGTGTCCTGTTAGCTGTGCGGGCGCCAGTGTTCGTGTCTGTTACGAAGACGTCGGGTGCAGCAGTAGCAGTTAGCCGACCTGGGAGGGGATCATTTACTGAGTTCTTATTTTATGTAAAGCTTGTATAAATTCTTGTAGGCTAATATTTCTATTAGTTTATGTATGTTTATATGTGTGTTCAGTGTGGTGTTGATTGGTAGCAGTTGAGTTTGGGGTGTCAAGTGCAGGATGGTTAGGATGCGGGTCGTGGGAGAATGCTATATTCCTGTATCTTGAATTCTTTGACTCTTCCTTGTGTTTTTTATTATTTTGATTAATTGGGTTATAGCTGCTTAGTAAGCCTAACAGGTTAA
Source organism: Iris pallida (assembly GCA_029216955.1). Lineage (NCBI taxonomy): Eukaryota > Viridiplantae > Streptophyta > Magnoliopsida > Asparagales > Iridaceae > Iris > Iris pallida. The sequence continues at coordinate 2,741,597 of JANAVB010028399.1, forward strand.
ATAATCTGGGATTGTAAATTTTCCAAATGTTTTACTATTAGTTATACAACTGAGTGCCTTTGGATGTTGGTTCTGAATATACCTATTGAGATAAGATGCTCGAGTCTTACCATACAACTTGGTTCGACCTAGGATCAGAGGAACCAGCTAAAGGAATTTCTATTATTTATTTCAAATATGTAGTCTAGTTATTTTCCAAAGAAATGTTATACTAAAAACAATGTTAGTTATTATTATTTTTTTTAGCATAAATAAATGTACAAATGGCAGCCATAGTATCACAATGTTTATATACAAATATTTTAGGTATACTATTTAATATTTTTTTCTATCCTATAAACTAGTTGAAAATGGTGTATAGCTAGTTAGTACATCATATTAAGTATTCTATAGTTAGCCGATGTTTAGAATTTACAAGATAAACTAAAAATGGAATTTGTTAGTTGTTAACCAACTTGTACCTACTAAATAAACAAGAGGACATCCAGTTCTATACTTTACCCGTACTTTCCCGGAGCAAGGCAAGTACTTTTCTACGGTTTTGTGCATTTACATATCTTATACTTTTCCTGTGACACGTCATGACACGACATCTTGTACTCCTGTATTCCTGTTCTTGTACTTACTTGTGTCGGGTGAGGAAATATACTAGCCATGTGACCAAACCCCGGTTACTATATTCATGTAGATAGCTTACACTACCAAAATATGACATATTAGCGACGAAATTAGCGACGCCAACAAAAAACGTCACCAATATTTTGCATATTAGCGACGTCCTAGAAATTCGTCGCTATACGACGGAATTAGCGACGCTTAGCGACATATTATTAAATATGTCGCCATATATTAAAAATTGGCGGCGGTTAGCGACGTCTCCTCTATACGTCGCTAACTATTTTACTTAGGGCACGCTGTGTTCTTTTTTCCCCCACTCGAAATTTTCTCCCACTCCTCGAGCTCCTCCGGTGACCCCTACCCCCCCCCGTCGAGCTCCTCCTCATCGAGCTCCTCCTTTTCTTCCTCAGGTAAATCCTAACCTAACTCCTCCTCCTTCTCCTCCTCTCCCACAGACACACACACACACGGACACACACACACACAGAGACACACACACACACGGGCACACACACAGACATATACACACACACACATGGACACACCGTGTCATGTTGTGGTGGATACGAGACACTATGTTGGACACGTACACATATCCTAGATCCTTTACCAACCATTTATTTTTCATTTTAACATGTTTTTATATATCAATTTCTAAATACCCTATGTTGACTGATACCTTGTTAATTTACTGTATTTTCCAGTTTTGAAAACCCAGTTTTGACAACCAATTTAACCTAGTTTAATGCTTTAATTTACATGTTTAAAACCCTAGTGTAGTGTATCTATATGTGTGCGGACTGAGTTTCAAGTTTGGGGTGATTTGGTTAGAGTTTGGGTTCTCGATTTGGGTTTGAGGTGAATGGGTCTGAAATATGTTATAGGAGTATGTAATGTTGTGTGAAATGACTGATTTCCTTTCCCTTCCTTTACTATTTGACTGAACACAGTAAATCCCCTCACTGTCCACATTGGACTGACCCATAGTTCATATCACTCACTCACTCACTCTTGCCTAGGTACACACACACATATAGCCTAATATAAGCATGTTAGCCTCCCTCATATACACATACATGTGACTGTCACATGTAACAGTCAACACACTCACTCCCCATTCACATGTGCATGTACACACACCACCCACTCTCTACTTCTCTCTATATATATAAGTTTGATAGATGGTATTGTATACATATATACATAACTATATCATGTAACTCATATGTGATATAGGCATATAGCCTATGTTAGAGTGTCTAAATATATGAATGCATAAAAGTTGCCTTGTCTTGTAATATAGGCATATAGTATATGCATGCCTATATATATATATATATATATATATATATATATATTGTATGTATATATCTATATAGATATTACTTGTGTGTATGAGATAGCTTGAGTTGACTTTGGTCATTATTGGTACTTGAATTATAGGTTAGGCTTGTATAGCCTTGAATGGTGTGTGCTAGCTATATGGGCTAGTTAGGACCTAGAATGGTGACATTGACTAGTTTGACCATAGTTGACCTAGTTTGACTACTAGAGTTGACCAGAGTTGACCAAGAGTTGACTTTGGCCTAGTTTGACCAAGGAGTCCAAGATATTGACTTAGTCAACTCAACTTCACCCAGTTTGACTAGTTACTGTGCTGAACATGTGTGTCCATCTTTGCAGAATTATTTCCAAATAGATATGAATTACTACTTGCGGAATCGTTCATGGATGTACAATTGTCGTCCTGATGATATGTGTGGTGTGCGGGATGAATACATAGCGGGAGTAGAGCAGTTCCTACAGTTTGCTAAGGCGTTCCCTCAGTACATAGACGGCACCAAAATTAAGTGTCCGTGTGTGAAATGTCATAACATAAATATTATCCAGAAGTGGAAGTGACATATCATTTGTACTCGAGGGGTTTCATGCCTAATTACTATCAGTGTACCGCACACAGAGAACTTGTGTCTTTAGCATCAGAGCCGGAGCCTTATGTTGAGCCGTATATACATGCGGGACCTAATTTTGTTTCAGATAATCATGTATACGACGACGGGTGCGTGAACATGGTTTTCGATGCTGCGGGGCCTAGTTTCGTTCATGATGCAGCTGAGGAGGCACCAAATGTCGATGCTGCAAAGTTCATGGAGTTGCTGGAGAATGCAAGGACTCCATTGTATCCTGGTTGTGAGGATCATTCACCGTTGAAGGTGGTTACAAGACTGTTGAGCATTAAGTCAGATTTTAACATGTCACAAGAATGCTACAACCGAGTGTTGGAGTTGATTATAGAGATCTTGTCGGCGGGTGCTAAGTTACCTAAAGACTTCTATTGGTCAAGAGGATGGTGAGATCACTCTGGATGGAATACGAAAAAATTGATTCTTGTCGTAATGGGTGCATGCTGTACTACAAAGACGACAAAGACGCATATATGTGCAGATTTTGTGGTGCTGATCGCTATAAGACAACTAGTACATGAAGGTCTACCGGTACAAGAAAACCGACCGATTCAATGCACTACTTGCCTTTAATGCCGCGGTTGCAAAGATTATTTATGGTAAAAGAGACGGCCGAAAATATAAGTTGGCACATGCGAGAACAGATTGAAAGAGTGTTGAATCACCCATCCGATGGAGAAGCATGGAAGCACTTTGATCGAGTGTATCCTAATTTTGCTTCAGATTCGCGTAATGTCAGGTTGGGGCTATCTTCTGACGGTTTTACTCCTTTTGGTCTTTCGGGATCCCAGTATTCGTGCTGGCCTGTGATTGTCACTCCGTATAACCTACCGCCTTGGATGTGTATGAAGACTCAGTACATATTTCTAATCGTTATAATTCCTGGTCCGAATAATCCCAAGAGGAACATTGATGTGTACTTACAGCCTTTGATAGATGAGTTGAATCAGTTATGGGAAGTAGGCGCTAACACGTACGATGTTTTCAGGAAGCAGAATTTTCAGATGAAGGCAACCCTTATGTGGACCATCAACGACTTTTCGGCCTATGGAATGTTATCTGGATGGAGCACTCATGGCCGTCTCTTATGTCCGTATTGCATTGACCGTACTAAGGCTTTTTGCTTGAAATACAGAAGAAAACCGTGCTTCTTTGATTGTCATCGGCAATTTCTGCCAAAAGATCATCCGTTCAGAAGGAACATGAATGCATTCCGTGCCGGCGTTGTAGAGAAGGGTGATCCACCGCCAAGGTGGTACGGAGCCACGATATGGAAGGAAGTTAGAGATTTTTCAAGTGCTATCGAAGATCCTACAACTGGGTACAAGTGCGATAGATTTGGTAGAGATCATAACTGGACAAAGAGGAGCATATTTTGGGATCTGCCATATTGGAGTACCAATCTAATCAGACATAATCTTGATGTCATGCATATTGAGAAGAATATGTTTGATAACATAATTAATACTGTGATGGACGTAAAGAGAAAAATGAAAGACAATTCCAAGGCCAGGTTGGACTTAGAAGAAATATGCAAACGCCATGCGTTGTATTTGATAAAGGAGAATGGAAAACAGTTCCTGCCGAAGTCATTTTTTTACTGGATAAGGAGGATAAAGTGAGACTTTATCGGTAGATCCAGGGCCTAAAATTTCAAGACGGATATGTGTTAAATCTGAGAAGATGTGTCGATCCGAAGGAAAACAAATTGACGGATATGAAGAGCCACGATTGTCACGTATTCATGGCGAGGTTAATTCCGATTGCATTTCGGGAATTCTTACCGCAGGTAGTTTGGGATCCATTGCTGGAGCTTAGCATATTCTTCATGGATCTTTGTTCTAAGAAATTGCTCGTTGATCGTGTCACCCCCAGTTTTCAGAAACATGGGTATTTTTGTCATTTTACATTTTTGAATATTTTTAAAATTTATTTTATTATTTATGATATTATTTTGGGGTTGAAATTTATTTTATTATTTATGATATTGTTTTGGGGTTATTTGAGTCGGGTTCGAATTTCAACTCAATCCGACTTGAAACGGGGACCCGGGGGGTAGTTTGACTCTAGTGGGACCCACACACTAGTTAGGCATGGCCCACATAATATTAATTTTAGTCCACATGATATTAATTTTAGTTAGTAGTTAGACTAATTATTTATGGATATGTTTAGTTTAATTAGAGACTTAAAATTAGACTTAATTGACCTCAACCTTTAACCCATTCCTAATTTAAATCAAATAGATTAGTGGAGGGCATTTTGGATATTCAAATAGGGGACACCTCACCCTTTTTGGGCAGCCACCTATGGGGGGAATAAGGAGTGAGTCACTCCTTCATTCATTTGTTTTCATCCACTTTCTCTCTCTCTTGTTCTTCCCCAAATTAATTTAGAGATGAACCTCCATTGATTTCATCTCCAAATCAACCCCTTCTTCCACCAAATCTTCTTTATTTCTCTTCTACTCCATGGTTAGAGGGTGCTAGCCAAGTTTGGGAGGATTCGGAGCTCGTTCGTGTCCTTTTGGAATCTCTACGTGTCGGTGCCGTGTCGGAAGGCTTTTCCTTTGAATCTCTCTCCCGGAAGGTATAATCTCTCCTCTAAACCACCCCTACATGCATATAGGAATATTTTGAACCCATAGGAATGACCCCCATGGTTGTATCTCCATTTGTGTCCATTTCGTGTCCATTTGGAGATCATAGGAGTGTCCTTTGTGTTGTGGTTGTGTCCATGTGGGAAAACCCCAAATTTGGACACACTATGTGTTGTTGTTATGTATGAATGAATTATTACATGTTTAATCTCATATTTTTGTATTGGAGATGTGTTCTATAGTGTCTCATATATATATTAGTGTAGAGAGTGAGTTCTTGATATATTATGTTATATACTTGTGTTTCTTTTGTCTCAAACTACCTAAATTCGTCATAATATTTATCCACGTTTTTAGTAGCAATAGCAACTTAGAAATGTCATAACTTTTAGCTTAAAACTCCGATTTATCTCCCATTTTTTTTAGAATAAGCGTATCGAAGTTAGCTTTCCAAATATATATTTTAATAAACCAAATTCGTTCTAGAACTTTCTGTAGAATTGTTTGAGTGTCAGCTGTACGAAAGACAAACGTGTTTCGGTATTTTCGCGATTCTGGGAGCTTCCGGACACGAAAATACGATCCGTTTAAAGTTTCGGAAAGCTAACACGAAGAGATACAACATACTTTAATCCTAGAATTTAGTGAATGCCCAATTGGTACAGTATTGATTTTAAGTAGAAGAGTGACTATACGATATATGCATTTTGTGTAACCTAAGAGCCTATGTAGTATGGATATTAAATGAATATAGAGTATGTAATGCATGATATGTTAGATGAATGAAATAATATATATATAATATATATTCTTTTTACATTAATGTATATATGTGGTTGAATGCAAGCATGTAGGAATGCAATTAATATAATGCATATGAGCAATGCATGAATGAAAGAATGATATACAATGTATGCATGAAAGTATATATGAATGCTAGATATGAATACAAGATATATATGTAATGATAGATATGAATGTATAATGTATAAATATTGTAATGCAATATATAATGATAACATGTATGGTAATGTAGAGTATATGATGCAAGCATGAATGAATGGAGGAAATACATGTATATAGGTAATATAGAATATAATATATAAATGCAAGCATGCAAGATAATGTATTGTATCCATATATGATGTATTCAACTTAAAGATAATGTAATATATGAAAGGAATGAATGATAATATATAACATGATATGTAAGGTAATGCAAGGTATGAAATATATGATGTGTGCATGTTTGTATGTCTCTATGTTAATGTATGAAATGATATGAATATACAATGTATGTATATGTATAAAACATGTAGGTAATGCATAGATGCATGAATGAAATAAATGTTTGCAATATGTTAATATAAATACAAGTATCTAATATGCATGAATATAAGTATAATATAATACAAGTATACATGTATGTATCATGTAAATGTAATATACATGATATGTATGTATGCATGTATACAAGGTAAGTATGTATGCATTTCTATAAACTGAGTTAACCTATAACCTTTTACACACATGCATTCATACACCCTTTGATATTATGTATCCCATGTCACATACACCTACCTATCACTAAATTTTAGAACATTAACACATATCCTTTCACACACATGCCAAACACACACATACTCACTTACTCTTTTACCTCTCTTTCTCTCTCTCTCTCTCTCTCTCTATATATATATATATATATATATATATATATATATGTATGTGCCTATATATATATCTTTCCTATATATATCTATGTATATGAATATGTGAATGTGAATAATATATATACATTATATGACTAAGTTTGTGTGCCTTGTTAGCTTATGGTTTAGTTTTGTGCTTGGTTTAGTAAGTGACTTAGGCTATGAGTTAGTAGCTATCTTGGATACTTGATTTGTATATACTTAGTTTGTTTAGACCTATAATTGACTAACTAGACTAGTTGACTATTGTTGACCCAACCCTAGCTAGTTTGACCACAGTTGACTAGAGTTGACCTAGTTTGACTTTATAGTTGACCAAAGTTGACTTTGACCTAGATTGACTTAGAATCATGTAGATTGTATTATAATTTCAATTACCATATAAATTGAAATCTTTATAACCTATGTTGCTATAACTAGGACTCTGTGACTCCAGTTGGCCATCTTTTCATATCAGCTGTTCAGGGTATCAGGCGAGTACATTCTCTGACCGTTTCATACTTGTCTGGATTTACATTCTTGCTCTAGATTACTGTACTTAATGCTGACATGATTGTTATCACGGATTGGTACTATATGAATCTTCTTTTGAGATGTTATCCCCTTGTATTCACTAAATACATATTGTGATGTGCGTTTCACTTACATATTGTATTTATTGAATACCCATATCCTTGTATACTCATTGCGCATATTGTACTCTCATTATCACATGAGTTCCAGGGATAGACCATTGTACACTATTGTATAACATTGTACAACTATTGTATAACATTGTACATCTATTGTATAATATTGTACATCCATTGTATAACATTGTACACTATTGTATAAGATAACGTAACTGGAGTGGATTCTTGTGTATTGATCGGAGAGGGGGAGTAGAATTGGTTATGTACTCAAATCCTATTGTACAATATTGTATAACTATTGTATATGTCTATTGTACACCCACGTACAATGGAGTTACCATTGCATTGTCCTAGACCGTTTACATAACCATATTGTACTCTAAATCACAGTTGGCTTACAGTTCTTACTTATCATATATAGATATTTCCTGTTATCAAATCTCTACTGTTTTTCATATACATTCTTCTTTCAGCGTTTCATGTACCTTACTCTATTGCATGCTTTATATTTCCTAACTTGATATGAACTGCGTGAGATGTTTTGTGCTCGCTCCTGTCCTGACTGGACCTGTTGATAAATTTTACAGATAGCCTGGAGGTTGCCTGCTAGCCTAGAGGAGACACAGTAGAGGTTGTATAGATAGCTAGGGTTTTGCTCATAGTTTATTTTTTTAGTTGTCTTGAGTTGTATTTATGGATTACTGTATTTGAGCTTTGAGATGTATTTCTGGATTTGTGTATCTTAGACAGACTTCTATCTACGGTATCTCTTTTGGATTTCATATTTTATCTATCTTTATCATGCTCTACCTTAGATGTGATTGAGACTGTATCTGCTATGTCACCTCCATTCGGAGAGTATATACTGTACAGGTACCTTTATTTTGTTAGATGTTTGACCTAGGACAGCGTTCTACCGCCGACACTGCGACGTAGGCTGGGCGTTGTTACGTTCTTGTACCCTCACAGTGGGTGCGGGTCGTGACAGATCGTCTAAAAAAGCAAGAGAAAGACATTGTGGTAACATTGTGCAAGCTAGAGAGGGTGTTTCCTCCTGGATTCTTCGACTCTATGGAGCATTTGCCGATTCATCTATCCTATGAGGCACGTGTTGGTGGACCCGTCAAATATCGATGGATGTACCCGTTCGAGCGATATTTGAATCACCTAAAAAAAAAGGTAAAAAATAAGGCACGGGTTGAGGGTTCTATTTGTGAAGCCTATGTTCTCGAGGAAATTACAAACTTTTGTTCGATGTATTTCAAGCCTCATGTTGCAACTAATAGAACGAGAGCTTCCAGAAACGACGACGGAGATCATGAATGTAATGATACAAAACTGAAGGTATTCAATACTCTGTAGAAGCATGGAAAAGAATGAAGAAAGACCTATGCGGCTCCAACAGAAGGATCCCTATGCGACTCAGGGGTCCATGCGGCTCGGATAGATCCATGCGGCTCAGAAAGAAGCCACGTGGCCTTCAACAGTTGTTCTCTACATTCGGCTGCATTTAATGCCCTGACGGCTACTCTGACAAATAACAGCTGTGACAGCTCTGACATAAGAACGTAATAATGACTCTGACATAATGGCATGATCCGAGGAAAGAGGGGAAAATCCCCTTACAGCTGGCAAAATCTACCAAATCCTGAGGCCACTCCATGCGGCTGTCCAGCGCCATGCGGCTGCCCATCTGCATGCGGCTGCCTATCTCCATACGGCTGCCAGCGCCATGCGGCTGCCCATCTGCATGCGGCTGCCTATTTGCATGCGGCTGTCCATCCTCTGCGACTGCCCAGCCTCATACGGCTGCTCATCCTCATGCGGCTACATATTTCATGCGGCTGAGAAGATCCCCCTATATGCGGCTCGGCCAGGACAGTCCAGTTGAGACACATGGTGCTCTTTGCTACAATTGAGACACGTGGCAGTCTTATCTTTCCTGGAATTATGGGTGCCAATAAATCCTAACAAAATTAGATTTGTTGCAATCGTCATAATTGCCCAGATCAAGTCAAATCAAACAAATTAGACACGTGGCAGGCTATCACAAATCACGAATATTCATGGCAATCAACATTTATTACCCACATAGATTTGATGCAATCACATTAATTGCTCAAATATTATTATATTCAAGATGAACGGCCCAGATTCATTGGTCCTTAACCGCCAACTTCTGAAGGAGGCAATCATTTGCAAACCCTAATGATGACCCCATTCCTATAAATAGCAAGGTGCCATTCCCTTGCGAAGGAGGACATCCTCTTATTGTAGAAGAGCAGAGGAGAGAAGGACAGAGAGAGCAAAAAAAAAGGGAGAGAGCACTACCGAGACATCCAGAGAGCCAGCAACCGAAGGCGCAGAGGAGTCTCCCCATACGTCCAAAAGCATTTCTTCACCAGAGCCAAGGCTACATCCGATCGTGCAAGGAGTAAGGCAGAGCTGCCGTCGCTTTCCCGAGCCTCTACCGTCACCCCCCAGAAAAAACTAAACAATTGTACTTAGATTGCTGTACCTAGGTTTTCGTCCCTAGGCTTTCTTTGTACAAGCGAGTTTGTATTGTGAGTTTAAGTTCAGTCCTCCGATATAATTGTTCTGTACTTTCACAATCAATGGCAAACACGATGGCGACTCTGCTGGGGACAAACTTCTCCACGGCTGAGAAGTTGGTGATACAATCGGATGCAGCCAAACTTGGCTCCACACAATTGAAGTTGGTCGTCCGCTTCGACCAACAAGCGTTTAAAGAAATACTCTTCGACGGGAGCGCTAGCCCGGTCCAGAAGCGAACCCGCACAAAGAAGGCTCGCAGGGAGTGGAGTCCAAAATTATTTGCTCCTCCCCAAGCTCTGGACGGAGTACTCTCTGCTGCCCAAGACGGCGAAGGCAACTCTCATGCGTCCCCACTACAAGCCATAGAGGACTCTACTGTCCCCAAGTCCGACAGAGGAAAGCACTACGATGCTGGACTTGCAGGGGAAAAGAGTGATTCTATGTGCTCTAGGAAGAAGCCGAACATTTATGCGGTCGAGATTGCCAGCCGCATGCACGATGTTCATGCGGCCGAAACTGCCAGCCAGATGCTGAATACCCATGCGGCCAAGCTTTCCAGCCGTATGGGGAATACTTATGCGGCCGAGACTTCCAGCCGCATGAAGAAAGCCCATACGGCTACGATTGCCAGCCGCATGAAGACTGTTGATTCCAGCCGCATGCTGTCTGCTCCATGCGACCCAGGCTCAGTCTTCGATCGCCTCTCCTATGGTCATGATCTCTCTGACTCTCTGTAACACCACTATGACTCTTCCTACTATGTGCCCTCACGCACTAGAGGGAAGAAGTCTAGGGCAGCACGAGCTTGGCGAGCTCAGTCCGCTGTCCCGACCTCTGACCATCCGAGCGCTCCATATACTATTATGCGGGCCTCCGACGGAAAGTTGTACAGAACCACTCGAGTCCAGCCCCCGGCGGCAAACAGACAGAGTAGTTCCCAAAAGTCTCCCAAAATCAAGGGAGCAAACATGGTCGTTCCAGACCCATCTGACTTGCGTGAGGTTATCCTCCACAAACATAAAGAAAGAGAAGAGGCCTCGGTGTGCAAAGAGTCCTCCCACGGACATCACTGCACCCAAATCATTGTCAACTGCTGTTGCAACAATGCGACGGTATGAGAAGACCGGCAGTCCGTCTTCCAAAGATTACAACAGCCGAGCTCAGGGGATGAGGCGCCTCCTGTGGTCTCTTGCAACTCTACTCAGAAAATCCCCGCCGATGGGAAAGGGAAGAAGACAAACGTTCCCAGCCCAAAGATTTCGACTACTGTGACTAAGAAACTGTCATCTAAACGGTTGTCCACCACCGGAGTTTTCTAAGGTACCCATTCAAAGACGAAATCTGCTGTAGTGGGAGATTCATCATCCACATTACTGGGGGTCGCTGGAACTGGGGGTAGCACTCCTTCGAACAACCACGACAATCCGATGTTCCAAGGAGACGAGCCCGGGGAAACAACTCTCCCATCAGATACAACAGGTGCCGACGTCCCCAAGAACGTCCACGACTCTCAAGATGAAGCAAGCTCTGAAGCTGGGGGTACTATTCCTTCTGAGTCCGAACCAGAGGAGAATATTCCCACATACCCCGATGACTTCTCGGTACAGGGGTATGATTCGGAGGGCACGTCGTCCACCGTCCCTTCCACTTCTACTCATGTGAGGACGACATTCATGACAAACGACGAACAAGATGGTCCCAGTGATTGCCAACGCATCGACACTTTGGAGGCCATACTGCGTACTTTGGTCAAATCGGTGGATGAGATCAAAGCAGCTCTCCCTACTCTGCAAGGAGGGACGCTTGGCCAAACAAACTTGGGTCCCGCGGTTAATGTGGACTCGAACTCAGCGGCACCAAACCTGGGCAATAATCCTCCTAAAATGATGGCTCCTACCGTTGCAGACGAGGCTAGGGAGGCAAGAAGAGAGGTCCAGGAGCTCCGAGCCATGTTTCATGCCCGAGAAAACTGCTAAGACCTCATGATACGACAACCGTATCCCGTTGCGTGGAGAGATGTTCCCTTCCCACCAAAGTATAAACCATTCCACATCAATCCGTATGATGGAAAGACCTCCCCAAGTCGTTACATCACTTACTTCGAGGTTACAACCGACCATCTGCCCCATGACGATGCCATCCTTACACGATTATTCATTGGGGCATTGGAAGGGGTCGCCTTCGACTGGTACCGTAACCTGCCAGACAACTGCATCCACTCCTTCACCAGCTTCAAGCACATATTCTTGGAGAGATTCTACGAAGTAGGACAGGACGTCACAATGTCCACCCTCATGGACGTCGTTCAAGGGAAGAAGGAGCTGACAAGGAACTATATTGAGCGGTTTCGCCAAACCGCAATGAAGTTGCCGTCTGGTAATCCGGATTCCTCCTTAATTAAAATTTTCCAAAAGAGACTGCTCCCAACAATCAGCCTCTGGATGGGCGAAAGTTAATTTAAGGACTGGAAGACGTTTATCATCAGTGCCACTAGCACCAAAGACAGGTTGAAGAAGGCTCGCCAACTGGGATTGCACATCTCGGAGGAAGAGGACAAGGGCAAATGCCCTAATACCAACAACAACAATGGTGGTAATGCCTCTATCAATCGGGACAACAAGGGCAAGCAGGCTATGGTGGCCGATACAGCCAGAAACCTGAATCAAAACTGGCAGACAAGCAATGGCCGCAAATGACCTACTCCTTCGAAGATGGCCATGTCAAGCCCATCTTGGACATGCTCATACAAGGAGATAGAATTCACCTCCCTCTACCAAGACGGGAACCTCGGCCGACAGAAATGGAGAGTCCAAATTACTGCCATTACCATCGCTACGTCTACCATGCTACATATGACTGCTACCAACTAAAGCGATACATCCAACAGCTCATCGATTCGAACGCTCTGGCCATTGATTTCGAAGAGGTGACCGTGGCAGCCAATATCGTGTTAGTACAATTTGGCAGCTTCCCTCCAACAGAGGCTCAAGACGGCGTGATACCCATCCCTCGGGCGACAATGGAGATTGCCAATCTTCCACCTCCTCGAGATCAGACAGCTGGTCTAGTGTCCCTCACCACATCGCGAGGGGAGGTCATGTGGGTCCATCCAGACTTGGTATCTGAAGTGACTCAGCCCACTCCACCCTCCATTGGCAAAAAAAAAAGAATGGAAAAGTCAGATCCTACCACACAATCTCGGTAGATGTCGAGGAAGCTGCAGCTGTCGTCGCTCGGTCTGGTGCTCAATCCCAGCCTACACCAGATAACTCGGCTGAAGAACATTAGCCGACTACTGCTGACGCTCTGGGACCTTCTCAACCTCCGACGACCGACAAGCCTAGGGCGAAGGAGACCCGCTTTGACAAATCCCTCCGAAAAGAGGTATCTCATGGGCTGGAAAGGCCCTACAACTTTGACATCCTGGCACAATTGGCCAACACACCGGCCAAGTTGTCATTATATGAGCTCCTGAGACTCTCTAAGGTTGTTCGCGTGGCTTTGAGTGAGGCACTCCAGAATGCCGACGCATATCTAGCTCAGGTCAACCTCACGGGAGAGAGCCCGTCTGCAAATCTCCAATACAGTGCTTGCACAGGAGCGATGCCCAACATTGTCTTTACTCCACAGGATATGCTCATCAAAACCGATTTGCATGATCGTCCATTATACTACACTGGATACATCGGTGACGTAAAGGTAGATCGGATGCACATTAATCCTGGTTCTTCCATAAACATCATTCCGAAGGGTCTGTTACATCATCTCCGCATCCCTATGGATCGCCTGACGCCGACAAGCACCGCCATCAATGGTTTCAATTCGGACAGGAGCTACCCGATTGGAAAGATTCGCTTGAAGTGCCAAATTGGCGACCTTCAGTCAGAAGTGACCTGTTACGTCATAGATGCGGACACTTCCTACAATATCCTCCTGGGGCGCCCTTGGATACACGATTACATGATCGTGCCTTCCACGCTGCACCAATGCTTCAAGTATGTCGACAAACACGGCTTCGTGAGGACAGAATTTGTCGATATCGATCCCTTCAAAGGGGTCGAATCCTACTACTCAGACTCCTGCTTATACGAAAAATCGAAAAGGCACCTTGGCGAAGGAGATGTGCAAGCTCAAACTGAGACAGCCACAGGATCAGAAGAACTTCTGACAATCCACCTCCAAGCTCGCAAACCTGGCAAGACCGCACACCTTACGGCCGCCCTGCGTAAGGATGCAATCAGCCTCTCGGCACAAGAGGGGCAAATGATGATCCGGCTGCCAAGGTTCGGCCAAGTGCCATAACCCACGACGGAGCCACTGACAATCAGACTGCCTAGAGTCGACCAGCCACAAACGGAGAAGCTCAATCCCTCCGATAGACCAATGACGATACGTCTTTCCAAGAAGAATCGTCACCCCGATGCAAAGTCGGGGGCTTCTAGCGAGCCAACAACTCCCCGTCCAGCATCGAGTACCAAATCGAGGGTCGCTAGTTTGCCAACAACTCCACGTTCTGCTCCACCAGCAGAACCCTGATGATCAAGTTGCCCAAGTCATCCTCTTAGTCTTCATTTATACAGGGGGTGGCCGAAGAAGAACCAGAACTGGCCAAATACGTGGCTGCCCACGCTGATGTTCCATCCGTAGATGATGTAATCCCGTTAGAAAAGATACCTTACTTCATCAATAAAGGGCTATCTTTGAACTACATCGAGCTTAATAAGCTTTATACAATGTATGCTATGGAGCACGATATAGGCACTCACCTACACACACAGGTGACAAATGTTTACACCGTAAATCAACTTACTCATGTGGAAGACGCTTACAACATAATCGAAGGAGGGGACCATCCAACCATCTTCGGTCGGAAGAATAATCTACAACCCTTCAAGATAGAAGAAGTTGAGCTCGAACCCAACACCGGGAGATTGCCCCTTTATCTGTATAGTTCCCAATCCAAGTACCTTACGCAAAAACAAGGATATGATCTGGGAACTACACCAGGCTTGAACTACGGAATTGGACGACGGTTACCCTTACAATCGTCGATCCCGACTGGGAAGCCACGAGATTACTATAACAAGACCAGACGTGGGCTAGGTTATGTTACACCCGTGACAACACCCGAAAGCTCAGACGAAGAATGCGACTGGCACTCCCACTCAACCGGATCACCCACTTCCGATTCGGATATCAGCATCGGGGACATGCTCAGGCAAGTCTGGTCCGTCAATATGGCACTTGCCGATGCCTACGAAGAAGATGAAGACATTCTCGAACTTCTTGAGCTAGAGCCATGGGCAAAACAACTAGATGCACAGTGGGAGAATCGGTTCTAACAAAGAGAACCTCCCACCGAGGATGAGGTTGTACAAGTTGAGTTCGGTGATGAATCTTCCCCAAAACCCATCTTCGTCAGCAAGAATCTGACTAACGAAGAGCGAGAATCACTACTGGAACTTGTCAAGGAATATATTGATGTGTTCGCCTGGAGCTATGAAGACATGCCAGGACTAAACCCCGATGTTGCTCTTCACAAGCTCAACATTCGGCCAGATGCAAAGCCAGTCAAACAACAGCAACAACGCTTCCGCCCAGACATTATGGATGTGATCGAAGCTGAAGTCAACAAACTAATAGCCAGCGGCTTCATTCATGAGGAACAACATCCAGACAGGGTCGCCAACATAGTACCGGTCCTCAAGAAGAATGGAAAGATTTGAATCTGCATCAACTTCCGTAATCTGAACGAGGCATGTCCCAAAGACGAGTTCCCCCTCCCAATCACAGACATCATGATTGACAACACTTGCGGCTTCGAACGTATGTCGTTTATGGATGGCTTCTTAGGGTATAACCAAATCAAGATGTCTTCCGACAACGAAAAGCATACATCATTCCGAACACCAATCGGTACATACTGCTACACAGTCATGCCTTTCGATTTAAAGAACGCTGCCGCCAACTATCAGAGAGCTATGAGTATCATCTTCAGAGACCACTTACGCAAAATAGTGGAATGCTATGTTGACGACATCGTCGTTAAAAGCCGCTCTAAGGAAGATCATCTACATGATCTAAGGACAGTGTTCGACCTGATACGAGCACACAATTTAAAAATAAACCCTACGAAATCCTTCTTGGGCGTATCCAGCGGGAAGTTCTTGGGTTTCATCATTACCTCCCAGGGTATCCACGTAGACCCTGAGAAGACAAAAGCGATCATGGAAATGGGTCCTCCGAGAAATCTTCGTGAACTCCGAGGCCTTCAAGGGAGGCTAGCCTACATCAGGAGGTTTATCTCTAACCTCTCCGTGCGATGTCAGCCATTCACCCATCTCATGAAGAAGGGCATCTCATTCGTATGGGATGAAGAATGCCAACGTGTCTTCGACTGCATCAAAGAATATTTGTCGAACCCTCCAGTCCTGGTGGCCCCGGTTGCTGGAAAACCATTTCTGCTCTATGTACGAGCAATGGAGCATTCCCTCGGCGCTCTGCTAGCATAAAACAATGATGCAGGCCATGAGCAAGCTATATATTACCTCAGCCGAATGATGATCGGGCCAGAACATCGATACACCACCGTGGAGAAGGAATGCCTCGTCCTGGTATTCGCCATTCAAAAGACGCGACACTATGTCACGGAGCAAACCATACATGTGATATCACGAGTCAACCCCCTCAGGATCCTCATGACGAAACCAGGGGCGCTTGGCTCTTGCCTCACTACATGGGCAATATTACTGTCCCCCTACCATATGATATTCGTTTCGCAAAAGGCTGTTAAGGGTCAAGCTCTGGCAGACTTTTTAACAATCCACCCAGGTTCGAGGTCGGCTAGAATATATGAAAAAATCCCAGATGAGACCGTTGACTCGCATGCGGCCTCTCACGATGATATATGGCGAATGTTCTTCGACGGTGCTTCAAGGACCGGACGCAAGGGCAACATCGTCGTCGGAGTCGGGGTAGTGCTAGTTTCTCTTTCCGGACTGGTGATCAATCGCGCTTACTCCCTCACAGAACCCTGCTCTAACAATGTGGCCGAGTACAACGCTTTAGTCATTGGCCTCCAACTTGCGAGAGAGCTGGGGGTAGAATATCTTGAAGCGTACGGCGATTCGTAATTAATCGTCAATCAGATCCGGGGTTCGTACGAAGTCCGTCATGAAGACATGATCCCCTATCACCAAATAGCGATCAACATCATCTCGTCATTTGAAGTGTTCTTCATCGAACCCGTCCCCAGACTCCAAAATATCGAGGTCGATGCCCTAGCAGGCCTTGCCGCTTCCCTAGCAGTGCCAAACAATATTCATCATTTGGTGGACGTGATAGGCTATAAAATGGTCTGTCCCAAGAACAACGTTCAAATCATGGCGAGTTATTCCGCTCAAATGATCGACAAAGTACCAGACTGGAGACAACCATTCATTGACTTCGTAGTCTACGACATTCTGCCGAAGAATCCGAAGAAAGCCACCTCTATCAGAAGGCGTTCTCTCAGATTCTTCTACGATACAGAGACGAAAATGCTATATCGTCGATCCTACGATGGATTATTGCTTCGATGTCTGTTAAACGCAGAAGCTAAAGAAGTCATACGTGAAGCTCACGATGGTGTCTGAGGGGCCCATCAGCCTGGCCCAAAATTGCAAGATCGTCTTCGCCGAATGGGCTACTACTGTCCCACGATGGTAACAGATGCGATAGACTATGCACAAAAGTGCAAAGCCTGCTAAGTCTACACGGACTTCATCCACCAGCCATCCGAATTTTTACATCCGACAGTGGCGTCCTGGCCATTCGAAGCATGGGGAATGGATATCATCGGTCCGATCACTCCACCTTCTTTCCGAGGACATCGTTTCATACTCGCAATCACAGATTACTTCTCCAAATGGGCGGAAGCTGTTCCGCTTGCAGAAGTGAAGACTTCAAACGTGATCAGCTTCCTCAAGCATCACGCTATCTATTGCTTTGGACTGCCTCAAAGGATCATGCACGATAATGGTCCGCAGTTCGCAAGCCACGCCTTCTATCGATTCTGCGACAAGCATCAAATTCAGAATATTGCTTCGACGCCATACAATCCGACAGCGAATGGGTTAGCAGAAGCATTCAACAAAACCATCATCAAGTTGCTCAAAAAGTTCGTGTTATCCAACAAACGTGACTGGAACGAGAAGCTTGGTGAATGCTTATGGGCGTACCGTACTACAGTACGGACGGCCACTGGAAATACACCATTCTCCCTGGTGTACAGAAGTGAGGCAGTTCTCCCATTGGAGACTCAAATACCCTCATTCCGCGTCGCTCTCACTTACCAATTGACGACGGACGATAACTACCATCGTCGGTTACAAGAGTTGGAGGCCTTAGATGAAAAGCGCCTCTTGGCTCAGCAACAAATCGAGCTATACCAAGCACGCATTTCCAGAGCCTTCAACAAGAAGGTTAAAATCAGAACATTCCAAGTGGACGATCTCGTTCTGGCTGTTCGGAGGCCGATGGTTATGACTCACAAAACCGCCGGCAAATTCCAGCCAAAGTGGGAAGGGCCATTTATCATTGAGGCTATATTCTCCAACGGTGCTTACCGCCTCGCAAAACAAAACGGAGACTTGCTCATGTTGCCCGTCAACGGCAAGTTCCTGAAGAAATATTATGTCTAAACGACATTCTCCAAAATGTTGAGTCATGTACCCGCCGGTACCGCTGAACTCACATTCACAAAATTCTAGATTATCGAGTTATGTACCCGCCGGTACCGCTGAACTCACATCCTCCCAATTCCAGATTATTGAGTTATGTACCCATCGGTACCGCTGAACTCACATTCTCCAAATCCTAGATTATTGAGTTATGTACCCTCCAGTACCGCTGAACTCACATTCTTCCTCCAAATATCCCAGATTATTGAGTTATGTACCCTCCAGTACTGCTGAACTCACATTCTTCCTCCAAATATTCCAGATTGCTGAGTTATGTACCCACAGGTACCTCTAAACTTATATTTTGGTCACTCTTTTAGGTAGTAAGTCATGTATAACCATACCTCTGAACTTATTCTTTTGAAAGATATCCTCCCTCATGATCCACTACCCACACTCTCAGTGCACAAAAAGGGTAACAGATCCACAAATTTCCAAAGCGACCACGTCGATGTTACCTCTGAGTCGTTTTACTTCTGCCAAAAACAAATCACCCCTCTACATAGAACTTCCATGTCCTCATTATCTCTGAGTCGTTCTGTGTACCCCTTCATGGAGCCCACTCCTGCCATGTCCTCATTACCTCTGAGTGGGAAGGCTCCATCGAAGAACCCCTCATGCTTGCCATGTCCTCATTACCTCTGAGTAAGTATGCTGGTTTCCTTTCGACTTATTATCTGTACCAAAAAAAACCCCCAGGGTATGCCAAGGATAATCGGTCCACAAATGTCCTCTGTTGACCACAAATATTCTTCGCTGAGTCCACTCCTGCCATGTCCTCATTACCTCTGAGTAGGAAGACTCCGCGGTAAAACCCCCATACTTGCCATGTCCTCATTACCTCTGAGTAAGTATGGTGGTCTTCTATCATCCTATTATCCGTATCCTGAACTAGGGTACGCCAAGGATAATAGGCCCACAAATGTCCTCTTCTGACTACAAATGCTGTACTAAGTTTCCTAGTACATGCACATCATTTTTCATCATGCCCCGGGAGCCCAGCTGCTCCATGGCATTCTTTCTCCCGATACCAGGAACGTCCATGACCACCTTACCGTAGAATTGTCCTAGGTATCCCCATCAAACTTGTTACCTATACCTAAAACCCAGGTATGCCAAGGGTAACAAGTCCACAAACAGTCCCCCAAGCGGGGCAAACACCACCATAACACCACAGGCACAACAAGCAGTACAAATAAAGGGTAAAAATAAAACATACTCTTTTATTTGGAAGACGAAAATACTACATGTTCTAGGGACAATGTCCCACTTAAAGAAAGGAAAAGAACGAAAATAAAAAGAAGAAAAAAGCCGTCTATGGTTCGGCGGTACATAATTCAAGTAGACGGTTCTTCACCAAGGCGGTCCCCCGCTCAAGCCGCTGCCTGGCTCGACGCTCGGCCTCATGGGACAACCGCTCCGTACTATCCAAGTCCAGTGCGCCCGCCAGCCGTCCTTCAACTTCTTCAGGGCGAGCTCCAGGCCAGCAGAAGCTCGATTAACTCTGTCAGCCTCCTGGATAATTAGCCCCCTTT
The DNA here is from genome assembly GCA_029216955.1 of Iris pallida. Lineage (NCBI taxonomy): Eukaryota > Viridiplantae > Streptophyta > Magnoliopsida > Asparagales > Iridaceae > Iris > Iris pallida. Next base: position 2,761,933 of record JANAVB010028399.1, read on the forward strand.
CGGTGCGGGCCGCCTCAAGCTCAGACTCTAGGAAAGCTAACTTCCTCTGAAGTTCAAGGATCTACTCCCGCGTGTCAATGACCCCATGGGAGGCAGTCGCTTCCCGAGCCGTAACATCCTCACTCTCACGGCTCAACTGATCATATAGCTCAGAGAGATCATGGAGGTCCTTCTGTATGACCTGCTTGGTCTTATCCCGAGCTGCCCTTATCTTCTCTACGGCAGTTATGATGAAACCGTGCTCTTGATCAATAGCAGCAGGCAGATCAGCTTGCCACAGCACCTAAAGCTGGGCCACCAGCTGATCAGCCTCCAACAGCTTGGGCTCCAAGAGCTCAGCTATCCCTTCCCTGCCAGGAACGGTTCTGAGAATGTCAATTTGGCCTTGGGCGTATTGCCGGGCCAAGAAGAAAGGAGTTCCCCGCTCCACAATAGCTTCTACTCCTCTCTTCAAATGGCGGTAAAAACTATCAACCACATCCTGCGATACCTCATCTAGAACTTCTGTAGAGGATGGTGTCAAAGGGAGTGTGGCTGGCAGTGTCGAAGAAGATGCAACAGAGCTGGCTGTCCCAGCCACAAGGGAAATAAATTCTGAGCGAAAGGACGCTTGAACAACGGCTAACTCCTCCTCCGCCACCCGAAGAGTCTGAACACTCGGCAGAGCAGAAAGGTCAATTCTCGGAGCCACCCGAGCAGAAGATGACGCAAGGACCATTGTCCCCTGCCCCGGCAGTACCGCCACCTGAATTCCCGAAATCAAGCCAGCGGGAGGTCCTTCAATATGAGTCGGAAAAGGATGGGGTACTCTCCTCTCCGCCAGTTTCCCTTCGGCAGAGCCTATCTCAACAATGTCTATCATCGACACTGGAGAGGCAGGACCTGCATGTCCAGAGCAACAATCAATCGACATAACCTAAAGGATGTGATGATATAGCGAATAGGCCTCCTCATTGGTCAAAATTCGGCTTATCTTACCAAGGGATGATCGCGAAGGCTGAGGTTCATTCACAACCGCCATAGTCCCCTCAACAGTACCCCCGGAGCCGAATTCGGCTGGCTCTTCGGTCCCAGCCACCCCGAAAGGAGGTACGACTCGATCAACGTTACCTTGATGAAATTCAGCAGTTTTGGGGACAGGTACATCGGAGCCCCCGCCGTCTCGAGTCATGACCTCAGCAACCTGAGATTCCTCTTCTTTTGACACCTACGAGAGGGAAGGAAAATGATTAAGATCAAAGCTAGAAGAAAGGAAAAACTAAATAAAAATGGTAGTAACTCGTTTACCTCCGAAGCGGGGTCGACCTCCTCACTTCTCTCCCTTATAGTTAGCTTGTGATGTTTGGTCGTAGCCTATTTTCAGGAGTAAGGAATACTGCCAACAGAGGAGATTTGCCTGCTACGCTTCCGTACAGGACCAGGTGCAACAGGTGGCTGATCTGCCACCATCTCATCTGACATAACAGGAGGCTGATCCGCCCCAACATCTTCTACCAGAAGGAAAGAGTTATCTGCATCATGCTCGTCGTCCTCATCATCCGCAGTGGTGGAGTCCGAGTCTGGCACTTCGACTCTATTTTTCTTCTTCCTCGTCTTGGCCCCCTGGGGCCTCTCATCCAGGCCAGTACCAATAATAAAACTGGCACCCGGGCTAAAACCGACGGGGAGCTTGTTTGCCATAACATGGTACAGAGCCGCCATATACAAGATCTCTACCGATACCTTGATATCAGAAACCGAGAAAGTAGTACGGGTATGGAAGGTATAATAGTAGTGCCAGACCCTGATACCATTAAGGAGGCTACCTTCAAAACCCACACAAGAGCTGGGACTGTCCAGAAAAAGCTGGCTATATCCAAACTGTCGGGCAAACCTGCTGGACAGATAAGGCTCTAGGAAGACAGTATTGCGGTTGCGGTATACCAGATGGGCGGGGCGGATGTTACGCAACCACAGAAGCATCTGGCCGTCTAGAAGCTGATGAGGCCCAATACCGTCAAGATGTACGTCCGCTATTTCCTCAGTAGTAAAACGAGGGACGGATACAAAAAAGTCGTACCTATCGGCTCTCACCAGCGCCATCCGGCATGTGCACATGGTCTCGTACTCCCAAGACTCATTGCGATAACGGAAGATAAAAGCATCATCAGCAATCATGCCATCTTCGGAACCCGGCCTCATCAAAGACGGACAGTGCATCAGCAGCCACCCCATCAGATAATGATAGGGCAGCTCAGTCCGTTCAAAGTCCTTTGTCACATCGTGGGCAATGACCTTGGACGTAAAAGTACGAAGGCCATGGTGTATAATGCACACCATGTCCGGAAGAAGAGCTAGTTTGACTCCAAAAACTAGCTTCACAGCAGGAAGGATAAAATTACGGCTGATCCTCTCAATAGAACCAGCTCCTCCCAAGACTACGCAATTCTGCAGCCATATCATCAAGAATCCTGCCATGAGCGCCTTCTCTGACAGCTCTTGGGTATCCTGATAAAAATAACCAAAGGAGTCGGTTTGACTCCCAAATCTGTCACTGGTGGTGGCCACCCTCTTGGCCGACAACACCAAGGCCTGAACCGCCTCCCGGGATTGAGGACTTCGGGAAGTAACTCGGCCTGAGACTCCCGTCGAGAAGAGATAGCTTACCCAGTCCTTAGTATGGGGAGCATTCCCTTCCGAGCTGCTATCCTTCTTGGCTATCTGCTGGCACGTGCTATAGTGGCACAATATCTCCTGTAAATAGCCACGAAGCCCGGATACCGTGCTTCCAACTCTTCGAACTCCTCATTCGTAGGAGTGTACACCTCAAAAGCTTTACCCCCCCAAGGAAGCTTGGAAACTACGTGCATCTCATGGAGTGCAAGCCCCATTTCCCTTACAGTTGTATAGAAGGTTCCCGTACGGCGGTTATACATCTCCAGCAGAGCCAAGAATAATTTTTTATTTACGGGTAAGCCGTGGCTGGTGCCCCAAATAGCGTGATAAAGACCAATCTCATGCAAAAAAGTCTCATACTTTCGCGAGATCCACATAGACAGATTGATCCATGGGGGGATGGGGTGTATCCAACTTGGGAGCGCCAACCGGCCAATTGGATAAGAGCCTTTCCGAGCAAGTTGGTTCAGGAAAGTGTCGGCTGCAGAGAACGTGAAATTGGGACCCGGTACATTCAAGAAAGCACCCGGGGCCAATCCCATTATGTAGCGGCTGGCATGCACCTTGCCTGCATACACCGACTTCATGCTGTTGTTGTAATGGATGTCGCCCACAAACATCCTATTCCGGGTAGGAGTCAAAGACTCTTCCATTTTCCTGTCCAGCGGGAGCATATTAAACCAAGATAGTGGGAAGTGACGCTCCATTTGAGGGATGCGGATCGCCATCCTGTTAGAAATAAAGCTCCAATTCTCTGACACGTCCAGAACTTGACTGTTCTTCACAGTCAAGGCGTCTCCGAAGAAGAATGTAGGCTTCAGGTATTTCCCTTCCAATTTCCCCGAATTCATCATAGCACAAAGGAAGTAGAAGGGTTAGTTCTTGAGGGCATTCAGCCTCGTCAGAGGCTCGTCATTAGGAAACTGGTCCGCCACATACCGAACTATCTGGTCGTACCTATAGCCCACAGCAGCTTGGGCACGACCCACCAAAGGTTCTCCCGCAGCATTAACTGGAAAATTCACTAAAAAGATGACGAAAGAAATAAGTTAAAAAAGATAGACAGAGAGAAATGATTGGTGTTTTCGAGCTTATGCATCTCCAATTTAATGGAGTCTCATGCGGCTCAACTCAGAAAACACTTTTGCGGCTCCGTCTAGCAAAGGTCTATGCGGTAGTGTTCTCATGTGGCTCTGTTTAAACGAAGTCTCATGCGGCAGCGTTCGGATAAGTTTATACGGCTCATGCGACAAACGAATTCGTACGAGCCTATGCGGCCCAGTGCAGCTTATGCGGCCCCGACGGCGAAGTGCTTATGCGGCCACAGTAACAATTCTCATGTGGCTCGAGCAGGGAGTATACCCCATGCGGCTCGGACATGAGACATACATGCGGCACACATGAAGATGAAGGCTCGCACATAGAGCATGCGACATAGCCACAACAGTTAGGGATCAAGCTCACACAGCGTCCGTACCAGCAATAGGGGGGTGGACGTCGGGGTGAACTGCGGGCACGTCGACCGGCGGAGGAGCTGCCACATTATCATTCATCGCCGCAGTCGAAGTAAAAGCAGTCTTCTTACCCTTTGCCGCCGCAGCCGACGAAGACGCCGCCTTTTTACCCTTCGCCGCAACAGTCTTATTGGGAGCCATTGGTGATCAAAGAATAGGATGATAGTTAGGGCAGGAAAGGCTTGAGTTGAAAGAGAGGGTAAAGAGATTTCTTCTTTTAATTACTCTTCGGGTCATGTGCTAACAGGCAAAACTGACTCCTAGGATTTCTCTCCCTCTCATGAAGGAGATTCATCCAAAGAAAATCCAAAATTTAATAAGCCGACTCTTGGGACTCCCCCTAAAAGACGGCTCAAATCAAAGACAATCAATGCAAAGATTTGCACACGTGGCATGAAGACGTGACAAGGAGCCTATGCGGCCAAGCAGCCCTGTTTTTCATAAATAAATTCACTTTATTTATTGTATTTCTGGGAAAATACAACTGTAGGAATCCGATCTAGAAGACGATCGCTTTATCCCTTAGACGATGCGAAGAATAAAAGCTCTCAAGTCGACAGCAATTTAGATATCTATGTATCTGTACAATGAATGAGAAAAGAACTCTATTTATAGAGTCAAAAAAACTGAAAAGATAACTGTCTTCATAATCTATGCATAGTTGATAATCACGCAGGACTCAAACGTACGCAAGGTTAATGAGCAGTTACTAGACGTGGCCTGTAACTGTTGGATACATGGCAATCGTGCATGAGTCGTGTGCAAGTTACTGGGCACACATACGAGAGATTTGTGGCATGTCTGCCACGTACTCCAATCTGATAATTTGAGATGAAATCCACGCCAATTGGTTTATGATGAAATCCACGCAGACTTGGGGCAGAAGGCTTCAGAATACACGCCAACTTGAGGCAGAAAGCTTCAGAATACACGCCAACTTGAGACAGAAAGCTCAAAATTCACGCAAACTTGAAGAAGGAACATAGAAGTTCAAAATACACGCAGACTTGAGTCAGAACGGCCAGCTGTCTTGATTCGACGTGCCTCGACTGACACAAAATCTCTGACATTGATTGCCTTGTCAGTCACATTAAATGACAATAAGGTCTTTTTGGTACGCCAACTTGATGAAGACTGAATCTTGTTGAGGAAGATTTCGAAAGTCACGCAATAGTCGGCTGAGATCTCTCGAGTCCCGTGCATACGTAGCATACAAGGAGATATTCTTTGACTGTCGTGCTGTCAGTCATAATGACACTCTGACAAATGATGAGCTGTCTCTGTGTACCATTTAAACTCTACGTATATTTGAGGAAATGGTCTGATAGAACTCAGCGTGTATTTTAGACATTGTTCTGATAGGCTGTATTAACTCAGCATGACTTCATTTTTGAGGCCTACAAAACCCCCTTCAAAGTTTTCGAAAAATGATAAATTATTTCGAAATACTTTGGAATCGAGATAATAAAATGAATTTAGTCACGCTGAGATGATTCAGGGAAAGATTTCTTCCAAAATGATTGGGCTGTTGGGATTCTGTGCGGCTTAGGATCCCGTGCAAAACTCCTATATCGGAGCAAATGATGACTTTGCCGTTTGAAATTCTTCGTGAGCCTATAAAAAGGCCATAAATCACTTCATTCTTTCTTTACTTGCTTTAGAGAGAGAAAACCCCACACAGAAGAGAAACTTCGTCTTCCCCGACTTCTCCTTCTCCTTCTCAGCAATGGCTCCTAAGATCGACACTCAGGCTAAGGGCAAGGCCCCTGCGACGTCTTCGTGTGCCACCACCGACAGACTTCCTCGCCGCGAAGCTCCTCATCCCCTATGCAACGTAAGTGACAGATGGGGATGCGAACTGATGAAGACGAACTGATGAAGATGAACTCCACATAGAAATCTTAGGATTCTTAAAACAATCAATAATAAACTTTCAAAATATATCCCCCCTTCTTAGGGCAAAGGATATTAATAAAGTATGCCCCCTCTTTAGGGTTGGCCATACTTCACATCTTCGTGTTTACGAAGCTCTGTGTTTTACGTAAATAAGTATGGCTCTCATGACTCTGCGTGATTTTTCATATGTTGGCAGAGATGTCAATGTTGAATTATTCACGCAGACTTCTGAGAGTCATCCTCTGGATAGATTAGGCTTGATCTGTCAGCATATTTTTTTGTCATTTTCACTTCAATGTGATTCTGGCAATGATGCGTGACTTTTCATTCTAATCTGTCTAGACTTTGCGTGAATTAATCACATGAGTGAATAAATCATTCAGCGTGTCTTTTTGATCTTTGTCTGAAGTCTGCGTGACCTATGAAATTTTATTTGAACACTGTTAAACATGCATAAGGCTCGTAGACATAAATTTTTCTGAAGTTTGCGTGACAAAACATGTCTGATCTTTTCTTTTTTTCTTTTCTGTAGTGAACATCCGAAGTGAAGAAGCTGATTATGAAGGACATTTGAGCTTCTCTTTCAAACATGATTTATCTCATGTACAGTTTCCTCAGTTTGACACTCCGGAAGCCAGACTATCTTTGTTGAAGAATCAAGATCATACCACTCTGCTCTGTCTGATGAATGGTGAACCATTTCAGAGTCTTGACCTGGTGATCCATAAAAAACCAGCTTTTCTGTTTGGGGATGCCATAGCACATAAGTCAAAACCAAAAGGCATCAGGGAGAAGGTCTGCTTCTATTTTGAAGGTGATACAAGGAAGCCCATGTACATGCCGAATGTATCTAAGGGTTTGTCTATCATGCGATTCATGCACGCCAGTTACCCCAGAAAGATGACATGGCACTTAACAGAAAATCAGCAAGCTAAGGCGAGCAGAATCATTTACAAGAAAGACGGATTCTACAGTGCTCCGGAGAATCACGTATCCTGGTTTTGAGGTTTGAAGCCGGGATGTGTGCCACCCGAAGACTCGTCTATATTGATACCATTCAGGGCGTCTGTTTTCATAAATGAATTCATGGCAAATGAGAAGGCATTCTATCCTACTGATTCGACGCCGAGGATGATAGGCTTAATGAATCAGGAGAATATGAGGTGGAGGACTCTGGTCCATTGGATTCAGGAGAAGTTTGAGAATGAGCTGAAGCAGATAAATCTCTATGACGCGATCGTCAATTCCTCATACGGCTTCAAACCCAACCCATTTCTATTCCTGGCCTTGGTTGAAAGATATAACCACCGGACGGGAACATTTAAGACTCCCAAAGGGGAGATGGGTTTTGCCCTTCATGAGATGGAATACATCTCTCATCTGCCTTCAGGCACACTGCCATATGAAGAATATGTGCCTACAACCGAGGAGCTAAATTTTCTGTCGGAGAAGAACCCGGAGATGGTGCATCTGTTTGAAAAGATGATGTGCCATTTCGGCACATGCACTCTGTATTATAAAAGTGCTAAAGAGGAAGCCGGCTGCCACATCCAGAAGTGGATGTCTTATCTTTTTATGAATCGTGAGAAAGATGAGAAGAAGATAAATGAGAAGAGAAAGTATCAAATTAACTCCTTCAAGCCCCTCTCTGAGAGTGAAATCACCAATCTACTAGAGAAGTATGACTGTAAAGATTTTACAATCAATGAAGACTGGTATGAGTTTAAAGCAGGAACCACCTTCAGATCATATGTGAGACAGAGTGGAAAACCTTTGTCAAAGAACGGTCATTTAGCCGGATTCCTCTCTCTCTGGCTAAGAAGATTTGTTGTTCCTGGCTCCAGCTCTCTGGATAGAATTTATAGAGGCGTTGTTTTTGCAGCAGTGCACCTTATATACGGCTATAAGACAGACTTATTATTAGCGATGACTTGCAGGCTGAACGCAGGTCTTCGAAATTTTGTAACCAATATGCTGTCTAATCAAAGGAAGATGACCGATGAATTCCCAAGAATAGAGATGTCCTATACTTATTTGTATGGTTGGCTTCTTCTCCATCACGACGGTCTGATACCTCCGGGAGCAAGAGGGAGCGGCAGCCTCTTTTTAGAGAAGTACGCCGGAGAAACTTTCTGGAAGGTTCACACTCTTCCAGAATGCAGAAATATTTTGAACCGATCATCACATTGGTCGATTCAATGTGCTCCTCCGCCACTGGGTTATGAGAGTATGCCTCTGAACATGATAGACGGAGAAAAGGGCACAGGCTAGATGACGTAGCTTTTCAATGGCTGCAGCGAATTCGGCCATCTCACCTGGTATATCGTCATGAAGAAATGACGTACTTAGAACCATATCTACCGAGCCGATTTGCTCGGCAATTCGGATATGACCAACTTCATGTTGGGAATGCCACCACCTGGCTTTCTGCTCGTGGAGGACTAATTGATGGAGCTCGGGCATGGAGATACTTCACGGCTAGAGATACAAAAGTTGAATTCTCTATGCCGAATCCTTTATCCAGGGCGGGAACGAAAATGCTCTATACATACGCCCGCTTCTATGTTTCATCGAGCACTTTCGTACCGAGTTTTCATTTGAAGACTTTTGTTGCAGAAGACGACCCAGCTCCATTAAAGAGATCGAAGAAGAAGATTGTTATGCAACAATTTACTCCGGAACCTGAAGATGAGACTGCAGAAGTTGAGCCATTATATGAATTATCTCTGGAGCAAAACTTTTCTGATGAAGTTCTTCCTCCAATATTCGTGTCCATCTCTAAGAGGAAACGAAGTGATAAATCCGAGACAGTCTCTAAAAAGAGTACTAAGTCTCAGACTTCCAAGAAGAAAGGAGTTTCAATAACTGCCACCTCATCTCTAGGTGGCATCCCCGTTGATGAAGACGATGCTACCGACAAAGATGAAGATACAGATGAAGACGATGCTCCTTTGATAAAAAGGAGATCGAGAGGCAGATACGTCAAGAAGACTGTCGGAAAGATGAAGGGCAATGAACTCCTGGAAACTATTATGAGTGGAGGGATCTTGCCAGAGATCGATGAAGCGGTTTCCACGGAGAGAACAGAATCTGATCATGTTCATCTTCCAGCAACTTCAGCTGAACCGACTGAGGTAGAGTCGACTGTCCCGATGACAAGTGGAGTAGCTGCTGAACCTTCAGAGATGAGGATTATCCCTTTTGAGCACGGGAAAGAGGGTGTCATCCAGGCATTGGATGATCAAATTGAATATTCAGAAGAAGAACCAGCTCCCGGGGCAGAAGTTAGGGAACAACCGGAAGTTCCCTCTTTTCAACCTGTAGTTGAAGAAACTCAGGTTGAGGAGAACATTCCTTCAGTCAGAGGCGATGAAGACGTGCCAACGTCTGAGCTATCAGCTGCTGATGAGTTATTGAAGAATGTTTGTAAAGACATCATTCTTCAAACTAACATTCCAGAAGAGATTGAACCTGCAGTCAATACCGAGTCCATGGAAGTTGAAGCTCAAGAACCTGAGCTTGCTATTGTTGTTGTTCCTGAGATGCATCTATCTCAAGAAATAGATGTTGATGTGAATATCATGGATTCTGGATCAGAGACCCATCCTGAAGCTGGGGATCCAAGAGAGTCTGAAGAAGAACACTCTGAGAAAGAAGAAGAGGCTGAAGAGGAAGAGGATTGGCATCCTGAGACTTTCACTCATTATGATGAAGATAAAATCAGAGGAAATAGAATGGAGCTCAGTTATGAACCTGCTCAATCTCCTGATAATGCTCCAGCACCCAGTAATTCTGGAGCTGGTAGTAGTCACATAAAGCAGGTGTCAGACACCATTATGGATCGACTGCGAGAGGATGCGAGACTCCCTCAACATATAGAATATGAACCTCAGCCTGGTAGAATTTTATTTCAAATTCTGTTTCTACTGTTTCTTTTTCTTTATATGCTGATTATTTTTCCTTTGACTAGTAGGAACTGCTGCAGCAATGAGCTCGACTCATGCTCCACTTATCCAGACTGAAGTTGATGAAGGGAGTTCGCATTTGCCAACTTCTCCAGCGGCACATACTTCAATTCCCAGGACAGAGAATGTACAAGCTTCTTCTTCAATAATGGCAGCAACTCCTGGGTTTGAGACGGGATTGGCAAGGACTCTGGGGATGTATTCAGATATCATCTATTCATATCTGGATGCGTACTCCAGGCGTTTCTTGAAAGACGAAACTATGCCCTTCTCTGATCTCCGAACGATGGTCAATTTCCCGCTCTTAGCACTGCGACATGCCGGCTGCGAATCTCAATGTATCTTCTTCGAACATCTCCTGGATGAATTGGAAACAACTATTCGAAGATACTGGAAGATCAAGAAGGAAGATGTTAAATCTTTAACTGTGGCTGAGATCGCTCAAATGGAACATGAAGCCCAAGCTCAGCAAGCTGCTTTAGAAGAATTTTTTACTTCTTCATCTGAGAAGTTAGTAGAAAAGGGTGAAGAAATATTAGCTACTCGTCAGAGAGTAGAACTTCTGAAGAAGGATGAAATATCAAAAGCTGAAGAGCTCAAGAAGTTGAAAGAGGAGCTGGCTCGTCTTCAGGAGCGAATTGCCTTTATGGAAAAGGAGCAGGCTAAGGTCGTCACTGCTCGTATATCTGAAATTGAACGCTGTCAAACTCTTCAACAAGAGCGAGAGCAGATGCAGGCAGAGCAAATTGAAGAAGTTAACCGTCGCCAATCTGCTATTATCACTTTTGATGAACAAATTGTCGCAGTCGAAGCAGCAGAAAGAGTTCGCAAAGCTCATAATGAGAAAATGAGTACTGTACTTGATCATATTAAGGAGCTAATAACTCCTAATAAATAGATCTTTTACATTTTCACTTGTAATCAATATTTTGATTTTGAATGAAGACAAATGAGAACTTTTGATCTGATTTTTGACTTTGTTGTTTTGATAATGATGTATTCATAGAAAATATGTTCAGAGGTAAATAATACATGACACATTTCAATAGAATAGAATATACAAATGAACTTTGTAATTCTATCAGATGATATTAAACCAGAGATGATCTTGGTTTAATACTGATTAGAAAAAATAGAATTCAGATATAAAAATATCTTTGAACTCAATTTTTCATGTTCTTTGGACTCGAGAATCAAAAGACTAGATATCATTTTCATAAATATGATACTGAGATAGAAAATTCAGAGGTAATATGGACGTGATTTTCTAGATATCAAATTTGCTACAAAAATGATACAAAATAGAATATCTATTTCCACTGGGGATAAAAGATATCGAAACGATTCTTGTAAAGAACAATGACTTTGGTATTTTTACTAGCTGGGGAATGATAGGAGAACAATCTTGACAGATGAAAATATTATACATAATATTTCTTCAAGAATTTGCCATTAATGGGCATCATAGTGATTTTACCATCCATAGTGGTAAGCTGATATGCTCCATTAGAAAAGACTTTATTCACAATGAATGGACCTTCCCATTTTGCATCGAACTTGCCTTTACTCATGTGCGTCATAGTCATCGGACGTCTGACTGTAAGAACAAGTTCTCCTTTTTGATATGCTCGAACTCTGACTTTCTTGTTAAAAGCTTTTGAGATTCTAGCTTGATAGAATTCAATATTCTGTTGAGCAGATAACCGCTTTTCATCCAGCGCTTCTAATTCCTAAAGTCGAAGATGATCATTATTCTCAGTGGTAAGTTCATTAGCGATTGCTATCCTTAAAGAAGGAATTTGAATCTCTAATGGAAGAACATCTTCGCATCCATACACCAGAGAGAAAGGTGTACATCTAGTAGCATTACGAACTGTAGTGCGATAAGCTCACAAACATTCACCAAGTTTCTCACTCCAATTACGTTTGTTAGTAGAAACAAACTTCTTTAAGAGTTCGATGATGGTCTTATTGAAAGCTTTTGCTAATCCTTTAGCTGCCGGATTATATGCGGTAGAAGCCATATTGTTGATCCGATGATCGTCACAGAATCGAGTAAATTTCTGGCTGACGAATTGTGGTCCATTATCATGAATAATGCGTCGAGGAACACCAAATCTGTAGATGACATGATGCTTGATAAAGTTGATGACATTAGAAGTTTTGACTTCAGATAAAGGAATAGCTTCGGCCCATTTGGAGAAATAATCGATAATTGCGAGAATAAACCGATGACCTTTTGATGATGGCGGATTGATCGGGCCAATAATGTCCATGCCCCAAGCTTCGAAGGGCCATGATGCTGCCGTTGGATGTAGAAATTCTGAGGGTTGATGAATAAAATCCGCATGGATTTGACAAGCTTTACACTTCCTTGCATATTCGATGGCCTCTGATACCATAGTAGGCCAATAATAACCCATACGTCGAATACGGTCTTGAAGTTTTGGTCCAGGCTGATGTGCTCCACAAATTCTATCATGTGCTTCACAGATAATTTGTTGGGCTTCACTACCGGCAACACATCGAAGAAGTAAACCATCATAAGCTCGACGATATAAGGTTTTTGTAGTATGATTGTAATAGAATCTGAGTGATCGTCGTCTGATAGATGCTGCCTCACTCGGATTATCTGGAAGAATATCATACAATACGAAATCTAAGAAAGAAAGTCTCCAATCTTTATCCGTATTCTGAGTCTCAGCTAAATTACTGAAGGTGAATTCCATACTAGAATCAGAAGATGATAATGATTTACGACTTAATCCAAATCCTCTTGTTGTATTGATATCATGAGATGTTGATTCTTCAATATCAACTGGAAGTCCTAGAGTTAGGTTGTTTTCGAGATGAAATAATTCTCGATTGCAAACAACAATCATTTGTTGACGTCTAACCGGAATAGCTAATACTGCCGCAAGATTAGCAAGAGCATCATCTTCTATGTTACATGCTCGCCTAACATGCTCGATGAAGAATCCTTCAAATAACGAAGCCATAGATATAGCCGATCTATGATAAGGAACCAGATCTTGATGGCGAACTTCATAAGTACCCCTTATCTGATTGACAATGAGTTTAGAAACTCCATACGCTTCCAAATGTTGAATATTCAGATGTTTAGCGAGTTGAAGACCGATAAGCAGTGCATTATACTCAGCTACATTGTTTGAACATGGTTGATCGAGAGAATAAGCTCTTTGGATAGCAAGACCTTCTGGCGATACAAGAACGATTCCAACCCCAGCGATAATGTCACCATTAGGACCTATTCTTGAAGCTCCATCAAAGAATAGACGCCAAATAGGATCTTCTTCAGCAATTTGGTTTGAGTCTAGGACTTCATCTGGGATTTCATCATAGAGTTTTGAATTTTCTGGAATTGAATGAGCAGCCAAAAAATCAGCTAAAGCTTGTCCTTTGACCGATTTCTGAGGGATATAGTGCATGTCATACTGAGCAAATAAAATTCTCCAGTTAGCCAATCGAGAATTTAAAACACTTGGTTTCTTCATCATGACTCGTATAGGATTGATCCTGGAAATGACATGAATAGTCTGGCCAATGATATAATGTCGTATTTTTTGGACAGCGAATATAAGGGCCAGACATTCTTTTTCGACCGGTGAATATCGAGGTTCAGCTCCGGTCATAGTACGACTGAGATAGTAAATGGCTTGTTCATGACCATTTTTATTCTTTTGAGCAAGCAGCGCACCCAATGAATGACTCGTTGCTCGGGTATATAGGAGGAACGGTATTCCTGAGACAGGAGGTACCAATACTGGAGGACTCATCAGATATTGTTTTATATCATCGAATGCTTTCTGACATTCATCATTCCAGACAAAAGAAACACCTTTCTTCATAAGTTTATTGAATGGTCTGCAGCGTCCTGAAAGATTAGAGATGAATTTTCTGATATAAGCGATCCTTCCTTGAAATTTTCGTAGCTCTTTTAAGGTGCGTGGAGGACGCATCTCTTGGATGGCTTTGATCTTCTCGGGATCTACGTGTATACCTTTCGAGGTAATGACGAAGCCGAGAAATTTGCCACTAGAGACGCCTAAGAAGGACTTAGTAGGGTTCATCTTTAATTGATGCTTACGCATTAGATCAAAACTAGTCTTCAAATCTTGGACGTGATCCTCTTTTTGTCGACTTTTGATTGCAATATCATCAACGTAGCATTCGACTATTTTTCGCAAATGTTTACGGAATATAGTACTCATGGCTCGTTGATAAGTTGCTCCTGTATTCTTGAGACCGAATGGCATAACTGTATAACAGTATGTACCGATCGACGTTCTGAAAGAAGTGTGTTTCTCGTCATCTGGAAACATTTTAATCTGATTGTACCCAGAATACCCGTCCATGAATGACATCCGTTCAAACCCACAGGTATTATCTATCATAACATCAGTAATTGGTAGAGAAAACTCGTCTTTAGGACATGTCGCATTGAGATCACGGTAGTCTATGCATACTCTGATCTTGCCAGTCTTTTTAAGGACAGGAACTATATTAGCCACCCAATCAGGATGTTGTTCCTCTCTAATAAACCCAGAAGCCATAAGTTTATTGACTTCAGCTTCAATTGCATCCATAATGTCTGGACGAAATCGTCGCTGTTGTTGTTTGACCGGTTTAGCATTCGGCATGATATTGAGTTTGTGAGTTGCAATTTGTGGATCAAGTCCTGGCATATCTTCATAACTCCAAGCGAAGACATTGATGTATTCACGAATAAGTTTGATCATGTCTTGCTTATCAGTTTCTGAAAGACTTTCACTAATGAATATTGGTTTGGGGGATCCCTCTTCACCAACATCTATTTGGACGAGTTTATCTTCAGTCGGAGGTTCTCTTTGCTCGAATCTAAACTCCCATTGATTATCTAACATTTGGGCACATTGTTCTGATTCAGGTGAGATTTCAAATTCGTCTTCGTTTTCATCATTTTCTTCAGAACTGTCAACGGAGACCATGTTGGAAGACAGAATATTGTAGTGGAAGTCACCGATACTTGTATCAGAATCCCAAGAGGTGGTACTAGAAGAATCAGATCTCTTATCTTCGTCAGATTCGGGATCTTCATGGATAGTATTAATAAAGGGTGTAGGATCAATATAACCCAATCCGTATTTCGTCCTTCCATATTTCAGAGAAGGAATCCGGACAGGCATTCTTCTTCCTCTTCCATCACTGAGGCCAGTTCTGAAGTCATAGCCCATATTTTTGATAATGTCTTTAGATTGCTGACTATAATGACGTAATTGTAACCTTCCAGTATCATCATCTTTGTCATCGTCTTCCAAATCAGAAGGATTCTGGGGCCCTTTGTGGAAGAATATTGGAATGTCTCCTGGCTTTCTACTAGGAACCAGAAAATATAAAGTTTGTACTGATTCTAGGGATACCCCTGTATGAAAAGTCTGTACAACTCCTATGGTTATTGTTCTCAAGTCATCTAACAAATGCAAATAACTATGAACATGATTACACACATCAATATACTGCAAAGATGGAGACTTTTCATTAAATTTAAAAGTAGTAGTATTTACATTGGGAGAAGACTGAGCCTTAGAAATCTTAGCCAAATCAATGACTAAAGGGGGAGAAGAAGAACGAGAAGGAGTTTTGTTTCGATTAAGATCGATAACAAATGGCTCAGAAGAGGTGAGCTCCCTTGAAGCCTGAGATGGAAGAGTAGTCCGCCCTCCAACAGGGATTACCAGAGTATCCTATTTTATATGTGAAGATACCGGAAATGTAGTATGCCCACTGACAGAAATGATCAGTGTATCTTGAGTAGACGACTGAGGTAATGGAGAGATCCGTCCACTCACTGGAATAATGAAAGAACCTTCTCCAGAAGGTTTAGGAGACTGTTGCTGAGTAGTTCAACCTTTAACAGGAATTATCAAGGTCTCACTTTGCGGATCCTCTTTCTTCATAGCTTGTATCACCCTTGTATACTCTTCTTTGTACATCCGGGAATCACTGAAATAAGCTTCAACCCCACGGAAAGGATTTATATCAGCAACTTCCTTTTGTACTCTTCCATTGCTGTCAATGTATTTAAAACACTGATGAAGAGTAGAAGGCACTATATTATTTTCATGAAGGAAGGGTCTTCCCAGGAGAAGATTATAAGATCCCATGATCTCGATCACATAGAAAGTGTCTTTGGATCTGAAATCGCCTATTTGAAGTTTCAGATGAATCTTTCCCAAAGGCTCGCTTCGGCTTTGATTGAATCCCAATATAGTAGTGACTGTCTTGGAAAGTTTGTGAAGAGGGATTTTTAATTCATCCAGCAGACTCTTTGGCATTATGCTTAAAGCAGACCCTGGATCAATAAGAATGCGATCTATCTTCATCGTATCGATATAACCGGTGTAGTAGAGAGGCCGATCATGTCGATTATCCTCCAATAACATGTCATCTTGTGTAAAGGTGATATTCGGGATGATCTCCAATACGCTATTGCAATGTAAGCAAGTAACAGGTTCTTCATCTGGCTTCTTTAATTGTGCAAGACAAGAGTCAGCCTGAAGAAGTG
The DNA here is from genome assembly GCA_029216955.1 of Iris pallida. Taxonomy (NCBI): domain Eukaryota; kingdom Viridiplantae; phylum Streptophyta; class Magnoliopsida; order Asparagales; family Iridaceae; genus Iris; species Iris pallida. The sequence goes on from JANAVB010028399.1 coordinate 2,778,528, forward strand.
CCTCACTTAATGTCTCCCGAGTCTCTTTAGAAAGACGTAGAAGTTCAAAGAGGGACATTCTAGCTGGAGTATTAGCGAGTTGAGCTAAAATTTCAAAGTTATAAGGCTTCTGAAGTCCAAAGAGAGGGGACTTCTTGATTGGTTTATCAAATCGAGTCTGTTGTTTGCCTTTCTCAAGTGCTGTGGGCTTGGAAGGAATAGGTACAACCGGTGTAGTTGAAGGAACAGGTGCGGTGGATGATTCTTCTTCATGAGGAACATCAGGAGTATCTTTGTCAGCTGGAGAGATATCAGAAGTATTTTCAAGACTATCAGGAGTATCTTCAGGACTCTTGGAATAATCCTTTAGATAATGTTTCCCTGTTCTAGTAGCACCAGCAAGTGCTTTGTCTTTTGATTGTGTGTCGGGAGTAGATCCGAAAGAAGTCATATGACATGACTTAGTTTTTCCAACCTTTTTTAGGGAAGTAGTCTTTTGAAGGGGAGGAGATTCAAAATCTGCCACTAGATCGGAATGAATCCATATGATTTCTCCTGTTTCAATAGTGATCGGTACTAATCCTTCAGACTGTGGAGGGGGAATATTCACAACTTCAAGTGTTGCCTTGGGAATAGGAACGATCCCGCTTTCAAGGAGTTGAGGAGGAAAATCTCCGAATTGCATAGAGACGACGTTGGAGGTGACGGTCTTCTCTTTCGGAGTAAGAGTGACAGCTCCAGATTTAATCATTTCCTAGATTTTTCCTTTCAGTACAAAACATGTACGAGCTGTGTGACCCAACATTCTATGGTCAGTATTTAGGGTGATCTGTCTTACCAGCTTCATCGAGTTTCTTGATTTCAGGTAATTGTATTTTATTACCTTTAAGTAGACATTCAAAGATACCAAGGACGTCATCATCGTCAAAAGAGTATTCTTCTTTGGGGTGAGGTGCTCTTGGTTGTTGATTTGTTGGAGCTGGGGTAGCTTGGGCAGATATTACTTCTTGATTTTTGCTCTGGAGATTGACTTCGAGAGTCTCTTTTCCTTTACGATTGTTAGGTCGCGTACTATTGCTAGTATTTTGACCTGATTCATTAGGATTCATGTGTACCCCCAGACCTTTGAAAGTCTCGGCACTGACTTCGACAACTTTGGCACTGACGATGAAGGAAGGCCAATCTTGGAATTGAGTGGATCCTGTCCACATGCTGATGATTGGTAACAGATTCGACTTATATGTGTCAATAGTGACAGCACCGGAAGTTCCGAGGGGCATCTTCAGAGCTTCTCTTCGAAATCTTTCAATGAAGCTTTCAGTGCTTTCATTATTTTTCTGTTTGATTCTTATAAGAGCAGACATAGTCATGTCATTGAGCCCTTCATAAAACCGTTCAAGAAACATTTGTTTGAAGCCGGCAAATGAGGTAATACACCCATCAGGGAGACTTCTATACCATTCATAAGCCGTTCCCTTGAGACATCCGACAAACACCCGAGTAAGGAGGGCATCGCTTGGTTGCAGCTGGTCAGTCATCACTTTAAAATGATTGATAAACTGACTCGGAGAAGTGGTTCCATCAAAGAATGAGATAGTAGGAGGCTTGTATTTAGGAGGATATGATACCTGCTTCCATTCTATTGGATAAGGTTGCTTGATACCTAACCTTTGTAAACCATCTTTTTGTTTGAATGCCTCAAATTGGGTTCGGAGATTCCTCAATTCTTCAGTAACGACTCTGAAAGATTGTGGAGTTGCAGCTTGTAGAGAATAGTTAGGAGGAGGGACATCATTATAAGCGCTACCCCCAGCTCCCGAGTGACTAGGAACTGGTTGAGCTTGCCCAGGAGTATTGGATTGTACTGCTGGAGAAACTTGCACTGGACCTACACCAGTGTCAATCGGTATGGCGTCAGGTACAGTCTATCGATTTTGCAGCTGGGTTGCCATAAGTTCATACATTGACTTCATAGTATCAGCCATAGACTTCATTTGTTGTTCCAAAGAAACAATTCTTTGGTCTTGGGGAGTCATTGAAGAAGAAGGTTCATTGTTTAACTCAGTATTCCCATCCACCATATAAGTTGTGACTATACGAGGGATTGTTGATGCTACTGTTTGTTCTTAATCATTGCTTTGTGTATCAAAATCAGTTATAGGAGAACTACCCCCAGTAGAAAGAGGTGGGAAGTTAGATTCTCCAAGAAATTCAGAATAATCTTCAGAAACCAAAGTTCTTTGATTAGAAGCCAGGACTCTTGCTCTGGTGCCTCTATATACCCTATCTGGACTATCAGTTCTACCCCCAGTATCCCGAGAGGTCATGTTGATAGAGGCGAACAGAGGTTCATCTTCATCAGGCATAGGTTCACACTGAATCCGATTGAAGACAGATTGTCGTTTAGTTTGACATCTGCATTGAATTATGACCCTTGGCTGGAAGTCACATTCATGATCAGCATGGTCATGATCCATTGACACAGAATTATTCCTCCTCTTTTGTTGAAGATGTTCTCGCAAATCCGTATGTGAAGATTGAGGTATATCTGAGAACAATCTTTGTGCATTTTTAGGAATGTATTTCCTGTTCTTGGGTCTTGATGGCTCTTGATTATACAAAGAGTGATTAATCTGAGCCACATAATTTCTGGCATATTCTGCATCCGGATCTCTTACTTTCATTCCCGATTGGTGTGGTTTCTTAACACCAGAAGTGCTTCCCCAACGAGATTGATTAAGTTTTGCTCTTAGATCAGTTGGAGGTAAAACATTGGTTTTTGATACTTGAAGTTTTCCTTCCATTGATCTGGATATTTGCAGAGAAGGAAGAGTTGAACCACCCCCTTGATTAGGAGTTGGTAACAAACCATCTTGTATAGACAAATTCTGTGCCCAATTTGAAGAAGTCGTAGAAGAAGACATTAAGAAATGTTTCTTCTTAGACTTGTTCAAGTTTTGAGACATAGAATGTCCAGAAGGAAGAGTAGTCAAGAGACTATTTCCTTTTCTTTGACTAACAAAACTGTCAGTCAAAGCTGTTCCTGAAGTAAACACTACAGGAGCAGAAGAAACAACTAAATAGTTGTTTCTTTTCGAAGGGACTTTGTGAGCCATTTGTGGAGGAGTTAAAGCAAGACCACCCCCAGTTCTAGCAGAACTTGGCAAAGAAGAAGAAATAGCTAAAGTGCTATTCTTCTTAGAGTATGCTGGTGACAATTTGGCTAAGGAGCCAATATTGTCAGCATATGAAGTCTTGGCTAAAAAGCCAGATTTTGGTACACATGCTGAGTCAGGGAGAGCTGACTTGGTGGATGATGCGTACGGAATACACAATGAAACAGGCTTGGTTAAAGAACCAGTGCTGTTAGCGTGACTTTTGAATTTGGAATTACACGCTGGAACAGGTTTGGCTAAGGAGCCAGTGTTGTCAGCGTGACTTTTGAGTTTGGAATTGTACGCTGGAACAGGTTTGACTAAAAAGCCAGTGCTGTCAGCATGACTTTTGGACTGTGTGACTACGGAAATAGATTTGGCTAAGGAGCCATCACTGTTAGCGTGTCTTTTGGATGCTGTCGTTTTCGAGCACATAGGAGTATGCGTGCCTGCAGTAGAGTTCTTGCCAGTGTTAGTAATGGACACTGTGGTAGAAACTTCACCGTCTTTGGTTGCCAACAGATTCTTAGGGACGTAGACAGATCGTCCCTTTGATTTGGCAGTGGTGATAGAGGCTGAAGTGTGCTTGCCACCCTTAGCCCGCTGCATTTCTTCATAGACGAGTTGATTGAACTGAATCGATATCACCTTCTTCGTCGATCCGACCGACGAAGCGTCGCATTAAGTTGTGGCCATCTCAGAAGAGGAGATGGGTTTCCTCAACAGAGTCGCCAATTTGTTTTCCATAAATAAATTCACTTTATTTATTGTGTTTCTGGGAAAATACAACTGTAGGAATCCGATCTAGAAGACGATCGCTTTATCCCTTAGACTATGCGAAGAAGAAAAGCTCTCAAGAATTCGACAGCAATTTAGATATCTATGTATCTGTACAATGAATGAGAAAAGAACTCTATTTATAGAGTCAAAAATAACTGAAAAGATAACTGTCTTCATAATCTATGCATAGTTGATAATCACGCAGGACTCAAACGTACGCAAGGTTAATGAGCAGTTACTAGACGTGGCCTGTAATTGTTGGACACATGGCAATCGTGCATGAGTCGTGTGCAAGTTACTGGGCACGCATACGAGAGATTTGTGGCTTGTCTGCCACGTACTCTAATCTGATAATTTGAGATGAAATCTACGCCAACTGGTTGAGGATGAAATCCATGCAGACTTGGGGCAGAAGGCTTCAGAATACACGCCAACTTGAGGCAGAAAGCTTCAGAATACACGCCAACTTGAGACAAAAAGCTCAAAATTCACGCAAACTTGAAGAAGGAACATAGAAGTTCAAAATACACGCAGACTTGAGTCAGAACGGCCAGCTGTCTTGATTCGACGTGCCTCGACTGACACAAAATCTCTGACATTGATTGCCTTGTCAGTCACATTAAATGACAATAAGGTCTTTTTGGTACGCCAACTTGATGAAGACTGAATCTTGTTGAAGAAGATTTCGAAAGTCACGCAATAGTCGGCTGAGATCTCTCGAGTCCCGTGCATACGTGGCATACAAGGAGATATTCTTTGACTGTCGTGCTGTTAGTCATAATGACACTCTGACAAATGATGAGCTGTCTCTGTGTACCATTTAAACTCTGCGTATATTTGAGGAAATGGTCTGATAGAACTCAGCGTGTATTTTAGACATTGTTCTGATAGGCTGTATTAACTCAGCGTGACTTCATTTTTGAGGCCTACAAGCCCATACGGCTCAGATGGCAATACGGCTGAGGAGGCCATGCGGCTGAGACATCCATGCGGCCAGAACATCCTATGCAGTCCGAAGAGTTTTTACATGGCCATGCTTCTTATTCAAAGTATTTCAATTTTTGCAAATTGAAAACTTTGAAGGTGGTCTTGTAGAAGCATGGAAAAGAATGAAGAAAGACCTATGCGGATCCAACAGAAGGATCCCCATGCGGCTCAGAAGTCCATGCGGCTCAGGGGTCCATGTGGCTCGGATAGATCCATACGACTCAGAAAGAAGCCACATGGCCTACAACAGTTGTTCTCTACATTCGGCTGCATTTAATGCCCTGACGGCTACTTTGATAAATAACAGCTGTGACAGCTCTGACATAAGGACGTAATAATGACTCTGACATAATGGCGTGATCCTAGGAAAGAAGAGAAAATCCCCTTACAGCTGGCAAAATCCACCAAATCCCGAGGCCACTCCATGCGGCTGCCCATCTGCATGCGGCTGCCCAGCGCCATGCGGCTGCCCATCTGTATACGGCTGCCTATCTCCATGCGGCTGCCCAACGCCATGCCCCTGCCCATCTGCGTGCGGCTGCCTATTTGCATGCGGCTGCCTATCTTCTATGACTGCCCATCCTCATGCGGCTGCTCATCCTCATACGGCTACATGTTTCATGCGGCTGAGAAGATCCCCCCTATATGCGGCTCGGCCAGTACAGTCCAGTTGAGACACATGGTGCTCTTCGCTACAATTGAGACACGTGGCAGTCTTATCTTTCCTGGAATTATGGGTGCTAACAAATCCTAACAAAATCAGATTTATTGCAATCGTCATAATTGCCCAGATCAAGTTAAATCAAGCAAATTGGACACGTGGCAGGCTATCACAATTCACGAATATTCATGGCAATCAATATTTATTGCCCACAAAGATTTGATACAATCACATTAATTGCTCAAATATTATTATATTCAAGATGAACGGCCCAGATTCATTGGTCCTTAACCGTCGACTTCTAAAGGAGGCAATCATTTGCAAACCCTAATGGTGACCCCATTCCTATAAATAGCAAGGTGCCATTCCCTTGCGAAGGAGGACATCCTCTTATTGCAGAAGCAGCAGAGGAGAGAAGGACAGAGAGAGCAAAAAAAAGGGAGAGAGCACTATCGAGACATCCAGAGAGCCAGCAACCGAAGGCGCAGTGGAGTCTCCCTATACGTCCAAGAGTATTTCTTCACCAGAGCCAAGGCTACATCCGATCGTCCAAGGAGTAAGGCAGAGCTGCCTCGCTTTCCCGAGCCTCTACCGCCACCCTCCAGAAAAAACTAAACAATTGTACTTAGATTGCTGTACCTAGGTTTTCGTCCCTAGGCTTTCTTTGTACAAACGAGTTTGTATTGTGAGTTTAAGTTCAATCCTCCGATATAATTGTTCTGTACTTTCACAATCAATGGCAAACATGCTCCAAGAAAGCCATCGGGTAAAATGAACAAGAGATATCTGAACGATGATGAGCTAAGGGCTGCTCAGGTGTATGTATTACTCAACTGCGACGATGATAAAGTAGAGAAGCTGGAGGGATAAGTAATTAATACGTCTAAATTATTTTAATTATGTTGATTATTATACTATTACATTAATTGAACGATATTGTTTTCAGTATATTTAATGGTGATGTGAGGTCAGGTAGGCCACACATAATAGAAGAAGAACTAGAACAAGAAATGAGGCATTATTTTCCATCATGGTTGAGTGCATATGTAAGACTTGAGAACTCTGTAATTACCTTTCTGTATATGCACTTGAGGATGAGCTTAATTTATTTTTTTGTGGTATTTAGGTCGATCGTCCATACGCAAGACTTGAGAATGAGTCTATTAGAACGCTAATCAAGGGACCAATTTATGCTACAAAAATATGGCCAAGCTACTGTGTTAATGGGTTTAGGTTCAAGTCAACAACTTGCCCGATCAGAGGCAACTTTGTGGATCTCGATTCCACCAAAAACAGCTGTTTGTGTATCAGATCTTCGAACTACAAAGATGTTGATACGGGCAACGATTTCTATGGTGTCCTACGGGAGATTGTGGAGATGACATATAGTTATGGAATAGAGCCTGCTAAGATTGTGTTATTCAGGTGTGATTGGTTCGATCCGATTGAAGGTCAAGGTTGGAAAGTAGACAAGCACGGTCTTGTGGATATAAACTATCGGCGTCGATATTAAGCCTATGAACAATTTGTCCTATCAAGTCAGGCTCAGCTCATGTACTTCATAAGTTATCCTAAACGAGGAACAACAAGGTCGGACTGGTGGCAGTACGCAAGACCAAAGCTAGAAATACCTTAGAGGTTGACGATATAGCTTGTCAAGAGGATGAACTACCTCTTGTAACAAATATTATAGAAGTGGACACGACGGAAGTTCCTCATTACACATCTAATTATGTAGAAGAAGTAGAATTATCTGAAGAGAAAGATGCAGATGAAAGTGAAGATGTAGAGGAGGAGGAGGAAGAAGAAGAAGAAGAAAAAGAAGAAGAAGATGAGCTAAACGAACTAGATGAATTTTCAGAAGAGGATTAAATCTGTACATTTGTTTTATCATCATATTTGACACTTTAGTGACACATTTATCATATAAATCTGTGACACTTTAGTGACACTTTTATCTGTGACTATGATATTGTAACGCTCCAGTCCCAAAATACGTAGGACTAAGTACGTAGACATGCTAGCTGTATTCATACGAAGTACGTAGGTCTCGTATGAATACATAAGCTATAAAATACAGTAATCCAAGACAAACTAAATCTCATCCACAATAAAAAGAAATATAATATAAAAATTAACTCGAATGTTTATGATACAATCGTTGGGCGGAGACAAAGTCCACTACCAACTATCTCAATGAAAGAAATGTACAAGAAATTGAGCGATAAAAATGGCAAGACGAACCAAACGCAATTGTCTTCGAAGGAATGGAGAAGACCAAAAGACCACGGCCTTGGCTAGGATACTTGCGAAAGACATGAACACACACCTGGGGAAAAACTAGGTCCTCAGACGGACGTAGCAAGATACAAGAAGAACAAGCTAATATGAACTGTCAGAATAAAATAATATAATAATATATAAATGACTATCCTAGACACAAATATGTAAAGGTGATTCTAACCGCCTAATGTGCAATTTAGAGGACAACTTTCATGCGCATGGGTGGGATTTTAGGCTATGTGTACGTATCTGGCATCCAGTCATCTGTATCCGGCCGTAACGTCCAAAACGTCAGAGGGTATCTGCAAATAATTTGCTACAGTTCCATCCGGAGACTGTGGTTTACCTGTTTGGCTTCCCATACGCACTAGCGACTGTCCTCCCCCAATATTTCCCATATTGTTCAAGTCATGTCCATGGCTCATCCAGTTTTGTAACTGCTTGAGTCTCTACAACCCTAGTCATAGCAGTTACGATCATCTACCGTCACACGACTTTAGAGATAGCTAGTCAATAAGTCGTTCCCCTAGCAACAAGTCTCAAACTATATAGTGTGAGTGTCACAGCCAAAGGAGATACAAGGATATCCCCCAACAAGAAGGTAGTCAGCTAAAACTAAGTTAACATGCATGTAATAAAGTAAAACGACTAATAAAGTCGCTTGCACCCAAGTGTGGCTTGGACGCGCAGTTTATAACAAAGGAAACTAACAATATGTACAAAATAAATAATGCAGAAAATAAATAATTGATAGTTAATTAGCAAGATATACTTGCATGTTGCGACGCCTGGTGAGTTGCCTGGTGTGGTGCGATAATTCAAAAAGTCCTTGACATGGTTGCAGTTGACGCGCGTATGATCGTGTTGGCACGAAATAGTCGTACATACCAAAAGTACGCAAGGTGATCTCAAACGATGTTACGGACCGTGCCATTGAGTCCAGAACATTCAATTTAGCTTAGGAACGGTATATAAAAGTCCAATTTCGAAAGTTGGTCATGGACATAATTCAATAATCGAAGAAAATTCATATAAAAAATATTTAAAACTATTTATGAAAATATTTATAATATTTTATAAACTATATTTTACTAGGCAAAATATTTTAAATAAATGCTTTAAAAATTTACAAATATCTTTTAGGCTAAAACCCAATATTCTCAAAATATTAGTTTAGGTCAAAACTATATTTGAAAAATAACTAGAAATAATGTAATATATATATTTAATAAAAGTCATATTTAAATTATCATAAATACAATACTATTTAGAAATATATATATAATTTAAAAACAACTATTGTAATAATATATATACAACTAATCGTAGTAATAATAATACTCATAACAGAATACTTATGTATATACATATACATTGTACAATAATAGTAACAGTAATAATATTATGTATGCAAAATATAATAATATTGATAACAATAATAGTAATGATAAAAATAATAATTATAATTTTAAAACAATCACAGCATAATAATAATAATAATAATAATAATAATAATAATAATAATAATAATAATAATAATAATAATAATAATAATAAAGATAATATTATTATTAACTACTTACTGTTGTTCTCGTTTTGAGAACAAAAGTATAATGTTTCAAAAAGAACAAATAAAAGAAGAAGAAGGATCAGAAGGAGAAGTTTGGGGGTCGGGCTTCGGTCGGAGGAAGGGGAGACCCGGCGGCAAAGGCGGTGCTCGACGAAGATGGGGCTCGCGCGGGGCTCGCGCGTAGTCTCCGGCTCAGTGGCGGACGGCGGAGTACCAGCGGGGCGGAGAAAGGGGGTCGCTGCGGGGCGGAGCTAGGGCGGACGGCTTCACGGTGAGGAGTGGGGTGACGAAGTCGCCGGCGGCGGGCGGCAAGCGCGCTGCTCCGGCGCAGTGGCCAGGGCAGAGGAAGAAAGACGCGGGTGTGGGTTCCGCGGTTTTGCGGTGGCGCGCCGCAGGGGAACGCGACCCCGGTGGTGGAGAGCTCGCCCATGGCGGCGGTGCTCGGTCAGGTGAGTAAGGGTTAGGGTTTACTTCTTCTTTTTTTCTGGTGGCGGATTGGGGGTTCCGGCCGGTGATGGCCGAGGTGGCGGGGGTGAGGATTTCTGGGTCGGGGTAGCGGCCTGGGGATAGTCGGCCATTGGTGGCGGTGGCCGGAGTGATTTGGTAGTGGCGGGGGTTTGTGTGGTGACGGTGGTGGTTACGGTGATCGACGGGGAGTGGTGGTGGTCGTGGACAGCTATGATGGTGGTCGACAGGGATGATGGTGATGAAGATGATTGGTCGGGGTGGTTGCAGGTCGGGTTGGTTTGGCCGGAGGGGGCTCGGCCTGTCGGGGAGTCGGAATGTGATGGTGGTGGTGGTCTGGTTCGTTGTAGATGGGAGGGGCGATGACGCTGGTGTGTGTGGACATGGTCGAGGATGGGCTGGGATCGGTGATCGAGACGGGTTTAGGGTTATAGGCACGTGAATTGTGTCGGGGTTTGTCCGACACGGAGAAAATTGTATGTTTAAAAAGTGGAATAAGATTTTGGACACGTACACGGACATGATGCACGAGTGGTTGGAAATTATTTGTGGGAAAAATTTGTGGCTGTGAGGAATTTATCGAGGAGTACCTGCCTATTTATAGGATGTGGGAATTCCCAGTTTGATAAAGATTAGGATCTATTTAAAACCCAAATAGATAAGTAGCTACTAATAATTTAAATCCAAATTCAAATCAAAATTCAATTAAAATCTAATTAAAATTTTAGATTAAAATCAAATAGAATAAATCAAATTTCAAATATTTAACTATTTGAATAAATCCATAAATTCAAATCAAGATTTAAATCGTCACAAAAATTTCGAAATACATTTTCCAAAAATACTAATATTAATAATTTCGAAAATAATAAATATTTAAATATCTTTTTGAATAATAAAATATTAATATTAATAAATTTCGAAAATCAATTTAAATATTAATAGGACTACTTCAAAAATTCCATCGAAATAATTTAAGATAATTAATAAATAATTTTGAGAATTAATTTATACATAAATTATATCTCACTCCCTTTTTTTATAATGATAAAATAAAGTATTTACTATATATTATTTTGAAACTATAAAAATGGGAAAAAAGATTTTTCTAAAAATATGTACGCTCGCACATATTCGCACTCGTCGAGCAATTACGAAAAATGAAATTGCGCGCGACGTACAATACAACTACGCGACGTAAAATACAAAAATTTAAATCAGTACCGAATTTAATAAATAAAAAATATAGTAAAATTTTAGGGGTTTTACATCCTACCCAACTTACAATAATTTCGTCCTCGAAATAAAAAAATAAGTAGGGGGTTTGAGAGGGTACAAGAGTATATCAATGAGGAACAATCAAATCACGACGTTCAAAAATATGCATTAGAAAATCGCGATTTTCAAGTACTGTCGAAATAATCATGGATATGGTTATGGGTGAGGTCGCTAACTAACGTAAGTAAAAGATCAAGAGTCTTGGAAGTGAAGGTAAAATAATTTGAGAACAGGGGCACATGGTCCCTTGGAAAAGATAGTCATCTAGGTTTAGGGGGTACGACTAAGAAAACATTTCTAGTCATTCCTAAGTTTCAAACGATTAGATGGTCAAGGTAATAGTTTGAGGGCGAATAACTTGAGACGAGATTATAGTCACATGGCTTGGTCGAAGGCTAACTAGCTATCATGGTCATAGGGGAACACTTGGTTTCTATCTATCAAGTACGAGTCTTCATCTAACTAAGTGAAAGACGAAAACCAATATGAGGCCAAAGAAGTTGTTTTCGAATACCAATATGTGGTTCAAAGGCGAGTGAGTAATTCAAAAAGAATTGCCAAGGCTATCGCGGATGGGATTCTAGAAGACAAGTTTAACTATGTCCCCATCCACGTATAACGATAGATAAAAGCGAACCAAAGTGTAATAGGTTGATCAGACCATCATGCACCGGTTCTGATTAGACAATATGTTAGTGGGTACGCACCCAATAAAATATATCATGATCAAGCTCGATAAGGGAATAAGCTTGCAAAACTTGAGCTAAACTAGCAGCATAGGATAGTCAAAATTAGTAAAAGCATGGGTACGATTAATATTGAAAGAAGTGGAACTAGTTAAAACTTCTCAAGAATCTAGTTATGTCCTAGGTTGGTACCTATACAGTTGCCCTAGGGTTTACTTGTCTAAGGCTTGGTTAAGGTCACAAGGAAAGTTGGATCGTAAGTCATTCTACCCAACTTACAAGAGTGAAACTAATGGTGTGATGGAACAATGGGACAAGTCTACCTAGTATGGATTACCTTTCTAACCAACATTAAACACGAAAGAAGGATAAGAATTAACGGTAGAGGGAATCAAGCAAGATGCAATCAAGGGATTCAAAATAGAATCAAGAAGGTCAAGTATGTGGATGAGATCCTAGACTTCTAATCCTATACGTAGGCTTGCTTGGTACGGTAAAGTAACCAAACAATTTATCTTGACCTGTATGGGCCACCACAAAAATATGTAACGCCCCAGTCCCAAAATACGTAGGACTAAGTACGTAGACATGCCAGCTGTATTCATACGAAGTACGTAGGTCTCGTATGAATACATAAGCTGTAAAATACAATAATCCAAGACAAACTAAATCTCATCCACAATGAAAAGAAATATAATATAAAAATCAACTCGAATTTTTATGATACAATCGTTGGGCGGAGACAAAGTCCACTACCAACTATCTCAATGAAAGAAATGTACAAGAAATCGAGCGATAAAACTGGCAAGACGAACCAAGCGCAATTGTCTTCGAAGGAATGGAGAAGACCACGGCCTTGGTTAGGATACCTGCGGAAGACATGAACACACACCTGGGGAAAAACCAGGTCCTCAAACGGACGTAGCAAGATACAGAAAGAACAAGCTAATATGAACTGTCAGAAAAAAATAATATAATAATATATAAATGACTATCCTAGACACAAATATGCAAAAATGATTCTAACCGCCTAATGTGCAATTTAGAGGACAACTTTCATGCGCATGGGTGGGATTTTAGGCTATATGTACGTAACTGGCATCCAGTCATCTGTATCCGGCCGTAACGTCCAAAACGTCAGAGGGTATCTGTAAATAATTTGCCATAGTTCCATCCGGAGACTGTGGTTTACCTGTTTGGCTTCCCATACGCACTAGCGACTGTTCTCCTCTAATATTTCCTACACTATTCAAGTCATGTCCATGGCTCGTCCAGTTTTGTAACTGCTTGAGTCTCTACAACCCTAGTCATAGCAGTTACGATCATCTACCGTCACACGACTTTAGAGATAGCTAGTCAATAAGTCGTGCCCCTAGCAACATATCTCAAACCGTGTAGTGTGAGTGTCACAGCCAAAGAAGATACAAGGATATCACCCAACAAGAAGGTAGTCAGTTAAAACTAAGTTAACATGCATATAATAAAGTAAAACGACTAATAAAGTCGCTTGCACCCAAGTGTGGCTTGGACGCGCAGTTTATTACAAAGGAAACTAACAATATGAACAAAATAAATAATGCAGAAAATAAATAATTGACAGTTAATTAGCAAGGTATACTTGCCTGTTGCGATGCCTGGTGAGCTGCCTAGTGTGGTGCGATAATTCAAAAAGTCCTTGACATGGTTGCAGTTGACGCGCGTATGATCGTGTTGGCACAAAATAGTCGTACATACCAAAAGTACGCAAGGTGATCTCAAACGATGTTACGGACCGTGCCATTGAGTCCAGAACATTCAATTTAGCTTAGGAACGGTATATAGAAGTCCAATTTCGAAAGTTGGTCATGGACATAATTCAATAATCGAAGAAAATTCATATAAAAAAATATTTAAAACTATTTATGAAAATATTTATAATATTTTATAAACTATATTTTACTAGGCAAAATATTTTAAATAAATGCTTTAAAAATATACAAATATCTTTTAGGCTAAAACCCAATATTCTCAAAATATTAGTTTAGGTCAAAACTATATTTGAAAAATAACTAGAAATAATGTAATATATATATTTAATAAAAGTCATATTTAAATTATCATAAATACAATACTATAATTTAGAAATATATATAATTTAAAAACAACTATTGTAATAATATATATACAACTAATAGTAGTAATAATAATACTCATAACAGAATACATATTTTTTTTTTACATATACATTGTACAATAATAGTAACAGTAATAATATTATGTATGCAAAATATAATAATATTGATAACAATAATAGTAATGATAAAAATAATAATTATAATACTAAAACAATCACAGCATAATAATAATAATAATAATAATAATAATAATAATAATAATAATCATAATAATAATAATAATAATAATAATAATATTATTATTATTATTAACTACTTACTGTTGTTCTCGTTTTGAGAACAAAAGTATAATGTTTCAAAAAGAACAAATAAAAGAAGAAGAAGGATCAGAAGGAGAAGGTTGGGGGTCGGGCTTCGGTCGGAGGAAGGGGAGACCCGGCGGCAAAGGCGGTGCTCGGCGGAGATGGGGCTCGTGCGCAGTCTCCGGCTCATTGGCGGACGACGGAGTACCAGCGGGGCGGAGAAAGGGGGTCGCTGCGGGGCGGAGCTTGGGCGGACGGCTTCACGGCGAGGAGTGGGGTGACAAAGTCGCCGACGGCGGGCGGCAAGCGCGCTGCTCCGGCGCAGTGGCCAGGGCAGAGGAGGGAAGGCGCGGGTGTGGGTTCAGCGGTTTCGCGGTGGCGTGCCGCAGGGGAACGCGACCCCGGTGGTGGAGAGCTCGCCCATGGCGGCGGTGCTCGGTCAGGTGAGTAAGGGTTAGGGTTAGGGTTTACTTCCTTTTTTTTCTTCTGGTGGCGGATTGGGGGTTCCGGCCGGTGATGGCCGAGGTGGCGGGGGTGAGGATTTCTGGGTCGGGGTAGCGGCCTGGGGATGGTCGGCCGTTGGTGGCGATGGCCGGAGTGATTTGGTAGTGGCGGGGGTTTGTGTGGTGACGGTGGTGGTTACGGTGATCGACGGGGAGTGGTGGTGGTCGTGGACAGCTATGATGGTAGTCGACAGGGATGATGGTGATGAAGATGATGGGTCGGGGTGGTTGCAGGTCGGGTTGGTTTGGCCGGAGGGGGCTCGGCCGGTCGGGGAGTCGGGATGTGATGGTGGTGGTGGTCTGGTTCGTTGTAGATGGGAGGGGCAATGACGCTGGTGTGTGTGGACATGGCCGAGGATGGGCTGGGATCGGTGATCGAGACGGGTTTAGGGTTATAGGCACGTGAATTGTGTCGGGGTTTGTCCGACACGGAGAAAATTGTATGTGTAAAAAGTGGAATAAGATTTTGGACACGTACACGGACACGATGCACGAGTGGTTGGAAATTATTTGTGGGAAAAATTTGTGGCTGTGAGGAATTTATGGAGGAGTACCTGCCTATTTATAGGATGTGGGAATTCCCAGTTTGATAAAGATTATGATCTATTTAAAACCCAAATAGATAATTAGCTACTAATAATTTAAATCCAAATTCAAATCAAAATTCAATTAAAATCTAATTAAAATTTTAGTTTAAAATCAAATAGAATAAATCAAATTTCAAATATTTAACTATTTAAATAAATCCATAAATTCAAATCAAGATTTAAATCGTCACAAAAATTTCGAAATACATTTTCCAAAAATACTAATATTAATAATTTTGAAAATAATAAATATTTAAATATCTTTTTGAATAATAAAATATTAATATTAATAAATTTTGAAAATCAATTTAAATATTAATAGGACTACTTCAAAAATTCCTTTGAAATAATTTAAGATAATTAATAAATAATTTCGAGAATTAATTTATACATAAATTATATCTCACTCCCTTTTTTTTATAATGATAAAATAAAGTATTTACTATATATTATTTTGAAACTATAAAAATGGGAAAAAATATTTTTCTAAAAATATGTACGCTCGCACATATTCGCACTCGTCGAGCAATTACGAAAAATGAAATTCGCGCGCGACGTACAATGCAACTACGCGACGTAAAATATAAAAATTTAAATTAGTACCAAATTCAATAAATAAAAAATATAGTAAAATTTTAGGGGTTTTACAAATATTTTTAAAAAAATCTGTGATGTCTATCATATAAATATGTATATTTGTTTTATTATCATATGTTATTATCAGGTATGACTAGACCAGGAGGACGATGCGGAGGATATTATATTATGCAGTCCCGTCTGCCTCGGGTTGGAGATGCAGATTCCGTACCCTCATCCTCATCTCCGAGTATGCCAGTATACCGTTCTGTTCCCGGTCCATTACCGGGACAAGGTAGTTCCAGCAGGTTGGCGACTCCTCCCTCGTCGTCCAACATTTCTGATCCCGCGTCTAGCATTCCTCCCGCATCCAGCATTCCTCCTGCCGACAGCTCCATGGGAAGAGCCGACGCCAAGCATATAGAGGACGGCGATCAGACTGATCCTGCCCAAGCAGGAGGTGAGAGCGACCCTCCATGCGCTCCCCCAGACGAGACGCATATGGAGATTTGGACGGACGGGCCTACGAAGTAAGTTAATTTAATATATATTTCTCAAATGATTATATGTACATATATATTCTTTAAATTTATTATTGTATAGATATCGGCCTCCTGCAGTACAGAGACAGCTGGGGTTATTTCTGAGGCAGAACTATGGTGGGCCTTGGATAAACTACTCAGATGCTCCCACAGATAGGAAGGTCTTTTGGTTGGCCCACTTTAAGGTTAAAAAATTTGTTTATTTTTAAATTTTAATAATCATTTGTGTATATTATACAACTTTTCTATTTTACTTCTTGTAGAGGACCTATTTCTATCCACCACATCGGGCGGCAAAGATCGAGGCCTAATTTTCTGACATCGCAGACAAGCTCATCCGTGATGCGATCCACGACGAGAAGTCTCGTGATCGCTCCGAAAAGCTGATCCAAGGTTGGATCACGCCAGAGCAGTGGACTGCGATGAAGGCTAGATTCGGCGAGGCCAGGTACCAGGAGCGGTCTGACAAGGCCAAGGTGGTGCGGTCGAGCGCCAGTAAGTGGTGTGGTGGCTCCATTCCGATAACGGAGCATTTTGATCGTCTGGTACGTTTGCTATGATGGACATCATTTTATATATAGTTGGATAGAATGTTTAATCCTAATAATAGATAATATATTTTAACAGGTAAAAATGGGTGAGGACCCCAACATGGTGACCGTCTTCCTGGTCACCCATCGGAGGGCTGGAGAGTTCATTGACGAGAGGGCGACGCAGGCATATGTACGTTCTATTTTTATATTAATTTACTATAATTTAGAAAATAGATAATAGATATCAATATAGACTTTAGCAAACACTTATATGTTAGCAAACATTGTTCTAGGCCGAGTTTCTTCGGCTACAAGAGGAGGCGGCTGCTGCTGCTAGTACGCCAGCAGAGGGAGGCGCTGGTACTTCCTCCCAGCCGCCTACAGTTCCATCACCGGACGACCTCTGGATGACCGTCGTTGGTGGTCTTCATAAGGGTACGTACTACGGTACGAGATCCTACGGTGCCTATTTGGCTTCAGAGTCATCCCGGGCCCCCTCTGTCAGTGTGCAGTCTCCAGCTTCGTAGGCGTCATCACGAGCTCAGGATATTGGTCGTCAGATCGACGAGCTGCATCGCGAGTTGCAGTAGCAGATTTCTGATCACCATACCACAGAGCGACGATCCGACGATCCGATGATCACCGGATAATTTGATACGGTCGAGCGCAGTATACAAGAGCTGATGAGTCTGCAGCAGGCTACAGCTTCCAGCTTGCACACGCTCACGGAGTCTACGCAGCGCACAGAGCGTAGATAGGTCGAGCTGGAGGGATCACAGAGGATCATGTCTTCCTCACTCACTCAGGTACAAACTTCGATTGAGGAGAGTACTCAGAGGATGGTGAGTACCCTTGCTGCGCATGGTGAGCGACTGCGAGAGCTGGAGCAGATACGTCCTCCCGGTCCATCGACGGCGCCGACTCCAGACATTGCACTGCCTTCTACTGCCCCTACGGTGCAGCTCACACAGGAGCAGTATGAGTACATGCTATCTCAGATACGCGGCAGGGGTCCTCAGTGATCCAGTAGATTTTTTTATCATCTTTGTATGTATTGGCCCTATGGGCCCATTGACCGTCCTGTACACTAATTTTTATTCTTATTTGCCCTCCATTGTGGACATGTATGCTTGTTGGATATTTACTTTGTGATATTTACTTTGTTGGTATTTTTATTGAGTACATGTATGATATTTACTTGGACATGTATGTTTGTGATATCTGCGACGGGGATGACAAATATACCTTCGCTGGGTTATAAGCGATGATCTGATATACAAAGGAGGTGCTGCCCAATTTTTAAAAAAATATGTTTGGTATTTTTGTGATGATGTGTGTCTGTGTAAACACGGACACACAGCATAACAAAAATACCAAACATATTTTTAAAATTTTTTTTCCATAATATCTGCGACGTATAGCGATGTTCTGCGATGTATAGCGACGTATCCAGACGTCGCTAATTAGCGCCGTTATGTCGCTATCCGTCGCAATCCATCGCTCAATAGCTGACGTTGACGTCGCTAATTTGGTCGCCGTACGTCGCTAAACTGCTGACGTGGCAGGCATGCCATGTCATCACATAAAAAGAAATAACGTCGGTACGTAGTCACACTACGTCACTAATTTAGCGACGTAAAATTTCGTCGCCCTCCGTCGCTAATTTTGCGACGACCCAACGACATTGTGGTGACGTCGCAAACAGCGACGGAAGGCGACGAATTTGTCATATGCGACTAGCTTTTTTGCGACCTTCAATTTTTGTCGCTAAAGTCGTCACTAATTACGTTTAGCGACGTATTTTCCTTAATTAGCGACGTATCTGGACGTCGCTAATTTGCCTTATTTTAGTATTGTTATGCCTCGCATTGTGCACGCGGGCCCTAAGCCGTACCATATTCATGTACTCCTGTACATGCTCCTGTACTCACCCCAGCCGGTCACATGAGCTAGTTGTATTTCAAACATGGTGCACTTGTCATGTCTTGTACTTCAGGTTCATAGTTATATTCCTGTACTTTACTTCCTGTACTTTACATTCCTGTACTCTCGTATTCTTTTTCTGTACTTTATAGTTCATGTTCTCCTGTACTCATTTCCATATCATGATGTTCTTGTTCATTACCTAGAACTGTACTTTGCTCCGCTCATGACTGGATATGTTGCAGGTGTACTTACAGGATATCATTCTACCATATGGGCCAGAGCCCGGGACATTAGCTGAGCAGGATAGAGACATGACTTAGCTAGAGGCTTCAGGTTTAGACTGTTTAGCTTTACTCTTAGATATTGTTTTAGAGTTCATAGTGCATTTCATTCCTGATGACTCTGGTACATTTATGTTATTTGGATTTGTGGATTATGGTGATCATTCTGCGAACATTTTTAGATGCTGTGATTGTACACATTTATGTTTATCTGGTTAGATTTCCCTAGATTGGTACAGCTTACTTCGTCGTGTCTAACGACGAAGGTTGGGCGTGTCCGACTCGTGTCCGATTATTCGGGAGGGGTCGTGACAAATCCGACACATGAACCCGAGCCCAAACCGATTTTTGATCGGGTTCAAATATTTTAAGCCAAATTCGAATCCGAACTCGAGTATCTTCAATCCTAACCCAACCCATTAACGGATTTACCCGATCGGACTCAGGTTTGGCCTGCCCGAGTTGTACACTTATATGCGAGAATAACGGTACTAGTCGTGGCTACAAATAAATTGAAATAAGTGCAACCCAACGAGAACTAACGGGCCTATAAATTATAACCCAATAAGAGTCTCCCAGTTTATAGAGGATCTCTATTTTAGCTTGATGAAGATTACCTAATCGAGCAGTCAAGTGAACATCTCTCTATCTTAGCCTAGTAAGGGTCTTTTGATCGAGAGTGTTCAAGATACCCAATGCCTAGTAACAGTCTCATCGCCTAGTGCTCTACATACGAGAATATGATAAAACAAACAATTATCGCAAGAACAAGTACAAGAAGCAACTATATAATAGACAAATCGACTTTGAGCAACGAGATTGTATACAGGTCTATAAGTATAGTCAACATGAAAGATAAATAAATAACCATAATAGAAGCATGTACCATGAACAAAATAAACATAATAGTGCACGCAAAATACTATAATGATCTGACAAGATATACTTGTCTTGTCTGCTTTAGGGATGACAACAAGATGGGCCAGGATCGAGGACCATACCCCCATCTCCGACCTCGAGTATTGTTTGAAACTTTGTCCCCATCCTCGGCCGGGTCTAATTTTTTACTCCCATCTCATCCTCCTCCGATTGGATTTAATTTTTTAAACCCATCTTCGTCCTCGTTCTGTTAACACTTTCGGGGACATGTTTCTTCGACGCCCAGCTCTGGCTTGTTAATAATTTTTCATATACTATATAAGCTTAAAAAAACTTTTTCATTCCCAAAAAAAATTACATGTTAATAAAACATGGGTTTTATTAATAAAAATTAGACTACTAGACAGATCATGACAATAGGATACATATATTGTATAAGTAATTAGGGTACTAGTCCCGAATTCGATTGGAGAATTTTTCTCATCCATGGGCCATCCTTGTCCTCGTCCAGTCTCCGTCCATTTTTAAATAATTTTAAATCCTATAACTTTAAATCACCAAAGCTGTTCTCGTCGGAGAGTTTCCGTCGGGTTCGAAAAAAATTGCTATCCCTAGTCTGATTATTGTCCAAATCTGCTTAGGTCAGAGTACCAAAAAATTCAAGACTAATAACCAAAAAAGAGAGATGCAATTTATTTACTTATTAACTTTTATATTTTTATTATAACTTCAAAATATTTATCATCCATTAATCATTCCTAATTGTATATCCATTGACCTTGGTTTTACTTATTATATACTATTTGTTAATTATTATTTATTATGTTTGTAGATCATATACTTAAAATATTTACGTATACTTATTAATTATAATGAATTTACACCCATAATAACCAGATTATAATATTTCAATTTAAGTTGTTTAAGTCTTAATAGTTTCTTACTTAATAAGATATAGTGAGTTATGTATTAAAATTAGGACGCTATTGGCGCTCCTAAAATGTCATGCTGCACTCCTTTTAATTTTCTAATATTCAAATTTCAAATTTGTCCATGTATTAGTACTATTGACACTTCTAAAATGTCATCATGTACTCCTCCTTTCACGCATGCACAGATTAATGTTACATTTAATGCATGCGTATATTAGGAATTAAAATGAGAGAAAATTAAAGAGGAGTCAAAATAACATTTTAGGAGAGCACATAATATACATGTATATCCACTTATCAAGGTTTATATATGTAATTACTAGGAGGGCTTATAGGTAATTTGAACCAAATTAAACTACATTTTCTTCCTCGCTGGCCTGGCGTCAGTTGGGTACGGCGAGGAGTTGCTGGCCTTCGGCGGTGAACTCAGTGCGGTGACGGGTAGGCGAGAAGACCGGTTGGTCGGCTGCTTCTTGTCGGGGAGGTGGCAGCGGGCTGTTCTTGTTGGGTTTTTGGCCTCTTTGGTTTAGAACTTTAGTCCCACATCGGCTAGGCCAAAACAAATGTATCTCTATATATTAGCTTTCCTATTTTAGAGATGCACATGTGGTGTGGACGTGCACATGGGTGTGCCATGTGGGGTTATTTTTCTAATGGAAAAAAGGCTAAATCAACAATAAAAGCATTCATGCTTTTTGCTCTTGGAAAATTTATTTTCATGGGAGCTAAGCGCCGTAGGGGCTTAGCGACTCGGACTCGAATCTCAAAGCTTTATTCGCCCTACACGAACAGCTTCCAGGAACTAGCAAGTTCGTCAGAGAACTTGGAACACTCCTGCTTTTCTGACTCCTCGGATGGACACGAACTCCCGTGCAAAAGCAACGCTGGTGCGGCACCTTTCCTCTCTCTCTCGAAGGTTGCTGGAATTCGCAAGCAAATTCCGATCAGAACTGTGTTAAAGAACACTTCTGAATTCTCTGTTTACTTGTGCTAAAAAACACTTCGTAAACTTTCTGTGGTGGCTTCTCTTACTTGTATATATTTCGCTTTGAGAGAGAGATGATGCCTTATATAGGCCCTGCAGCAACTGTTCGGTTACCACAAAGTTAGGGACCATGGTAAAAATCACCCCAAACATGTAGCAACCGCCCAGAACGTGCAAACGTACGTTCTGCTGCAAGTTGCGCCAACTGCGCGTACCCCGCATACTTTACACTCCGCGCACTAAGCCACTTGTGCCAACTTGCGCCACTGCGTGCACTGCTCCACTGCGCAACCTACGCAACCTGTGCAACCTGCACGACCTGTGCCACCTTGCGCCACTCATGCAACGTACGCCACGCACACAACTTGTGCAACGACGTGTGCAACGTACACAACGTCGCAACCGTCGCAACCGACGCACCCGGCACAACCTGTGCGCAACCTGTGCACCCGGCCAACCTGTCGCAACCTGTATGCAACCTGGTGCGCAACCTGGCGCGCAACCTGGCACGCACCCTAGCGCGCACCCTGGTCGCGCAACCTGTGTCGCGCAACGTGGCAGTGCAAGTGGCTCGCGCAACGAGCGCAACTAAAGCGCACTATGCGCCTAGCGACGATGCTGACGTGTTAAGTGCAAAGTGCGCCAACAAAATGCCACATTATGCCTCATGAGCCCGAGTCCGAGTCGCTAAGCCCCTATGGGGCTTAGCTCCCATGGAAATGAATTTCCCAAGAGCAAAAAGCATGAATGCTTTTATTGTTGATTTAGCCTTTTTTCCATTAGAAAAATAACCCCACATGGAACACCCATGTGCACCTCCACACCACATGTGCATCTCTAAAATAGGAAAGCTAATATATAGAGATACATTTATTTTGGCCTAGCCGATGTGGGACTAAAGTTCTAAACCAAAGAGGCCAAAAACCCAACAATCCCCCACATATCTATATATATATGGGTATAAGTGTTCCCTATAGTAACTATCTATCATGCATTAGGAGAGATGTCACGGACGACTTGAATCTTCCCGTATGGGTCAAACAACAGACTATAATACAAGAATGGACTAAGCCTTGAATTCTGCATCATAGCTGAAATTCTTTCACTCACATAATATTGTTACATGTGCTTCTGGCTACACATTAAAGGCCCTGTGCCAGCCTGGTTTCAGTGTATAATTTTGGGCGTCTACAAGTTTACCCTCAAGAGACGGCCTGAGATCTCTTTGTCCATACACTGTAGGTGAGTTCATTATAAAGAGACATGACATGAAGCACTTTGTGCTTCCCTTGCGGTGCTACACCGCTATGACATGGATTAAAGCCAGCCATTACCCCTCCCTGGGAATCACCCCATATCTGGGAACCTTTGTAGTGTCATACTACTGTAGCATGAGGCAACTGCCTCTTTGTAGTGCCAAACTACCCAGCAAGAAGCCTTAGGCTCCCTTGCGATGTTTCGCCACAACGACATGGCTTGCAAGGCCGAGGCTTTATCCCTAACTGGGTACCTCATCGTGGTGTCGTGCCACTGTAACATGAGGAACTCCTCCTCTTTGTAGTGCTGACTATACCCCTCTTTATTTTAATATACAGCATTAGGCTAACTGCCTATTTGCGGTGCTACGCCGCTGTGACTTGGCCTGCAAAGCCGAGGCTTTATCCTATTCCTGGGCAGCACCCCACATATAGGAACCTTATTGTGGAGTCACCCCACTGTAGCATGGAGTTCCACTCCTTGTAGTGCTGCTCTACCGTGCTTCCTCTAAAGCACACCAGGCATTCACTCTGCCTGAGAACTCATTAAGGCAATTAAGCCAACCTTTCCACAGGGACCGTTTTTCGCAGAAAAACAATAGTAGGCAACAGTGGTTATAGGTCCGTAACCTCTCCATGCCCAATAGAACATGTACCCACCATTCCTGATATTCTTTCGATTAGTGGTCCTCCCTTGAACCAAAAGCTAGATGCCTAGTAGATAAATCTTTGAACTAATAGCATAAAACTTTATGGTAGGAATACAATAATACAATATCAGAATGCCTTCAAGCCTATTTTACAAGCTGTGTCATCGACCAGCTGGCGCTTGAGGCCCTTGGTGAACTGATCCGCCAGGTTCTCCTGACTCCGAACATCAATTACTGCAATAACACCTCTCTTGATAAGATCGTGTACTGCCCTGTAATTCAACCGCACAGTCCTCTTCTTCCCGTTGAAGAGGTCATTTGATGCCACCGCCGCAGTCGCCTGGTTGTCGCAGTATATTAGTACCGCCGGTATTTGCGCTCCAACCATTGGAAGATCATACATGAGCTTCCGAAGCCATTCTGCTTCCTCGGCTGCGGTATCAAGTGCAAAGAAATTAGATTCCATGGATGATAGCGGGAGCAAAGTCTGCTTCTTCGATTTCTACGATATAGCAGCTCCACCTATTGTGAAAATGAATCCACCTGTGGACCTCTCGCTCTCCACCTCTGAGCACCAGCTGGCATCACTGAAGCCTTCCACTACCGGGGGATCTCCGTTGTAGTACAGTGTATATGTCTGAGTCTTCTTGAGATATCTCATAACCCGTTTCACAGCTTTCCAGTGTTCAGCACCTGGGTTGCTCGTGAAATGACTCAGCATTCCCACGACGAAAGCTATGTCAGGCCTTGTGGCAGTAGTAGCATACATCAAACTTCCGATTACGCTTACATACTCCAGCTGTCTGACGCTTTCTCCTGAATTAGGCTTTAGCTTCAGATCACACCTGTACGGCGTATCGATCCCTGGAAGATCCCGATACCTATAACGAGTGATCATTTTCTTAATATAATGAGACTGTGACAGCGCTAGTCCAGTGTCTGTCCGGATGATCTTGATCCCTAAGATCACATCAGCTTCCCCCAAGTCCTTCATACTAAACTTGCTCGAGATGAATTTCTTTGTCTCCGTGACATAGCTTAAATCCATACCTAGGATAAGCATGTCATCCACGTACAGACAAACGATCACACCTCTTCTATCAGCGAACTTCGTGCAAACACACTTGTCTGTCTCGCTGACCATGTAGCCATTTGACCTTATAACTTTGTCAAATTTCTTATGCCACATCTTGGGAGCCTGTTTAAGATCGTACAAAGATTTCACCAACTTGCAGACTTTGTCTTCCAGACCCCAGATGACAAATCCCTTTGGCTGTTGTATGTAAATCTCTTCGGTCAGCTTGCCATTTAGGAAAGCCATTTTCACATCCATCTGATGTATCAGCATCTTATGTATTGCTGCGAAAGCAATCAACATTCTGATAGTGGTCATCCGGGCTACTGGAGCATACGTGTCAAAAAAGTCAATCCCCTGTTTCTGAGAAAACCCCTTGGCTACCAACCTAGCCTTGAACTTGTCAATAGTTCCGTCTGCTTTCATCTTTTTCTTGAAGATCCATTTGCATCCGATGGGTTTTGCTCCTTCAGGAAGATCAACTAACACCCAAGTGTTATTTGAGGTGATAGAATCAATTTTATTGTCAATCGCCTCCTTCCAGAAAACCGCGTCTCTGGTCTTCATCGCCTCATCATAGGTAAGCAGATCAGCTTCCACATGATAGGTGACAAAGTCACTTCCGAAGTCCTTAGGCCTCCTCATACGCTTAGCTGACGGCTCAGCTTGTTCTGGTTCAATCATTATTTCAACAACAACATCTTCTTGGACCACATCTTCATTGAAGACTTCAGTTTCTTGCGCACCCTCATTGTTCTCCGGTACATCCGCAAGAACAATATTCTTGTGCCTTGCAAATTTGTCTTCAAAATATTCTGCGTTGCGAGATTCAATGATATGATTTGACTCAATATCAAGAAATCTTTGAGCATCACTCTTCTCGGCATACCCCAAGAAGATCGTCTTAGTAGTTCTTGTCCCAAGCTTCTGAATCTTCTGATCTGGAAGCTTGACATATGCCAGACAACCCCACACTTGAATGACATTCAAGTTAGGTCTGACCTTGAACCAGAGTTCATGAGGAGTAACGTCTGAAGTTGCATGAGGCACTCTATTTAGAATAAAAGTGGCCGCCAATGCAGCTTCTCCCCAGTAGCACTTAGGAAGACCCGCAGTCAACAACATTGAGTTAATCATTTCTGTTAACGTTCTGTTCTTCCTCTCTGCTACTCCGTTTGATTGGGGAGAGTACGGAGCCGTAGTCTCATTGACAATTCCATGTTCTTTGCAGAACGATGCGAATCTATGAGATCTGTACTCTCCACCTCGATCACTTCTTATTCTTTTGAGTTGTTTTCCAGTCTGCCGCTCAGCTTCGGCTCTGAACTTCTTGAACTTCTCGAATGCTTTGTCTTTAGCCTTCAACAAGTAGACGAACGCATACTTTGAGAAGTCATCGATGAAGGTTATGAAATACTTCATCCCGGCCTTTGTAGAGAACTGTCTGAAATCACAGATATCGGAGTATACCAACTCCAGAAGATCTGTACTGCAATTAACCCGAGGAAATGGTTTCCTTGTGATCTTTGTTTGAGCACAAACTTCACATTTCTCTACCTTACCCCCACACTTGGAGATAAGTCCTAGATTAGACATTCTGTTTATTTGTTTACAATGAACATGTCCTAGCCTATTATGCCACAACTCAAGAGTATAAGCAGAAGGAGTGATTTCATTAATCACATTAATTACATTGGACTGATTTACAAGCTAAATTTTGAACATTCTTTTGGTATAAAAGCTTTGCCGAAATATGTTCCCTTGATAGACATCACCATCTGGCCAGCATTGATGTCCATCCTGAGGCCTGCGTTGCAGAGTAGGCCTCCTGAGATCAGGTTCTTGGCGATAGCAAGTACGTGCTTCATGTCTTGAAGTGTCAGAGACTTCCCCGAAGTCAGCTTCAACACCACCGTCCCGATCCCGAGCACTTCAGCTTGTGCCTGGTTCGCCATCATAACCACTTCAGAAGTAGGTGTGTAGGTGGTGAACCACTCCTTACTGGAGCAGACATGGCAGGAGGCTCCAGTGTCTACCTACCAGTCAAAGTCAGTCCTTACCGCATTAACCTGCATAATCATAGCAACAACGTCAGTGATCATAGATACCTTACTAGGCTCTCCTTGCTTTGATTGCTTGGTCTTTGCTTTGCATTCATTCTTGAAGTGGCCCTTCTTGCCACACTTGAAACAAGGCATCTGAGACTTTGCCTTCTTTCGCTTGAAGGAAGTCCCCTTACGTTCAGATTGTTAGGGTCCTTCTTCTTGCTGTGGGAAGCCGTCTGCTTTCCCCTTGGTTCCTTGGTATAAACCAGATTGGCGTTAGCCAATTGCTTGGACAGTGTGTCCACCTTGAGTTGAGCCCGCATTTGGTCCTCAACATAAATTTCCTGTAAGAGATCTTCAAGGCTGATCTCAAGCTTCTTTCTATGCATGTTTGCATAAAACTTACTTCACCCAGCGGGGAGCTTTGAGACAATCCCTCCAACAACAAACTTGTCGGGAAGGGGCATCGTCTCGTCTTCCAACTTCTGTCGCAGCTTCAGAAACTCTTTTACCTGTGACAGCATGGACTTCTCGTCCTCAAAGAGCCATTTGTGATATTTTTCAACCACAAATATCTTGCTCCTATTTTTGTCTTCTTCGTATAGTTTCTCCAGAGACTCCCATATGTCTCTGGCAATTGGTTTCTTACTGTAGGATTCTTCTAGGGAATCCTCCATAGCATTCAGGATAAGCAACCTGCAAATGCTATTCTTCCTTCTCCACTTGGCCTGAAGTTTAGTAGCCGCAATGATTGCGGCAGCAGACCCAGTATCTGGAATGGTAGGTTCCTCTTCAAGAAGCACGTGATCAACATCTCTGAGTTGAAGAGTGAGATAAACCTTCCTCTTCTAGACTTGATAATGCTCTCCATCAAACTTTTCTAACTTACAAAAGTCAGTATTGAGGAGTGAAGCATTAAAGTTTTCCATCGTAGTAATAAAGCTTTGAGATTGTTAGTGTCGGGGCACAATTTTTCGATGGAAAACTTGAGAATATGAAACGATTGTAAAGACAATGTTTTAAATCCTCAAGTTTTCCATCGAAAAATTGTGCCCCGGCACTAACAGTTCTAAGCGTCAGGACCAGCAGAGGGGTCGTCGGAGACCTGACAGGCAGAGCGGGCGAGGAGTTTCGATCGGCGGCGTCGACAGAGAGGAGCGATTGCAGTACTTTCTGCAGAAGTAGCAGAGGCGTGTAGAGCAGATAAGCTAGCGGGAAAAGAACATGGGTAGTACGGGTTCACTGGCAGGGCTCGGCGAGCGTCGATCATGGTAAAGTTTAGTTGGCTTCGACGCTCTACGCCGACGGGCCTGGAACAGGAAACCTATGGAGTAAGGTCTGGTTGCGAGATAGGGAGCATAGAGCTTAGGAAAATTAAGATCAGTTTAGGAGGAGGGGGAGTCGAGAGCAAAGGAAGCTCGAGAAGATTATGCGAACATTGATCGACATGCTTCGATAACATTACCAACTCTCCACAAGATGTCAAGTTCCTGGTGGTGGTTGATAGCTACGATCAATTAGAGCCTTACAAGCCCCTTCAAAGAAAACATTTGAACACCTCTCCCACTTGCAGAGTTGGAGCCCTATCCCAACTGCTAAGCCTTCAGGGACTGCCTCTCCTTCTTGTTATGTGGAAACCGTCGCACGAAATTGTCCAGTATTATCACGAAGGATTGCCGCAGCTCGCATTCTTCCATGGTAGCTAGTACGCCCCATCGAAGTTGGGTTTTCTTTCCACTATAAATTCTCATATTAATTTATGAATTGGATGCCTCAAAGTCACACGAAAATTTGGATCCGGATCTGATAGAAGCTTCATTAAAAAATTATACGGTATCCGTCTCTCTCTAATAATAGATTCATGAAATTAATATTTGGTTATTTGTTTTCTTAAACTTATATTTGTTAATGTCGGGGCACAATTTTTCGATGAAAAACTGAGAAAATATGAAACAATTGTAAGAACAATATTCTAACGCAACACTTCTAGGAAGGTTGCGCAAGTATAACGAAGATCTAAGAAGATCTCGTTATTATATTACGAGAATCTATAAAGATTTCGTAATCCACAGTAGCATATGATATACGAGAATCTAAGAAGATTTCGTAATCACATCAACGAAGAAAATGACAGGCGAAAGATGGAAGATGGCCTGCTGGGGTGAATGATCACCGTTGCTCAAAGCTATATTCGCCCCACACGAATAACTTCCAGGAACCAGCAAGTTCGTCGGAGAACTTTGGAACACTTCTGCTCTTCTGTCTCCTCGGATTATACACGAACTCCCGTGCAAAAGCAACGCTGGTGCAAAGCTTCTCTTCTCTCTCACAGACTCTGTTTACTTGTGTTAAGAAACACTTGTAAACTTTCGTGACTCTCTGAATCTATTTTGTATCGTATATCTGCCTGTGAAAGAGAGGAGACCTTATATAGGCCAGAGTAGTAACTGCCCGATTAGCACAATATTTAGGACGTGGTAATAACCACTCCGAACGTGCAGTAACCGCTCAAATCATGCACATGCACGATCTGAAGCAAGTTGTGCCACTCTGGCAACTCGTGCGCCTTGTACCTTGCACACAGAGCCACTTGCGCCACACTGCACCACACGCCTTGCGCGCCTTGCACACCTTGCGCACACGCACAATGCGAATATTGTGCCAATTGTGCAACCTGTGCGCAAACTGGCACAACCTGTGTGCAGCCTGGCGCAACCTGGCGCAACCTATGCACAACCTGCCGCAACCTGTGCGTAGCCTGGCACAACCTGGCGCAACCTGTGTGTAACCTACGCGCAACCTGGTACACAACCTGGCGTGCACCCTGGTCGCACAACCTAGGCCGCACAACCTGTGCTGCGCAACGTGGCACGCAACTTGGCCGCGCAAGTGGCTCACGCAACGAGCGCAACTAAAATGCACTATGCGCCTAGCGACGATGCTGACATGCTAAGTGCAAAGTGCGCCAACAAAATGCCACATTACGCCTCATGAGCCCATGAGCCCGAGTCCGAGTCGCTAAGCCCCTATGGGGCTTAGCTCCCATGGAAATAAATTTCCCAGAAGCAAAAAGTATGAATGCTTTCAATTGTTGATTTAGCCTTTTTTTCTATTAGAAAATTAACCCCACGTGGCACACCCATGTGCACCTCCACACCACATGTGCATCTCTAAACTAGCATAGCTAATATGTAGAGATACAACTCCTTTGGCCTAGCCGATGTGGGACTAAAATTCACAATGAAAGGCCAAATACTAACAATCCCCCACATATCTCTATATATGGGTATAAGTATTCCCCACAGTAACTGTCCATCATGCATTAGGAGAGATGTCGCTGACGACTTGAATCTTACCGTATGGGTCAAACAACAGACTATAATACAAGAATGGTATAAGCCTTGAATTCTGCATCATAGCTGAAATTCTTTCCACTCACATAATGTAGTTACATGTGCTTCTGGCTACACATTAAAGGCCCTGTGCTAGTCTGGTTTTAGTGTATAATTTTGGACGTCTACAAGTTTACCCTCAAGAGATGGCCTGATATCTCTTTGTCCATACACTACAGGTGAGTTCATTATAAAGAGACATGGCATGAAGTGCTTTGCGCTTTCCTTGCAGTGCTACGCCGCTATGACATGTCTTAAAGCTGAGGCCTTACCCCGTACCGGGAACCTCATCGTAGTGTCATACTACTGTAGCATGAGGCAACCGCTTCTTTATAGTGCCAAACTACCCAGCATGAAGCCTTAGGCTCCCTTGCGGTGTTACGTCACAACGACATAGCTTGCAAGGCCGAAGCTTTATCCCTAATCGGGTACCTCATTGTGGTGTCGTTCCACTGTAACATGAGGAACTCCTCCTCTTTGTAGTGCTGACTATACCCCTCTTTATTTTAACATACAGCATTAGGCTAACTACCTATTTGTGGTGCTACGCCGCTGTGACTTGGCTAGCAAAGCTGAGGCATTACCCCATGCCTGGGAACCTAATGGTGGAGTCACCCCACAGTAGCATGGAGTTTCACTCCTTGTAGTGCTATTCTACCATGCTTCCTCTAAAGTACACCAGGCATTCACTCTGCATGAGAACTCATTAAGGCATTTAAGCCAACCTTCCCACAGGATCCGTTTTTCGTAGAAAACAATAGTAGACAACAGTGGTTATAGGTCCGTAACCTCTCCATGCCCAATAGAATATGTACCCACCGTTCCTGATATTCTTCCGATTAGTGGTCCTCCCTTGAACCAAAAGCTAGATGCCTAGTAGATTTCTCTTTGAATTATTAGCATAAAACTTTATGGTAGGAATACAATAATACAATATCAGAATGCCTTCAAGCCCATTTTACAAGCTGTGTCATCGACCAGCTGGCGCTTGAGGCCCTTGGTGAACGGATCCGCCAGGTTCTCCTGACTTCGAACATCAATTACTGCAATAATACCCCTTCTGATGAGATCATGTACTGCCCTGTGCTTCAACCGCACAGTCCTATTCTTTCCATTGAAGATGTCATTTGATGCCACCGCCGCAGTCGCCTGATTGTCGCAGTATATTGGTATCACCGGTATTTGTGCTCCAACCACTGGAAGATCACACATGAGCTCCCGAAGCTATTTTGCTTCCTCGACTGCGGTATCAAGTGCAACGAACTCAGATTCCATGGATGACCGCGAGAGCATAGTCTTCTTCTTCGACTTCCACGATATAGCAGCTCTACCCATTGTGAAAATGAATCCACCTGTGGACCTCTCGCTCTCCACCTCTGAGCACCAGCTGGCACTGAAGCCTTCCACTACCGAAGGATCTCCACTATAGTATAGTGCATATGTCTGAGTCTTCTTGAGATATCTCATAACCCGTTTCACAGCTTTCCAGTGTTCAACACCTGGGTTGCTCGTGAAACGACTCAGTATTGCTACGATGAAAGCTATGTCTGGCCTTGTGACAGTAGTAGCATACATCAAACTCTCGATTACGCTTGCATACTCCAGTCGCCTGACACTTTCCCCTGAATTAGGCTTCAGCTTCAGATCACACCTGTACGACGTATCGATCCCTGGAAGATCCCGATACCCATAACGAGTGATCATTTTTTCAATATAATGAGACTGTGACAGCGCTAGTCCAGTATCTGTCCGAATGATCTTGATCCCTAAGATCACATCAGCTTCCTCCAAGTCATTCATACTGAACTTGCCCGAGATGAATTTCTTTGTCTCTGTGACACAGCTCATATCCGTACCTAGGATAAGCATGTCGTCCACGTACAGACAAACGATCACACCTCTTCCATCAGCAAACTTCGTGTAAACACACTTGTCCGTCTCGCTGACCATGTAGCCATTTGACCTTATAACTTTGTCAAATTTCTCATACCACATCTTGGGAGCCTGTTTAAGACCGTACAAAGATTTTACCAACTTGTAGACTTTGTCTTCAAGACCCCTGACGATAAATCCCTCTGGCTGTTGCATGTAAATCTTTTCGGTCAACTCGCCATTTAGGAAAGCCATTTTTACATCCATCTGATTTATCACCATCTTATGTATTGCTGCGAGAGCAATCAACATTCTGATGGTGGTCATCCGGGCTACTGGAGCATACGTGTCAAAGTAGTCAATCCCCTGCTTCTGAGAAAATCCCTTGGCTACCAACCTAGCCTTGAACTTGTCAATAGTTCCGTCTGCTTTCATCTTCTTCTTGAAGATCCATTTGCATTCGATAGGTTTCGCTCCTTCAGGAAGATCAACCAACACCCAAGTGTTATTTGAGGTGATAGAATCAATTTCATTGTCAATCGCCTCCTTCCAAAAAACTGCGTCTCTGGTCTTCATCGCCTCATCATAGGTAAGCTGATCAGCTTCCACATGATATATGACAAAGTCACTTTCGAAGTCCTTCGGTCTCCTCATATGCTTAGCTGACGGCTCAGCTTGTTCTGGTTCAATCGTTGTTTCAACAACATCTTCTTGGACCACATCTTCATTGAAGACTTCTGTTTCCTGCACACCCTCATTGTTCTCTGGTACATCCGTAAGAACAATATTCTTGTGCCTTGCAAATTTGTCTTCAAAATATTCTGCGTCGCGAGATTCAATGATATGATTTGACTCAATATCAAGAAATCTCCGAGCATCACTCTTCTCGACATACCCCAAGAAGATCGTCTTAGTAGTCCTCGTCCCAAGCTTCTGAATCTTCAGATCTGGAAGCTTGACATACGCCAGACACCCCCACACTCGAATGACATTCAAGTTAGGTCTGACCTTGAACTAGAGTTCATGAGAAGTAATGTCTGAAGTTGCATGAGGCACTCTATTTAGAATAAAAGCGGCCGTCAATGCAGCTTTTCCCAGTAGCACTTAGGAAGGCCAGCAGTCAACAACATTGAGTTAATCATTTTTGTTAACGTTCTGTTCTTTCTCTCTGCTACTCCGTTTGATTGAGGAGAGTACGGAGCTGTAGTCTCATTGACAATTCTATGTTCTTTACAGAACGATGCAAATTCATGAGACCTGTACTCCCCACCTCGATCACTTCTTATTCTTTTGAGTTGTTATCTAGTCTGCCGCTCAGCTTCGACTTTGAACTCTTTGAACTTATCGAATGCTTCGTCTTTAGCCTTCAGCAAGTAGACGAACGCATACTTTGAGAAGTCATCGAAGAAGGTTATAAAATGACTCATCCCGGCCTTTGTAGAGAACTGTTTGAAATCACAGATATAGGAGTGTACCAACTCCAGAAGATCTGTACTTCGATTAACCCGAGAAAAGAGTTTTCTTGTGATCTTCGTTTGAGCACAAACTTCACATTTCTATATCTTACCCCCACACATGGAGATAAGTCATAGACTAGACATTCTGTTTATTCGTTTATAATGAACATGTCCTAGCCTATTATGCCACAACTCAAGAGTATAAGCAGAAGGAGTGATTGCATTAATCACATTAATTATATTGGACTGATTTACAAGCTGAATCTTGAACATTCCTTCCGTATAAAAAGCTTTCCCAAAATATGTTCCCTTGATAGACATCACCATCTGGCCAGCATTGATGTCCATCCTGAGGCCTGCGTTGCAGAGTAGGCCTCCTGAGATCAGGTTCTTGGCGATAGCAGGTACGTGCTTCACGCCTTGAAGTGTCAGAGACTTTCCAGAAGTCAGCTTCAATACCACCGTCCCAATCCCGAGCACTTCAACTTGTGCCTGGTTCGCCATCATTACCACTTCAGAAGTAGATATGTAGGTGGTGAACCACTCCTTACTGGAGCAGACATGGCAGGAGGCTCCAGTGTCTACCCACCAGTCAGAGTCAGTCCCTACCGCATCAACCTACGCAATCATAGCAACAACGTCAGTGATCATAGATACCTTGCTAGGCTCTCCTTGCTCTGATTGCTTGGTCTTTGCTTTGCATTCATTCTTGAAGTGGCCCTTCTTGCCACATTTGAAACAAGGCATCTGAGACTTTGCCTTCTTTCGCTTGAAGGAAGTCCCCTTCACGTTCAAATTGTTAGGGTCCTTTTTCTTGCTGTGGAAAGCCGCCTGCTTTCCCCTTGGTTCCTTGGTATGAACCAGATGGGCGTTAGCCGATTGCTTGGACAGTGTGTCCACCTTCAGTTGAGCCCGCATCTGGTCCTCAACATAGATTTCCTGCAAGAGATCTTCAAGGCTGATCTCAAGCTTCTTCCTATGCATGTTTGCATAGAACTTACTCCACCCAGCGGGGAGCTTTGATACAATCCCTCCAACAACAAACTTGTCAGGGAGGGGCATCGCCTCGTCTTCCAACTTCTATCGCAGTTTTAGGAATTCCTTTACCTGTGGCAGTATGGACTTCTCGTCCTCAAAGAGCCATTTGTGATATTTTTCAACCACAAATATCTTGCTCCTGTTCTTGTCTTCTTCGTACAGTTTCTCCAGAGACTCCCATATGTCTCTGGTAATAGGTTTTTTACTGTAGGATTCTGCTAGGGAATCCTCCATAGTATTCAGGATAAGCAGCCTGTAAATGCTATTTTCCCTTATCCATTTGGCCTGAAGTTTAGTAGCCGCAGTGATTGCGACAGCAGACCCAACATCTGGAACAGAAGGTTCCTCTTCAATAAGCACGTGATCAACGTCTCTAAGTTGAAGAGTGAGATAAACCTTCATCTTCCAGACTTGATAATGCTCTCCATCAAACTTTTCTAACTTATAGAAGTCAGTATTGAGGAGTGAAGCATTAAAGTTTTCCATTGTAGCAATATAGCTTTGAGATTGTTAATGTCGGAGGATAATTTTTCGATGGAAAACTGAGAAAATATGAAACAATTGTAAGAACAATGTTCCAACGCAACACTTCTAGGAAGGTTGCACAAGTATAACGAAGATCTAAGAAGATCTCATTATTATATTACGAGAATCTATAAAAATTTCGTAATCCACAGCAGCATATGATATACGAGAATCTAAGAAGATTTTGTAATCACAGCAACGAAGAAGATGACAGGCAAAAGATGGAAGATGGCCTGCTGGGGTAAATGATCACCGTTGCTCAAAGCTATATTCCCCCCACACGAATAGCTTCCAGGAACCAGCAAGTTCGTCAGAGAACTTTGGAACACTTCTGCTCTTCTGACTCCTCGAATTGTACACGAACTCCCATGCAAAAGCAACGCTGGTACAAAGCTTCTCTTCTCTCTCACAGACTCTGTTTACTTGTGTTCAAAAATACTTGTAAACTTTTGTGACTCTCTGAATCTGTTATGCATCGTATATCTGCCCGTGAGAGAGAGGAGACCTTATATAGGCCCGAGTAGCAACTGCCTGGTTAGCACAATATTCGGGACGTGGTAATAACCACTCCGAACGTGCAGTAACCGCTTAGATCACGCACAGGCACGATCTGAAGCAATTTGTGCCACACTGGCAACCCGCGCGCCTTGCACCTTGGGCACAGAGCCACTTGCGCCACATTGTGCCACACGCCTTGCACACCTTGCGCACACGCACAACGTGCACATTCTGCCACTTGTGCAACCTGTGCGCAACTTGCGCGCAAACTGGCACAACCTGTGCGCAGCCTGGCACAACCTGGCGCAACCTGTGCGCAACCTGGCACAACCTGTGCGCAATCTGGCGCAACCTGGCGCAACCTGTACGCAACTTGCGCACAACCTGGCGCACAACCTGGCGTGCACCCTGGTCGCGCAACCTGTGCCGGGCAACGTGGCACGCAACTTGGCCTCACAAGTGGCTCGCGCAACGAGCGCAACTAAAGCGCACTATGCGCCTAGCGACGATGCTGACGTGCTAAGTGCAAAGTGCGCCAACAAAACGTCACATTACGCCTCATGAGCCCATGAGCCCGAGTCCGAGTCCGAGTCGCTAAGCCCCTATGGGGCTTAGCTCCCATGGAAATAAATTTCCCAAGAGCAAAAAGCATGAATGCTTTCAATTGTTGATTTAGCCTTTTTTCCATTAGAAAATTAATCCCACGTGGCACACACATGTGCACCTCCACACCACATGTGCATCTCTAAACTAGCATAGCTAATATATAGAGATACAACTCCTTTGGCCTAGCCGATGTGGGACTAAAATTCACAATGAAAGGCCAAATCCCAATAATATGTAGTACTTTTCATACTAAAAGATGAATTTGTATTTCTTCAAGTCATCGACGAGACTATATATATAATATCAACAATGTTTGTATTGAGGCGATGGCTGATGAGGGTTAGCGCCAAAAAGGAGAAAAAAACTTAGGATGGGTGACCTGCATGGGCTACCACTAAAAATATGTCACGCCCCGCTCCCGAATAATCAGACACGAGTCGGACACGCCCAGCCTTCGTCGTTAGACTCGACGAAGTAAGCTGTACCAAACTAGGAAAATCTAACCAGATAATCATAAATGTATATAATCACAGCATCTAAAACGTATCCCAGAATGATCACCATAATCCACAATTCTATGTATATAAATGTACAAGTCATCAAGAATGAAATGTACTGTGAATTCTAAATCAATATCTAAAAGTAAGGCTAACAGTCTAAACCTGAAACCTCAAGCTAAGTCAAGACCCATCCTGCTCAGCTAAGATCCCGGGCTCTGGCCCATAAGGTATAATGATATCCTGCAAGCATACCTGCAACTTATCTAGTCAGGAACGGAGCAAAGTACAGTTCTAGGTAATGAACAAGATATCATGATATGAAAGTACAAGGAAACATGGTATGTAAAGCACAAAAAGGAACATGGTGTATAAGTACATGAAAGAACATGGTATGTAAGAACATGGTGTGTAAGAACATGAAAGAATATGGTATCTCAGGAATCACAGGAACTAAGTACATGATATATCTCCTGAACATGTGTGCACAATATTTGAAATATAACTAAGTATGTGACCGGCTAGGGGTAAGCACATGAAGCACATGAAAGCATATGAACGCATATGAATGGTACGACTTAGGACCCGCGTGCACGATGCGGGGTCTAAGTAAACACACCTAAGTTGTTTCTTGGGTTTGGTCACATAAATAGTATATTTCCCCTCCCCAGGTACAAGTAATAAGAACAAGGAACATGAGCACCAGAAAAATATGTCGTGTCGTAGTGTGTCAATCAAGGAAGCACATGATATAATGAAATGTACAAGACCATAGAGTGTACTTGCCTTGCTCCGGGTGATCAGGAAAAGGAAGTAGATCATAATCTTTATGTCCGTCTGAGTAAATTGGAATTACATCAAAATCCAAATGATTACAACTAACTTAATTTCTAGCTGCTATTCGTTTCAGTCCTATAACCTTGCTATTTAATTATTATTGATAATTCTACTTACTATATCTATATTTTAGCTAGTTAGAGGATAGGTTAATTTTAGGAAAAATATTCTTATAGAGTAACATAACTAAATATGACTAAACAGGAAAATGACAAGTATCAAAATATTATAAAAGCTACCAATAAGTCAACATGCTAATTTACTTTCTTAACTCAAACATTAGTTCTCCTATAATATTTCTATTATATAAGCAATCTACAACAGGCCGGTCCAACTCAAAGTACCCTTTTGGCAACATTATTCGACACAGCCCAACACTACCCAAACTTGCATATGGAATTAAATCATAACCAAAACACTTATGTACCAACCTAGCGACACAGAACCACATATATTGCCAAAACTAACAGCTGTATAAACAACTTAAAAATTATGACTAACAAATACAACCTCTGCTATACAAATCTCAACCCACCATCAACCAACTCTTCAATTAATCCAAAATACAAACAAAAAAAAGAATTTAAAGGCCAACACTAGAACACCCACTGGTATAGTCCAACACCTATCAACCTGTAGCTCAACCTGGCCGAACCCAACAGCAACATTTGAAATCAAATTTGAAACCAACTCCCCAACGGTCAACATAGCCTTCCACATGAATTCAGTCCAAAGGAATTCATCAATCGATCAGACCAGAGGAAGAAAAATTCATACAGAACCAAACAAAGTCAATACACTAGCAAATTAACGGAGGGTCCGATCCCAGTATTAGGAAAATAGAACTCACAACTAAAATCACAAATCCATAGAAAATTATACAAAGTTTTACATACAAAAATATAGAATCAAATGAACAAATTCCAAATGCAGCAACTCTCCCACAACTTTGGACTTGAGATCACACAAGCGGAATCCAAATGAATGCTGACACTGCTACCAACGTTCCCGACACCTGAGACCCGAAAATCGAACTAGCACAATACACACGCCACACATGAATTCGCACACAGTCGGACACGACACGAATAGAATCTTGGACATGTACTCTTTTATACTGCTACAGTCAACCCACGCCATATTGATACTGCAACTCCAGTCCAATCTCACATAATCAACGGACACGAATCCACAACAATCACAAACGAGACACGATCATGACACATGAAACAAACACAAACATTTGGAATTACAGAACGTGGCTAGGTACAAATTGCAGAAGAAGAAATCGAGTTAAGGATCGAGATTTACCTACTGGATTAAGAATCGTGCCTCGAGGACGACATCGATCCGTTCGTCGAGAACGGATCCTCGTTCGGCCGGAGATGCATGTTGTCGTCGTCGACCGAGAAGGATTTCACCGCCGAAATGGACTGCTCGGCCGTCGGCGGAAATAGAACCGGCCGCACCTTGCCGTCGTCGTAGCTGTGCCGTCGAGAGAAGATCGACGCCTAAACGCCTCACCGAGAAGACAACTCGTCCGCCGCCGAAGAGGAAGTGGTGCTGCACTTGAAGGATGCTCGTCAGCCAGCAGTCGCCGTCCGAAGATCCGTCGTCCGCCGTCGAGAGTAATTCGTCGATCCGTCGTCGCCAAGAATGGGGGTCCTCACGTTGTCGCGCCGCTGGAAGAAGATCCTCGGAGAAGAGGACTCTCGTACTGACGCCAAGGTGATTGCGCCGAACTGTCGCCGGAGAACAACCCACCGCCGCCGCTGCCGGAGCTCCGCCTTGGGTTGTCGCTGCCGAGAGAAATTAGAAAAAGCGGAAAAAGAATGAAGAGATTAATTCTCTCTCCCCTCATTCTGATATAAAAGGGAAAAATGTGCATTATGCACAAACCCCCCCCCCCCCCCCCCCCCCCCCCCCCCCCCGCTCCGTAACTATTTTGTTTAAGTCCTTTTTGTTAAGGAAAAATTTGAAAAAAATCCCTCTCCTTTTCATAATTTCAAAAATTTGTTTAAAAATCAGTTAGAGAGTCACATGGTGGCCCCAAGGTTTGTTATAACAACTTTCAAAATTTAAAATAAAAAAATAATTCTGTCCAACTAATTTCCCTCTAAAAATATCAATCACCATATTTATTATTTAAGCTAAACTTTTATTATTAGAAAAATATTAATTCTCTAAAAATAGGAAAGCGGAGTTACAAATCTCTCCCCCTTGAAAAATTTCGTCCTCGAAATTCGAAGACCCACAAAGTAAATCTCAAAATCACAAAAAGATTCAAACAAGTCATTTATTGAAAATAGAATTTTTGAACACAAGAATACAATCAAGCAAACAAGCTAGAATAGCGCTCTCGCATCTCGTCATCGCGTTCCCATGTGGACTTTCCCGGAGAGTGGTGTCTCCATATGATGCGAACAAGTGGAATAGTCTAGTTCCGTAGGCGCTTCTCCCTCCGATCAAGGATCTCCACTGGCTGCTCCTCGTAGGTCAAGCTCGGACCCACCTCTAGCTCTGAATAGTCCACCACATGGCTCGGATCTGGAATGTAGCGTCGAAGCTGGGACACGTGGAAAATATCGTACACTCCCTCCAAGCTAGCTGATAGTGCCAGTCGATATGCCACCTCGCCAATCCGCGCTGTCACATCGAAAGGCCTGATAAATCTCGGACTGAGCTTTCCGTCTCTGCCAAAGCGAATGATGCCCCTAGTCGGCGAGATCTTCAGGAACACTCCTTCTCCAACCGCAAACTCCAGAGGCCGTCTGTTGCTGTCCGTCCAGTGCTTCTGTCGATCCTGTGCAACTCTGAGACGTCCTGAGCCTTGAGGCCAAGTACACACAAGAAGTTGGAATAACACGATCAATGATCAAGAATCAAATAGGCACGAGATAGAATGAAATTCCAATTACAACTTAGAGGAGCAAAATCATGAAGACACAACTATTAAGTATGATAAAAAAATCAATATTTTAACACAAGTGGACTAGGACAAGATAGCAAAATCATGGTCAGATAGTCATGATTTAAGGTGGAAGTTTAGACAAAACATAAACGAAGTATGGACTTAAAATCTGGCAATGTATAATTTGAGGAAATCATCTAACGATAAAATGCTAGAAGGGAAATTAACAAGGGTTGATTGAGGAAACGTACGAAATACTCAAAAGATACAGTATCAAATCAGGATGAACGTGCAAGGATCTGTGATTCTCGAAAACCAATAATTATAGGGAAATGAACATAGTTTCTATGGTATTCGGAACATATAGATATTTGAAATCATTTTACTCAGAATCCCTACCCCGCCAGGGTATACCTGGCTGCAGTGAACTTCGGCTCCGTGACTCAAATAACGATATGTTACCGAATATTCTATGCACTATATCCATTTTTCAACAATCATTAACGAAGCAACCCAAGAGATCTAAATATGAAGAGTTTAGGACAAAGTCTCAATAATACCCGAAAACCTATGAATGTCTAAATTCACTTCAACTTGGAGTTCATGCCTCGCCAGTGTACCGCTGGCTGCAGTGAATCCTCAGTCTCCATGATCCAGATAATGGCTGTAGTGAACAACTGCCACGCCCTAGTAGGTCATCGAATAGTCTTTGAACTTTATCCATAGAAAATTTCAAGGAATCAAAATGAGTTTCAATAGTCCAAGTCACGAAAATGGTGAGGTTACCTATCTGTTAGAATACAAGGGTTTATTAGGTACTAAGAGATGACATGGGATCCAATTAGTGAGTACAAAAAATCAACCAAGGAGATTTAAGACAGGGAGTGAAGTTTCAAATTATAACGGAATTTCAACTGATATCTGGAATGGTAACGAGATTTCATATATGGGACATTATCCCGAAGGGATAACAAAGTCTCGAAGGATGAACTAAAGCAAGGTATTTGATAGGAGACAAGTTTTAAAATAAGAAATAAAATCCCGTACTGAAAACAAGTTTTAATAAAATCTCGAATAACAATGAAATCTTGAGCAAAAACTTGAATTGAAAACAAATTCTTCCACAAGGTATACAATAAAAAATAGAATATCTATTATCAACAAAGTTGTGAATAAGGAACAAATTTTCGAATAGAAAATCTCAACGAGGGAAACAAGATTTTGAATAGGGAACACGGTCTCAACGAGTCGCAAGTAGGAACTGAAGTTTTAAAGTCTGGAAAATCTTGAATATGAGACAAAATCATGAACGAAAGCAAAGTCAAAAATGAGAAAAGAAACCCAAAATCTCGAATGGAATCCAGTTACGAAATAGAAAAAGGGAATCACTGGGTGAATAGGAAACAAGTATCCATGAAATAAGTGATACCTCAAATATGGGACAAGATTGAAATAAAGTGGTGATCAGAACAATTTCTCAAACAAAAAACAAGCCATGAGTAGGAAAAGAAATCTCATATAAGGAACATGTCAAGTCCTCAAATTTGAAAGGAAATTTTCAAAGGATGTCTTGAATGGTAAATAGAAGCAAATATTGAATAAAATCAAATTCCGACAAGTCCCGAATAGAAAATTGAACCTCGAGGAGAAAACAAAATTTACAAATTGTAACTAGTTCTGAATAGGAGACAAAATTCCAGAATAGAATCTCGAAAAGAAAGCAGGGTTACGAAGAATGGATGGAGAAGTATCAATCAACGAATATGAAACAATATCTCAAAATAAGTTTCGAATATCAACCAGGGTACCAAAATAGAAAACAAGAAGTTTCAAGAAATGGTCTAGATGCTAAAAGAAATTTAAGGAAAGACTGGATTGCTAATCAAAATACATGGTTTTTCCAACCATGCAAAAGAAATCTTCTGTCTTCAGTATTTCTCCGGAACGAAAATCTCTCTAACCTTTTTCAACTTTCCTGACGTAGACTGATCCTTGCGGTAATGCTCCTTATGATTACGGAATCTGGAGAGGTTGGTCCCCTTGCTGTAGTCCTGATGCTCCTGGTGCTTGTCCTTGGGCAGTGTGATTAGCGGTCTCCAGCAGTCCTTGACTTGGTGGGCAGGCGATCAGCAGAATAACATAGCCTCTGTCTTTTGCGGCACTCCTCGAAGCGATGTCCTGGATGGCGGCAGAAAGCACAATTGGTCATTGTCTGAATCTGATGATGCGGCTGAAGAAGCGATGTCCTGGATGGCAACGCTTTACGGGTTCAGGGTAGTTGCTGTCTTCGTCATAAGTCTTCATATCTCTAATGTGCTTCAGCTTTCCGTCTCGTTCCATCGTCTGTGTTATATTCTGGATCTCCTGGCTAGTGGCTTCAGTCTTCAGAGGAGTCGGATCCTCCAAAACTTGGATAATCTTCAGTGGCGGCTCCAAGTTCTCGATCTGCTCCTCGGTGCAAGATATGCACTCGGTGTCAGAGAAGTCCAAAAGTCTGAGAGTTTGGAAATCAGAAGTCCTTTCTGGCTCGGAGAGTGTATCCACAAGTCTGACTTGGAAAGGATGGCATGCTCCCTCTGGTTGTCAAGGGACTCTTCAAACATCTCCTTCAACTACGTACTACCCATAGGGATAGTAGAGTGATAGAAGGTAGTGGAAGCTCGAAATTCTCAAGTGTAGGTTGATCAACCATTCTGGTATTTGCGTGCTTGAACTATCTGAAAAACAGAAAACTGTTAAAATGTCCTAATCCTAAAACAATAAGTGTTTATTGATATCAATATACTTGATATACCTGATATACCCTTATTTCCGATTTTTCCTACGCTGTGATCAAGTTTCCCTAGTGTAATCAAGTTCCCTAATAGTACGCTAATAGCTAGGTACCATTAGGATAGACCTGCATGGGCCACCACTAAAAACATGTCACGACCAGCTCCCGAATAATCGGACACGAGTCGGACATGCCCAGCCTTCGTCGTTAGACACGACGAAGTAAGCTGTACCAAACTAGGGAAATCTAACCAGATAATCATAAATGTATATAATCACAACATCTAAAATGTATCCCAGAATGATCACCATAATCCATAATTCTATGTATATAAATATACGAGTCATCAAGAATGAAATGTACTATGAATTCTAAATCAATATCTAAAAGTAAAATAGTCTAAACCTGAAACCTCAAGCTAAGTCATGACCCATCCTGATCAGCCAAGATCCTGGGCTCTGGCTCATAAGGTAGAATGATATCCTGCAAGCATACCTGCAACTTATCCAGTCAGTAGCGGAGCAAAGTACAGTTTTAGGTAATGAACAAGACATCATGATATGAAAGTACAAGGAAACATAGTATGTAAAGCACAAAAAGGAATATGGTGTATAAGTACATGAAAGAACATGGTATGTAAGAATACGAAAGAACATGGTGTGTAAGAACATGAAAGAACATGGTATCTCAGGAATCACAGGAACTAAGTACATGATATATCTCCTGAACATATGTGCACAATATTTGAAATATAACTAAGTATGTGACCGGCTAGGGGTAAGCACATGAAGCACATGAAAGCACATGAATGGTACGGCTTAGGACCCGCGTACACGATACGGGGTCTAAGCTAAACACACCTGAGTTGTTTCTTGGGTTTGGTCACATAAATAGTATATTTCCCCTCCCCAGGTACAAGTAATAAGAATAAGGAACATGTGCACCAGAAAAATATGTCGTGTCGCAGTGTGTCAATCAAGGAAGCACATGATATAATGAAATGTACAAGGCCATAGAGTGTACCTGCCTTGCTCCGGGTGATCAGGAAAAGGAAGTAGATCATAATCTTTATGTCCTCCTGAGTAAATTGGAATTACATCAAAATCCAAATGATTACAACTAACTTAATTTCTAGCTGCTATTCCTTTCAGTCCTATAACCTTGCTATTTAATTATCATTGATAATTCTACTTACTATATCTATATTTTAGCTAGTTAGAGGATAGGTTAAATTTTAGATAAAATATTCTTATAGAGTAACATAACTAAATATGACTAAATAGGAAAATGACAAGTATCAAAATATTATAAAAGCTACCAATAAGTCAACATG
The DNA here is from genome assembly GCA_029216955.1 of Iris pallida. Taxonomy (NCBI): domain Eukaryota; kingdom Viridiplantae; phylum Streptophyta; class Magnoliopsida; order Asparagales; family Iridaceae; genus Iris; species Iris pallida. Next base: position 2,823,297 of record JANAVB010028399.1, read on the forward strand.
CTAATTTACTTTCTTAACTCAAACATTAGTTCTCCTATAATATTTTTATTATATAAGCAATCTACAACAGGCCGGTCCAACTCAAAGTACCCCTTTGGCAACATTATTCCACACAGCCTAACACTACCCAAACTTGCATATGGAACTAAATCATAACCAAAACACTTATGTACCAACCCAGCGACACAGAACCACATATATTGCCAAAACTAACAGCTGTATAAACAACTTGAAAATTATGAATAACAAATACAACCTCTGCTATACAAATCTCAACCCACCATCAACCAACTCTTCCATTAATCCAAAATACAAACAAAAAAAAAGAATTTAAAGGCCAACACTAGAACACCCACTGGTATAGTCCAACACCTATCAACCTGTAGCTCAACCTGGCCGAACCCAACAGCAACATTTGAAATCAAATTTGAAACCAACTCCCCAACGGTCAACATAGCCTTCCACATGAATTCAGTCCAAAGGAATTCATCAATCGATCAGACCAGAGGAAGAAGAATTCATACAGAACCAAACCCAGTCAATACACTAGTAATTTAACTGTAGGGTTCGATTCCAGTATTACAAAAATAGAACTCACAACTAAAATCACAAATCCATAGAAAATTATACAAAGTTTTACATACAAAAATATACAATCAAATGAATAAATTCTAAATGCAGCAACTCTCCCACAACTTTGGACTTCAGATCACACAAGCGGAATCCAAATGAATGCTAACACTGCTACCTACGTTCCCGACACCTGAGACCCAAAAATCGAACCAGCACAGTATACACGCCACACATGAATTCTCACACACCCGGACACGACACGAACAAAATCTTGGACATGTACTGCTTTATACTGCTACAGTCAACCCACGCCATTTTGATACTGTAACTCCAGTCCAATCTCACATAATCACCGGACACGAATCTACAACAATCATGAATGAGACACGATCATGACACATGAAACAAATACAAACATTTGGAATTACAGAACGCGACTAGGTACAAATTACAGAAGAAGAAATCGAGTTAAGGATCGAGATTTATCTACTGGATTCAGAATTGTGCCTCGAGGACGACATCTATCCGTTCGTCGAGAAGGGTTCCTCGCTCGGCCGGAGATGCCCTGCTGTCGTCGTCGACCGAGAAGGATTTCATCGTCGAAATGGACTGCTCGGCCGTCGACGGAAATAGAATAGGCCGCACCTTGCCGTCGTCGCAGCCGTGCCGTCGAGAGAAGATCGACGCCTAAACGCCTCACCGAGAAGACAACTCGTCCGCCGCCGAAGTTGAAGTCGTGCTGTACTCGAAGGATGCTCGTCAGGCTACAGTCGCCGTACGAAGATACGCCGTCCGCCGTCGAGAGTAATTCGTCGATTCGTCGTCGCCAAGAATGGGGGTCCTCACGTGGTCGCGCCGCTGGAAGAAGATCCTCGGAGAAGAGGACTCTCGTACTGACGCCAAGGGGAGAGCGCCGAACTGTCGCCGGAGAACAACCCACCGCCGCCGCTGCCGGAGCTCCGCCTAGGGCTGTCGCTGCCGAGAGAAATTAGAAAAAGGGGAAAAAGAATGGAGAGATTAATTCTCTTTCTCCTTATTCTGATATAAAAGAGAAAGAATGTGCATTATGCACAAAAACCACCCGCTGCCTAACTATTTTGTTTAAGTCCTTTTTGTTAAGGAAAAATTTGAGAAAAACCCCTCTTCTTTTCATAATTTCAAAATTTTGTTTAAAAATCAGTTAGAGAGTCACATGGTGGCCCCAAGGTTTGTTATAACAACTTGTAAAATTTAAAATAAAAAAATAATTCTGTCCAACTAATTTCCCTCCAAAAATATCAATCATCATATTTATTATTTAAGCTAAACTTTTATTATTAGAAAAATATTAATTCTCTAAAATTAGGAAAGCGAAGTTACAAATCTCTCTCCCTTGAAAAATTTCGTCCTCGAAATTCGAAGACCCACAAAGTAAATCTCAAAATCACAAAAAGATTCAAACAAGTCATTTATTGAAAATAGAATTTTCGAACACAAGAATACAATCAAGCAAACAAGCTAGAATAGCGCTATCGCATCTCGTCTTCGCGTTCCTATGTGGACTCTCCCGGAGAGTGGTGTCTCCATATGACGCGAACAAGTGGAATAGTCCGGTTCCGCAGGCGCTTCTCCCTCCGATCAAGGATCTCCACTGGCTGCTCCTCGTAGGTCAAGCTCGGACCCACCTCTAGCTCTGAATAGTCCACCACATGGCTCGGATCTGGAATGTAGCATCGCAGCTGGGACACATGGAAAATATCGTACACTCCCTCCAAGCTAGCTGATAGTGCCAGTCGATATGCCACCTCGCCAATCTGTGCTGTCACATCGAAAGGCCTGATAAATCTCGGACTGAGCTTCCCGCCTCTGCCAAAGCGAATGACGCCCCTAGTCGGCGATACCTTTAGGAGCACTCCTTCTCCAACTGCGAACTCCAGTGGCCGTCTGTTGCTGTCCGTCCAGTACTTCTGTCGATCCTGTGCAACTCTGAGACGCCCCGAGCCTTGAGGCCAAGTACATACAAGAAGTTAGAATAACACGATCAATGATCAAGAATCAAATAGGCACGAGATAGAATGAAATTCCAATTACAACTTAGAGGAGCAAAATCATGAAGACACAACTATTAAGTACGATAAAAAAATTGATATTTTAACACAAGTGGACTAGGACAAGATAGGAAAATCATGGTCAGATAGTCATAATTTAAGGTAGAAGTTTAGACAGTATGGACTTAAAATCTGGCAATGTATAATTTGAGGAAATCAATGATCTAACGATAAAATGCTAGAAGAAAAATTAACAAGGGTTGATTGAGGAAACATACGAAATACTCAGGAGATACAGTATCAAATCAGGATGAACGTGCAAGGATCTGTGATTCTCGAAAACCAATAATCAAAGGGAAAGGAACATAGTTTCTATGGTACCCGAAATATATAGATATTTGAAATCACTTTACTCAGAATTCCTACCCCGCCAGGGTATACCTGGCTGCAGTAAACTTCGGCTCTGTGACTCAAATAATGATATATTACCGAATATTCTATGCACAATATCCATTTTCCAACAATCATCAACGAAGCAACCCAAGAGATCTAAATATGAAGAGTTTAGGACAAAGTCTCAATAATACTCGAAAACCTATGAATATCTGAATTCACTTCAACTTGGAGTTCATGCCTCGCCAGTGTACAGCTGGCTGCAGTGAATGCTCAGTCTCCATAATCTAGATAATGGCTGCAGTAAACAACTGCCACGCCCTAGTAGGTCATCGAATAGTCTTTGAACTTTATCCATAGAAAATTTCAAGGAATCAAAATGAGTTTCAATAGTCCAAGTCACGAAAATGGTGAGGTTACCTGTCTGTTAGAATACAAGGGTTTATTAGGTACTAAGAGACGACAAGGGATCCAATTAGTGAGTACAAAAGGACAACCAGGGAGATTTAAGACAGGAAGTGAAGTTTCAAATTATAACAGAATTTCAACTGATATCTGGAATGGTAACGAGATTCCATATATGGGACATTATCCCGAAGGGATAACAGAGTCTCGAAGGATGAACTAAAGCAAGGTATTAGATAGGAGACAAGTTTCAAAATAAGAAATAAAATCCCGTACTGGAAACAAGTTTCAATAAAATCTCGAATAACAATAAAATCTTGAGAAAACTTGAATTGAAAACAAATTCTCCAACAAGGTATACAGTAAAAAATAGAAAATCAATTATCAACAAAGTTGTGAATAAGAAACAAATTTTCGAATAGAAAATCGCAACGAGGAAACAAAATTTTGAATAGGGAACACGGTCTCAACGAGTCGCAAGTAGGAACTAAGTTTTAAAGTCGGGAAAATCTTGAATATGAGACAAAATCATGAACGAAAGCAAAGTCAGAAATGAGAAAAGAATCTCAAAATCTCGAATGGAATCCACTTACGAAATAGGAAAAGAGAATCACTGGGTGAATAGAAAACAAGTATCCATGAAACAAGTGATACCTCAAATAGGGGACAAGATTGAAATAAAGTGGTGATGAGAACAATTTCTCAAACAGAAAACAAGCCATGAGTAGGAAAAGAAATCTCATATAAGGAACATGTCAAGTCCTCAGATTTGAAAGAAAATTTTCAAAGGATGTCTTGAATGGTGAATAGAAGCAAATATTGAATAAAATCAAATTCCGACAAGTCCCGAATAGAAAACTGAACCTCGAGGAGAAAACAAAATTTACAAATTATAACTAGTTCTGAATAGGAAACAAAATTCCTGAATAGAATCTCGAAAAGAAAGCAGGGTTACGAAGAATGGATGGAGAAGTATCAATCAACGAATAGGAAACAATATCTCAAAATAAGTTTCGAATATCCACCAGGGTTCCAAAATAGAAATCAAGAAGTTTCAAGAAATGGTCTAGATGCTAAAAGAAATTTAAGGAAAGACTGGATTGCTAATCAAAATACATGGTTTTCCCAACCATGCAAAAGAAATCTTATGTCTTCAGTATTTCTCTGGGACGAAAATCTCTCTAACCTTTTTCAACTTTCCTGACGTAGACTGATCCTTGCGGTAATGCTCCATGTGATTGCGGAATCTGGAGAGGTTGGTCCCCTTTCTGTAGTCCTGATGCTCCTGGTGCTTGTCCTTGGGCAGTGTGATATGCGGCCAACTATTCCAGCCGCAGGGAAATGGCCTATGCGGCACCCAATCCCAGCCGCCAGCCATCTGCCCTATGCGGATCGGGTTCAGTCTTCGACCGCCTCTCATGCGGTTCTGACATCATATGCTCCAATGAGGATGTGCCAGACTCTGTACGGCACAGTTTGGACTCTTCCTACTATGCGCCCTTGGGTACTAGGACGAAGAAGTCTAGGACAGCGCGGGCTCGTCGAGCTCAGTCAGCTATCCTAACCTCTGACCCTCAGAGAGCCCCGCTAACTGTTATGCGGGCCTCTGACGGAAAGTTGTACAGAACCGCCCGTGTCCAGCCCCGGCAACAAACGGACAGGGTGGTTCCCAAGAGTCTCCTAACAATGATCGAGGGCATGTGCTTTTACTATCCCCGCATCTGGGAGCAAACATGATACTAATACACTTGTATGCTCGGGACTCCCTGGCCCACAAAACGAGTGTAAAGGTTGCTCGAGATGCACTTGACTTACGTGATATGATCCTTCACAAGCGCAAGGAAAGGGAAGAAACCTTGGTGTGCGGAGAGTCCTTCCATGGACATCACTGCACTCAAGTCATTATCAACTACTGCTGTAATAAGACAGCAGTACAAGAGGACCGGCAGTCTGTCTTCCAACGACTGCAGTCGCCAGGACCGGACCTAGAACAAAGCTCGGGAGACGAGGCGATTCCTTTCGCCTCCTGTAACTCTGCCCGGAAGGTCCTTACCAGCAAGGGAGGGAAGAAAATAAATGTGTCTAGCCCGACAATCTTAACCAGCGCAGCCAAGAAACTCTCATCTAAGCGGTTGTCCACAACCGTCACAGGAGGAGTTTATCAAGGTACCCGTTCAAAGACAAAATCTTCATCACTTGGAGATTCATCATCGTCATCTCTAAGGGTAGTTGAAGCTGGGCTAGCACTCCTCGGAACATCCACAATAATTCGGTGTTCCAAGAAGAAGAACCAGGGAAAATAATCCCCCAACAGATGCAGCAGATTCTGACGTCCCTGAAGACGTCCACAAGTGCCAAGATGAGGCAACCTCCTATGCAGGTGATAGCACTTCCTCCGAGTTCGAACCTGAGAAGAATATTCCCACATACCCCAACGACTTCTCTATTCGAGGGTATGATTCGGAGAGCACGTCTTCTTTAGTTCCTTCCACTACTCCTCATGTGAGAATAGTGTTCATGACTGAGAATGACCAAGATGGTCCCAGCGATCGGCAATGCCTCGACACTCTTGAGGCCATACTTCATATCTTGGTTAAGTCAATGGACGAGATCAAGACGGCCCTACCGGCTCTCCAAGGAAGGACACCTGGCCAAATAAGCTTGGGTTCCGCCGTCAATGCAGACTCAAACACAATCGCACCGACCCCGGGCGACAATCCACCCAGAATGTCGGCTTTCGTTGCTGCAGAAGAGGCCAAGGAAGCGAGAAGAGAAGTCTAGGAGCTCTGGGCAATGTTCCACGCCCGAAAAACCTCTCAGGACCTAAAGATACGACAGTCGTATCCCGCTGCATGGAGAGATGTCCCCTTCACTCCTCGATACAAACCATTCAACATCAATCTTTATGACGGGAAGACATCTGTGAGCTGATACATGACCTACTATGAGGTTACAACAGACCATCTGCCTCATGACGATGCCATCCACACGAGGTTGTTCATTGGGGCATTAGAGGGGGTCGCATTCGACTGGTACCGCAACCTGCCGGATAATTTCATCCATTCCTTCGCTGGTTACAAACATATGTTCTTGGAGAGGTTCTACGAGGTAGGATAAGATGTGACAATGTCAACCCTCATGGACATTGTTCATGGAGAGAAGGAGCTGACAAGGAATTACATTGAGCAGTTTTGCCAAACCGCGATGAAGTTGCCCTCCGGTAATCCAGACTCTTCTTTGATTGAAATTTTTCAGAAGAGGCTGCTCCCCACAATCAGCCTCTGTATGGGCAAAAGTCAATTTAAAGACTGGAAGACCTTCATCATCAGCGCCACTAGCACAAAAGCCAAATTGAAGAAGGCTCGTCAATTGGGATTGCATATCTCGGATGGAGAAGACAAGGGCAAATGCCCTAACACCAACAACAACAACGACGGTAATTCCTCTAACAACCGAGACAACAAGGGCAAGCAGGCTATGGTGGCCGACACAGCCCAGAAACCTGAACCAAAGCAGGCAGTGAAGCAGTGGCCTCAGGTGAATTACTCCTTCAAAGATAGCCATGTCAAGCCTATCTTTGACATGCTCTTGCAAGGAGATAGAATTCACCTCCCTCCGCCGAGACGTGAACCTCGACCTGCAGAGATGGAGAGCCCAAAGTACTGTCACTACCACCTCTACGTCCACCACGCTACTCAAGACTGCTTCTAATTAAAGCGGTATATCCAGAACCTCATCGATTCCAAGGCTCTGGCCATTTATTTCGAGGAGGTAACGGTAGCTGCCAACATAGTGTCAGTCCAATTTGGTAGTTTCCCTCCAACGAGGACCCAAGATGGTATAGTACCCGTCCCCCGGGCAACAATAGAGGTCACTAACCTTCCACTTTCTCGAGACCAGACGATTGGGTTGGTGCCCCTCACCATGTCAAGAGGGGAGGTCATGTGGGTCCACCCGGACTTGGTGCCTGATGTAACTCAGTCGGCACCATCCCCTACCGGCAAAAAGAAGGACAGGAAGACTAAGTCCTGCCACACAATTTCAGCCGATATCGAAGAAGCGACAGCTGTCGTTACCCGGTCCGGTGCACAAACTCAACCCATGTCGGGTAACTCGGCTGAAGAACATCAGCCGGCCACTGCTGATGCCCCATAACCTTCTTAGCCTCCGCCGGCCGATAAGCCTAAGCCAAAGGAGACCCGCTTTGACAAGTCACTCCGTAAAGACGTACCGTATATGCTGGAGAGGCCCTACAATTTTAACATTCTGGCATAATTGGTCAACACACCAGCCAAATTCTCATTATATGAGCTCCTGAGACTCTCCAAGGATGTTCGCGTCGTACTGAGCGAAGCACTCCAGAATGCCGACGCTTATTTAGCTCAGGTCAAGCTTACAGGGGAGAGCTCGCCAGCAGATCTCCAAGACAGCACTTGTACAGGTGCCATGCCCAATATTGTGTTCACTTTGCAGGATATGCTTATCAAGACCAACCTACACGATCGCCCTCTGTATTACACTGGACATGTCGGCGACATTGTAGCACCCACTTTTCTAAAATAAGGGTAATTTTGAAATTTTGTAATTATAATCATTTAATAATAATATTTAAACTATGTTATAATTTTTGGTGATTTTTAATTATTTAAAACTATTTAAAATGTTGAATTGTGATTTTGATGGTTAACTAGTTAAAGCCTAGTTTTTCTAAGCTTAGAGACTAACCATGACCAAGGGAGCCTAACCATGTGATTAGGATGACTAATTGTGACTTTTTAGCCTAAGAGTATTTTGGTCATTTTTGACTTATTAATGAAAATAAATTTTGATTAATTAGTATTGTGCTAATTGAATTGTTAGAGACTAACCTAGTTTTGACTAAACCTAGTTGTTAATGATGCTCATGGAGGTTTAGTTAGAAGGTTAGAGACTTAATGGTTAAGTTAGATTAACAATATCTAGATATTTCATAGTAGGATATTTACCCCTTAGGATATTTGTGAAAAAGAAAGCCATGACTAGTTAAACCAATAGGAAGGCTTAGAATTGGGTGGACAACTCCTAGCCACTCATCTATATGTAAAATTAACCCTAATTCATCTAATGACCAGCCATCAAGTGCCCCCTCCCCCTTCCTATAAAGAATTCTTAAGAAAACCCTTGCCTCTTTTTACCTCTACATAGAACCCTAAGTGTTCTTCCCCAAATTAGAGAGCTTCCCTCTTTGATTTGATTTCCTTTCCCTCACATTCCTCCATCCAAACTTCTCCTAATCCATCCCACACCATCAAGGAAGGATTCTATCCAAGAATTTGGGCAATGTGCAAAGGGAGGTGTCCTTTTGGATAGATCTTCGTATCGGAGCCGTGTCCTAAAGATTTTCATTAGGATTCCACTCCCGATAGGTAAAACCTATCCTCTAACTTGATTTCCTTTGTATATTAATTAGTTTTGAATCCAAAGGATCTACCCCCATGCATGTGTCCCCTTTAGATTCAATTTTGAGACCATTTGGAGTCTATTTGAGGATGTTATAGGTGTGTCTTGTGTCCTACTTGATAGATCCCAAATTAGGACATCCCATGTGTATGTATGTATAATAATAGTTTAAATAGATATTTAAATTCAGTTTTAGAATGGTTAGAGAGTGGATTGATCTTAGTTAGGATGGTTAGAATAAGTTTCATTTGGATACCTATGTTTGTATCCAAGTATCTTGGTCAACCCAAATTCGTCATAATTTTTATCCACGTTTTTAGTTGCCAAAACAACTTAGAAATATCATAACTTTTAGCTTAGAACTCTGATTTATCTCCCATTTTTTTTAAAAAACTGTATCGAAGTTAGCTTTCCAAATATATATTTTAATAAGCCAAATTCGTTCTGAAACTTTCTGTAAAATTATTTGAGTGTCAGCTGTACAAAAGACAAATGCGTTTCGGTATTTTTGCGATTCCGGGAGCTTCCGGAAACGAAAATGTGATCCGTTTAAAGTTTCAGAAAGCTAACACGAAGGGCTACAACATACTCTAATCCTAGAATTTAGTGAAGACCCAATTGGTATAGTATTAGTTTTAAGTAGAAGAGTGACTATACGATATATGCATTTTGTGTAACCTATGAGCCTATGTGGTATGGATATTAAATGAATATAGAGTATGTAATGCATGATATGTTAGATGAATGAAATGATATATATATGATATATATCATCTTTACATTAATGTATATATTTGGTTGAATGCAAGCATGTAGGAATGCAATTAATATAATGTATGTAAGTAATACATAAATGCATGAATGAAAGAATGATATACAATGTATGCATGAAAGTATATAATGAATGCTAGATATGAATGCAAGGTATATATGTAATGATAGATATGAATGCATAATGTATAAATATTGTAATGCAATATATAATGATAACATGTATGGTAATATAAAGTGTATGATGCAAGCATAAATGAATGGAGGAAATATATGTATATAGGTAACATAGAATGTAATATATGAATGCAAGCATGCAAGATAATGTATTGTATCCATATATAATGTATTCAACTTAAAGATAATGTAATATATGAAAGGAATGAATGATAATATATAACATGATATGTAAGGTAATACAAGGTTTAAAATATATGATGTGTGCATGTTTGTATGTCTCTATGTTAATGTATAAAATGATATGAATATACAATGTATCCATATGTATAAAAGATGTAGGTAATGCATAGATGCACGAATGAAATGAATTTATGCAATATGTTAATATAAATACAAGTATCTAATATGCATGAATGTAAGTATAATGTAATACAAGTATACATATATGTATCATGTAATGTAATATACATAATATGTATGTATGCATGTATGCAGGAATGAATGTAATATAATGTAGAGTATGCATATATGAATATAATGTATACAAGTATATAATGTATTCAAATATGTATGTATGTATGTATGTATAGGTGCATGAATGAATGCAAGTATTCATATATGATATGTATGACTGCATGTATACAACGTAAGTATGTATGTATGCATTTCTATAAATTGAGTTAACCTATAACCTTTTACACACATGCATTCATACACCCTTTGACACCATGTATCCCATGTCACATACACCTACATATCACTAAATCTGAGAACATTAACACATATCCTTTCACACACATGCCAAATACACACATACTCACTTACTCTTTTACCTCTCTTTCTCTCTCTATATATATGTATGTGCCTATATATAGCTTTCCTATATATATCTATGTATATGAATATGTGAATGTGAATAATATATATATATATATATATATATATATATATATATATATATATATATATATATATATATATATATATTATATGACTAAGTTTGTGTCTTGTTAGCTTATGGTTTAGTTTTGTGCTTGGTTTAGCAAGTGACTTAGGCTATGAGTTAGTAGCTATCTTGGATACTTGATTTGCATATACTTACTTTGTTTAGACCTAAAATTGACTAACCTAGACTAGTTGACCATTGTTGACTCAACCCTAGCTAGTTTGACCACAGTTGACTAGAGTTGACCTAGTTTGACTTTATAGTTGACCAAAGTTGACCAAGAGTTGACTTTGACCTAGATTGACTTAGAATCATGTAGATTGTATTATAATTTCAATTACCATATAAATTGAACTCTTTATAACCTGTGTTGCTATAACTTGGACTCTGTGACTCCAGTTGACCATCTTTTTATATCAGCTGTTCAGGGTATCAGGCGAGTACATTCTCTGATCATTTCATATCCTGTTAGAATTATTTTCCTGCTTTAGATTACTTTACTTGATGCTGTCACGTTGGTAACACGGATTAGTACTATATAGATCATTTCTTGAGATATTATCCCCTTAGGGAGCATCGAATACTACATGTTCTGTGCGTTTCACTTACATTGTGTATCACTATGCTTCATGGTTCATTGATCACTGACATGTACTCTCATGATCATAGAGTCTTCCTTGAATCACCTATTTATGGGCATTCCTAGAATCACCTATTTTTGGGCCTACCATGTATCACCCCTTATGGGCCATTGCATGGATCATAACATAACATGGCTGGATCCTTGTGTATTGATTGGGGTACGGAGGAGTAGAAGTAGACATGTGAATAATATCCAAGTAGTATAGTTCCCAGAATCACACCATAGTATAGTTCCAAGAATCTCCTATACCATTCACATGTCTATATTGTACTCTGACTCACTAGCCACTGTTAGTTCTCTATTTATAGTAGATATTTCTATTACAGTTCTTTCTCTGTTTACATTCTATACTTTCTTTCAGTTTCCTGTATCTTACTCTACTGTATGCTTATATTTCTAACCTGCTATGATCTGTTGAGATGTATTGTGCTCGTTCCTGTCCTGACTGGACCTGTTGAAAATATTATAGAGGACGAGGAGGAGGCCTGTGTGGATACCTTCTATGGGACAGCTCTAGATGATACCTGTGATCCGAATTTCCAGCCGAATCCACTAGCTATAGAGACTAAGGCCCCCTAGTCCAGGTTTTACTATTTCTGTCATTTGAGATCTGGATTGTATATATTCTTTCATACTTTGTAGTTGAGACTTTGTATTTCTGGATGTTTGCTGAGTTGTTATCTTAGACACTTAGACTCTTCTGATCATCTGTATTTCATTTTGAGTTCTATATCATATCGTGTCTCTTCTTCCTTAGTTGTGATTGAGTTTACATTCTGCTATGTCACCCCCATTCGGGGAGTATAAACTGCTTAGCCTTATATTGTTAGATGCATGAGACCTAGGACAGCGTTCTACCGTCGTCACTGCGGCGTAGGCTGGACGTACCCACGTCTCGTGCCCTTACTCTAGGGTGCGGGTCGTGACAGACATCAAGGTGGATCGGATGCACATTGATCCCGGTTCTTCGATAAGCATCATTCCGAAAAGCTTGCTTCACCTCCTGCGCATCCCTATGCATCGGCTGACACCTACCAGCACTGCCATCAGCGGTTTCAATTCCGAAAGAAGCTATCCTATTGGGAAGATTCGCCTAAAATGCCAAATTGGCGACTTCAGTCGGAAGTGACTTGCTAAGTCATAGATACAGATACGTCCTACAACATCCTCCTGGGGCGTCCGTGGATACACGATTATATGATCATGCCCTCCACATTACACCAGTGCTTCAAAATGTTGACAAGCACGGATTCGTAAAGACAGAATTCGCCGACATCCATCCCTTCAAAGGGGTTGAATCCTACTATTCTGATTCCTGCTTGTACGAGAAGTCCAAAAGGCACCTGATTAAGAAGGATACTCAAGAGCAGACGGAGGCTATGATGGAATCAGAAGAACCTCTGAAGATCCACCTCCAGTCCCGTAAATCGGAAAGAACTGTACCGCTTGTAGCCACTTTGTGTAAGGAAGCAACTAGTCTCCCGGTGCTCACTGTACAAAAGGAGCAGATGGTTATCCGACTGCCAAGGTCTGGCCAAGGGCCAAGATCTACTGTGGAGCCACTGACAATCAGGCTGCTAAGAGCCGGCCAACAACAAACAGAATAGATCAATTCTTCTGTTAAGCCGATGGTCATTCGTCTGCCCAAGACAAGCCGACAGCCGAGCGCTAAGCCAGGGACTGCTAGTGAGCCAATAACTTCACGTCCAGCACCAAGCACTAAGCCAGGGACCGCTAGTGCGCCAATGACCCCACGTCCTACACCACCAGTGGAACCCCTGATGATCAAGCTGCCCAGGTCATCTTCCCAGTCTTCATTAATTTAGGGTATAGCTAAAGAGGAGCTAGAGCTAGCCAAGTATGTGGCTATCCACACTGATGTTCCTTCTGCTGATGATGTAATACCACCTGAAAAGATACCTTATTTTATCAATAAAGGGCTATCTTTGAATTACCTCGAGCTTAATAAGCTCTATATAATGTATGCTATGGAACACGGTATAGGTACCAACTTATACACACAAGTGACAAATGTCTATACCGTGAACCAACTTACTCCCGTGGAGGGTGCTTGCTTCATAGTCCCGGGAGAGGACCATCCAATAATCTTCGGCCGAAAGAATGGTCAACAATCCTTCAGGCCAGAAGAAGTCAATCTCGGACCCGACACCGGGAGACTGCCCCTTTATCTGTATAGCTCCCGATCCAAGTACCTCATGCAAAAACAGGGGTATGATATGGAGACTATACCAGGCTTGAACTACGGCATCGGTCGGCGATTACCTTTGCAATTTCCAGTCCCGGCTGGAAAACTACGAGATTATTACAACAAGATCTGACGTGGTCTAGGCTATGTTACACCTGCAACAACTCCTGAAAGCTCGGATGAGGAATGCGAATGGCATTCACATTCAACCGGATCGCCCACTTCTAATTCGGATGTCAGCATCGGGGATGTACTCAGGCAAACTTGGTCTGTCAATATGGCATTTGCTGACGCCTATGAAGAAGACGAAGACGTACCTAAACTTCTCGAGTTAGAGCCTTGGGTACAACAGCTAGATGCACAGTGGAAGAAGCATTTCGAACGAAGTGATCCTCCCACCGAAGATGAGGTCATGCAAGTTGACCTCGACGATGAATCCTCTCTAAAGCCAATCTTCATCAGCAAAAGCCTGATAGATGAAGAGCGGGAGTCACTTTTGTAACTCGTCAGAGAGTATATTGACGTGTTCGCCTGGAGCTATAAAGACATGCCAGGGCTAAACCCCGAGGTTGCACTCCATAAGCTTAACATTCATCCGGACGTAAAGTCGGTCAAGCAACAGCAACGACGGTTCCGTCCCAACATCATGAACTCTATCGAAGCTGAGGTCAACAAACTAATAGCCAGCGGCTTCATCCATGAGGAACAACATCCAGACTGGGTGGCCAATATAGTACCGGTCCTCAAGAAGAATAGGAAGATCCGAATTTGCATCGACTTTTCGAATTTGAACGAAGCATGTTCTAATGATGATTTCCCTCTTCCTATTATGGACATAATGATTGACAACACATGTGGCTTTGAGCGCATGTCGTTCATGGATGGCTTCTCGGGATACAACCAAATCAAGATGTTTCCTGACGACGAAAATCATACATTATTCCGAACGCCAATTGGTGTGTACTGCTACACAGTCATGTCCTTTGGCTTAAAGAATACCGGTGCCACATATCAACGAGCTATGAGTGTCATCTTCAGAGATCACTTGCGTAAGACAGTGGAATGTTATGTCGATGACATCGCCGTTAAAAGCCGCTCTAAGGAAGATCATCTGCACGATCTGAGAACGGTATTCGACCTGATACGAGCACACAACTTGAAGATGAATCCCACCAAATCCTTTTTGGACGTATCCAGTAGAAAATTCTTGGGTTTTATCATTACCATCCAGGGAATCCATATAGACCCTGAGAAGACGAAGGCAATCATGGAGATGGGTCCCCCGAAAAATTTCTGAGAACTCAGAGGCCTTCAGGGGAGGCTTGCTTACATCAGGAGGTTTATCTCTAACCTCTCCGGGCGATGTCAACCCTTCACACACCTTATGAAGAAAGGCGTCTCCTTCGTATGGGACGAGGAGTGCCAACGTGCATTTGACAACATTAAAGAATATTTGTCGAACCCTCCAGTCCTGCTGGCCCCGGTTGCTGAAAAGCTATTTTTGCTCTATGTGCGAGCGATGGAGCATTCCCTTGGTGCTCTATTAGCACAAAACAACGATGCGGGGCATGAACAAGCTATCTATTATCTCAGTCGAATGATGAGGCCTGAGCATAGATACATTGTCGTCGAAAAGGAGTGTCTCGCTTTGGTGTTCGCCATTCAGAAGACGCAATACTATGTTACAGGACAGACCATCCATGTCATATCACGAGTCAACCCTCTTAGGGTCCTCATGACCAAACCAGGTGCACTCAGCTCTTACCTTGCTACTTGGGCGATATTATTGTCCCCCTACCACATGATCTTCGTCCTGCAAAAGGCCGTTAAAGGTCAACCTCTGACAGACTTTTTAGCAGCCCATCCAGGTTTGGAGTCAACCAGAATATATGAAGAGATTCCAGACGAGGTCGCCAATTCAAATATGGCTTTCTATGATACCGTCTGGCGAATATTCTTTGATGGTATTTCAAGAACCGGGCCCAAGGGCAATATCGTCGTTGGGGTCAGAGTGGTACTGATTTCTCCCTCCGGATTGGTGATCAATCGGGCATACTCACTTACAAAACCTTGTTCAAACAACGAACATGGCGATTCACAGTTAATCGTCAATCAGATTTGGGGTTCATATGAAGTTTGCTATGAAGACATGATCCCCTATCATTAGATAGCAATCACCATCATCATGTCCCTGAGAGGGTTTTTCATAGAACATGTTCCAAGACTCTGAAATATTAAACCCGATGCCCTAGCAGAACTTGCCACTTCTATGGCGGTTCCAAATCATACTCATCATTTGGTGGACGTAATAGGCCATAAATTAGTTTCTCCTAAGAACAACGTGCAATTTGCTGTGAGTTACTCTGCCCTGGCAGTCGACAAAACACAGGACTGGAGACTTCTGTTTATTGACTTCGTAGTCTACGGCATCTTGTCGAAGAATTCGAAAGAAGCCACTTCTATCAGAAGACGTTCTCTCAGATTCTTCTACGATACAGAGACAAAGATGCTGTATCGGCGATCCTATGATGGGTTGCTGCTCCGGTGTTTGTCAAATACAGAAGCCAAAGAAGCTGTACGCGAAGCTCACGATGGCGTTTGTGGGGCCCATCAACCTGGCCCAAAATTACAAGACCGCCTTCGCCGGATGGACTATTACTGGCCTACGATGGTAGCATATGCGATAGACTATGCAAAAAAAATGTAAAGCTTGTCAGGTCTACGCAGATTTTATACACCAACCATCCGAATTCTTGCATCCGCCGGTGGCATCCTGGCCATTTGAGGCATGGGGAATAGACATCATTGGTCCAATCACCCCGTCTTCATCCAGAGGACACCGCTTCATACTCGCAATTACAGAGTACTTCTCCAAATGGGCAGAAACTGTTCCACTTGCAGAAGTAAAGACATCAAACGTGATCAGCTTCGTCAAGCATCACGTCATCTATCGCTTTGGACTGCCTCGAAGGATCATCCAAGACAATGGTCCGCTGTTCGCAAGCCATGCCTTCTATTTGTTTTACGATAAACATCGAATCCAGAATGTTGCTTCAACACCATACAACCCGGCGGCTAACGGTCTGGCTGAAGCATTCAACAAAACTATAATCAAGCTTCTCAAAAAGTTCGTGTCCTCAAACAAACACAACTGAAATGAAAAGCTTGGCGAATGCTTATGGGCGTACTATACTACAGTCCGGACAACCACTGGGAAAACACCATTCTTTCTGGTATATGGAAGTGAGGCAATTCTTCCCTTGGAAACCCAAATTCCCGTGCTCCGCGTCGCCCTCACTTACCAATTGACGACGGATAATAATTACCGTCGTCGGCTACAAGAGTTGGAGGACTTTGATGAAAAGTGCCTGCTAGCTCAACAACGAATCGAGCTTTATCAAGCCCGCATCTCTGGAGCCTTCAACAAGAAGGTCAAGCTGAGAACATTCCAAGTAGGCGATCTCGTCTTGGCGGTTCGGAGGCCGATGGTTATGACTCACAAAACCGCCGACAAGTTCTAGCCAAAATGGGAAGGCCCATTTATCATCGAGGTTGTATTCTCCAATGGTGCATACCGTCTCGCGAAGCAAAATGGAGACTTGCTCATGATGCCCATCAATGGCAAGTTCCGGAAGAAATATTATGTCTAAACGACATCCGCCGAATCAACCGGATTGTTGAGCTCGACCCAGTATGCGGCCCAAGAAACCTATGCGGCCCAAGAAGCCTATGATCATACCTCTGAACTTTCTCCCTAAAAGAGCATCTTCCTCATAATCTATTACCCGCACGTTCAGCGCATAAAAAAGGATAACAGGTCCACAAAATTCCCGAAACAGCCATGTCGATGTCACCTCTGAGTTGTTTTTATTCCATCACAAACAAATCACCCCTTACGTAGAACTTCTATGTCCATATTACCTTTAAGTTGTTCTATGTAACCTTCGTTGAGTCCATTCCTGCCACGTCCTCATTACCTCTGAGTAGGAAGACTCCATTGTAAAACCCTCATATTTACCACGTCCTCATTACCTCTGAGTAAGTATGTTGGTTTTCTCTTGACTTATTATTCGTACCCAAAACCAGGGTACGCCAAGGATAATAGGCCCACAAATGTCCACAGTTGACCACAAATGTCCACAGTTGACCACAAATGTCCACAATTGACCACAAATGTCCACAGTTGACCACAAACGTCCGCAGCTGACCACAAATGCTGTACTCGGTTCTTTAGTACATGCGCCTTTTTCCTCACCATCACATGCCTCTGGAACCCAGCTGTTCTATGGCATTCTTCTGCCCAATAACAAGAACTTCCATGCCCGCCTTACCACGGAGTTGTTCTAGGTATCTCTATCAAACTTATTATCCATACCTAAAACCAAGGTATACCAAGGGTAATAGGTCCACAGAAAGTCCTCCAGTAGGGAAAATACCATAATACCAAAGAAACAGCACAAGCACAACCGATAATGGATGATGTAAACATAGTCATTCATTTAAAATCAAGAGTACTATATTTTCTGGGACCACGTCCCTGTTAAAAAATGGAGGAACATAGTAATAAAAAAAAGAAAAAAAGTCGATCATGGTTTGGCGACACACAATTCTCGGAGCCGGTCCTTTAGCTTGGACGTCGGCCGCTCAATTCTCAGGGAGGCCCGGCTCTCAGCCTCTTGCGTCAACTTCTCTGCATCCTCCAGATGTGCATGTGCTTGCCAACCGTCTTCAAGTTTCTTCATTGCACGCTCCAGGGCATCTGAGGTTCGGGTGACCTTGTCGGTCTCCCAGAGAATTAGCTCCTTATCCTTACGGGAAGCCTGGAGCTCAGATTCTAAAGAAATCAATTTCCTCTGAAGCTGGAGGATTTTCTTGTTCGTATCGGCTATCCCACGAGAAGCGGCCTCTTCCCGAGCGATACAATCCTCTCCTCTGCGGCTTAGCTGATCGTACTTCAGAGACAGATCATTGAGGTCCTTCATTAGAGCAGGCTTAGACGTATCCCGTACCATCCTTACCTTTTCCATGGCCGTTATAAGGAAGGTGCGCTCCTGATCTATTGTTGAAGACAAATCAACTTGCCACAGTCCTTGAAACTGAGCCACCAGCTCAACCATCTCTGCCCCGTTGGGGAGTGTCCTGAGGAGTTCAATATGGCCACGGGCACATTGACGAGCAAAAGCGAAAGATGTCCCCCTCTCCAGGGCAGTTTCGACCCCTCGCTTCAGATGACGGTAAAAACTATCAACCACGTCCTTTGACGATTCATCCAGAACCTCAAAAAGAAGACGGTGTCAAAAGAAGAGTAGCGGGCAGGGTTGATGATGGTCGTGAAGAAGATGTACCAGAGCTTGATGCCCCTATCACTAGGGAAACAAGTTTCGAGCGATAGGATGCCTGAATGGCAGCCATATCCTTCTTCGCAGCCCGAAGGATCCGGAGACTCGGCAGGGCAGAAAGGTCAACCTCCGGTGTTGGAGCCACATGAACCAAGGAGGGTGCATGGACCATTTCTTCCTGCCCCGGCAGTTCTACAACGTCTTCTCCTGAACTTGATCTGGTAGGAGGTCCCCGGTATGAGTTGGAAGGGGAGGAGGCATACTTTCTTCCATTACATCCCCTCTGGTGACTTCTCCCTCGACGATGTCCGTCGTCAACGGCGAAGAAGCAGGACCTATATGTCCGGAGCAACCATTGATCAGCTTAACCCGAAGGATATGAAGATAAAGCAAATGAACCTCCTCACTAGTCAAGACATGGCTTAGCTTACTAGGGGAGGGTTGCTGAAGCTGAGGCTCACTCACAGCCACCGTATCTTCTTCAACGGCGACACTTGAGCCGATTGCAGCTGCTTCCTTTGCCCCGGCCGCTCCAGAGGTGGATATAATTGGGTCAGCATCAACCGGCTGAGGTTCCACAACCTCGGGGACTGGTTCAGTAGAGCCCACATCGCCCCGGGTTGAGATGTCGACAGCAGGAAGAACCTCAGCCGTCGCCGGGACGACCCTGGTAGAAGTAAGCTCGGCAGTTATATCATTAATCAAGGCGGCTAGAGCAGGGTCAACCTCAGAGGCGGCCGCCGGCTCTGAGGATTTTAATTCTCCCGACGTCTACAAAAGAAAGGAAAAATGATCCGATTATTTCAGAAAAGAAGAACAAAAAAAGAGAGAATCGTAAATCGATTCACCTCCGAAACGGCGTCAACATCCTCGCTTCTCTCCCTAATGATCGGCCTGCGAGGCTTGACCGTAGCCCATTTTCGGGAGTAAGTCATGCCGCCGACAGAGGATGAACGCCTGCTACATTTTCGTGAAGGACTAGGCGCAACAGGCGGCTGATCTGCCACCAAATCATCTGCAGGAGGAAGAGGCAAGTTATCGGGGTCATCCTCTTCGTCTGCATTGGTAGACTTCGAGTCAGATACATCAACCGTCCTTCCCTTCCTGGTTCTGGGCTTCTCCTTCAAAATAGTACCAATAATGAAGCTGGTACTTGGGTCAAAATCTTTTGGGGGTTTATTCACCATGACATGGTATAAGGCCGCCATGTACAAAATGTGGCCCGACTCGTTAGCATCGGGAACGGAGAATATGGCACGGGTGTGAACCGCGTTGTAGTAGTGCCAAGCCCGAATGCCATCAAGAACACTGCCCTCAAAACCCAGACAGGAGCTGGGATTGTCCAGAAACATTTGACTGTACCCAAATTGCCGAGAGAATCGGCTGGGTAAGTAAGGCTCCAGGAAGATGGAATTGCGGTTGCGATACACCAGATGTGCAGGGTGAATATTATGCAACCAAAGGAGCATCTTCTCGGGCAGGAATTTAGGAGACAAAACACCATCAAGGTGCACGGCTTTTACTTCTTCATCAGTAAAATGAGGAACAGACACGAAAAAGGAGTATCTGTCCACTCGTGTCAGCGCCATCAGACAGGCGGGCATAGTGGTATACTCCCAGGACATGCGATGGTACTGATAGATGAATGCATCATCAGCACACGTCATCCTCTGGGCTGGGCCTCATCAAAGACTGGTAATACATCAACAGCCACCCCATCAGATAATGGTAGGGCAGCTCGATGCGTTTAAAGTCTTTCGCCGTATCGCAAGCGATGACTTTGGATGAGAAGGCACGGAGGCCACGATATATGCTGCACACCATGGTGGAGAGAAGAGCTAGTCTGGCCCCAAAGACTAGCTTTACCACAGGAAGGATCAGGTTACGGCTGATTCTCTCAATAGAACCAGCCCTTCATGAAACCACGCAGGTTCACAGCCATACCATCAGAAATCCCGCCAGAAGAGCCTTCTCGGACAACTTCTGAGTATCCTGATAAAAATAATTAAAAGAGTCAGATTGACTCCCAAATCTGTCGTCCGTGGTTTTTACCCTCTTGGCAGTCGACACCTGGTTCTGCACCTCCTCCCGGGTTCGAGGACTTCGGGAAGAAACCCGGCCTGAGACACCGAGCTTAAAAAGGTAACTAAGCCAGGTCTTAGTATGAGGAAGGTTCCCTTCCGAGCTATCGTTCTTCTTCTTTGACATCTGCTGGCACGTACTATGGTGGCATAGTAGTTCCCGGTAGACAGCTACAAAGCCCGGGAATCGTTTATCCAACTCCTCGAATTCTTCGTTCGTAGGAATATATGCCTCAAAATCTTCGTCTCCCCAGGGCAGCTTGGAGACTTCGCGCATCTCATGGAGAGCGAGCCCCATCTCCCCTCCAGGTGTAAAGAAGGTCCCCGTTCGACGGTTGTACATTTCAAGAAGAGCCATGAATAGCTTCTTGTTTATGGGCAGACCATAACAGGTGCCCCGAATGGCATGATACAGGCCAATCTTGAGCAGAAGATCCTTGTATGTCCGCAAGATCCATGAGGTCAAGTTGATCCATGAAGGGGTGGGGTTCATTCAGTTCATTAGTGCCAACCGACCAATGGGATAGGACCCCTTCTGAGTAAGCTGGTTCATGAAAGTGTCAGCTTGGAAGAACCGGAAGTTAGGACCATGCACATTTATGAAGCTGCCCGGGACCAACCCCATCACAGTGCGGCTGATCTGCATCTTGCCCGCAGCTATCGACCTCGATGACTTATTATAGTGGATATCACCCACGAACATCTCCTGCTGGCTCACAGTCAGGGAGTCCACCATTTTCCTGTCCATCGGCAGCATATTGAACGAAGACAGTGGAAAGTGGCGCTCCATCTGAGGAACGTGGATCGCCATCCCGTTGGAGGAAAAACTCCAACTTTCAGAGATATCTAGAACGTTGGGGTTCTTTAAAGTCAGAGCATCCCCAAAGAGGAACGAGGGTTTCAGATGTGTGCCCCCTAATTTTCTCGAGTTCATCATACTTAGGAGAAAGAAGAAGGATTGGTTCTTGATATCCCTCAGCCTCTCCTCAGGTTGGTCTTTGGTGATTTGGTCCGACACATAATCGACCACATGGTCGAACCTCACACCCACAACAAACTGAGATTGACCTACCAAAAGCTCCCCTGAAGGATTGACCGACAACTTCATTGAAAAAAGACAAAAGAAAGAAGTCAGGAGATAGCCAGAGAAAAAACCACTTAATGACTTCTGAGCTTATGCGGCTCTGTTAGGTGGGTCCTTATGCGGTCCAGTTCATAAGGAGCTTATGCGGCTCTGTTAGGTAGGTCCTTATGCGGTCCAGTTCATAAGGAGCTTATGCGGTCATGAAGCAGCTCTCATACAGCTCGGTCATGAGACGACCCTCATGCGGCTCGGTCATGAAGCCACTCTTATGTGGCTCGGCCATGAAGTATCTTTCATGCGGCTCGGTCATGAGACAACACTCATACGGCTCGGCCATGAAGCATCCCTCATACGGCTCAGTCATGAGACATTTCTCATGCGACTCGGACATGAAGCATACTCCATGCGACTCAGTCATGAGGCGTTCATGCGGCTCATACGGCACAGCTTAAGCGGATCCATCACACTAAACTTAAGCAGTCCAATGAAGACGAAAAGCGCATTAACTATGCCAAAGCATGATAGGGAAAGGCCCGCACATAAAATATGCGACATAGCCATGAAAGTTAGGGTTTTAAACTCATGCAGTTTTCTTCCCAAAATGCTCTTACCATCAATAGAAGGATGAATGTCGGGGTGGACTGAGATCGCTGATGAAGAGGCAACTCCTTTGCC
The DNA here is from genome assembly GCA_029216955.1 of Iris pallida. Taxonomy (NCBI): domain Eukaryota; kingdom Viridiplantae; phylum Streptophyta; class Magnoliopsida; order Asparagales; family Iridaceae; genus Iris; species Iris pallida. The sequence continues at coordinate 2,846,059 of JANAVB010028399.1, forward strand.
CTTCGCTGCAGGACTGGAAGAAGTCTTGGGGGCCATGGATGATCGAGAGTAGAGAAGACGATGGCTAGGGCAAGAAAGATTAAAGAAAAAAGAGAGTAAAGAACCTCTCTATTCAAATTTGCTCGTACTTATAGGCTGGCAAGAGGCGTGTGAACCGATAGACGCTTCGAATTTTGTGATACCTAGGAGATAAAGTCGACCCTTGGGATTATATCCCCTTTTCATGCAAAAGACAACTCCGAATCACCCAAGCAAATCAAAAGTTTTAAATGCTGACTCTTGGGATTCTATCCAAAAGACGGCTTTAAATCATTAAAGCAAAGAAGCAATTAATGCCGAAGATACGGGACGACCACGTGGCATGAAAGCCATTATGCGGCCAGAGAAGCCTATGTGGCATGAAGAGCTCGACCCAGTATGCGGCCCAAGAAGCCTATGCGGCATGAAGAGCTCGACCCAGTATGCGGCCCAAGAAACCTATGCGGCATAAAGAGCTTATGCGGACAGACCCGTGCTTCTTATTCAAAGTATTTCAATTTTACAAATTGAAAACTTTGAAGGGGGTCTTGTAGAAGCATGGAAAAAAATAATTTTTCTTATTCAAGGGGGCTTCATGTGGCTCAAAAAACACATGAAGCTTCATGCGGCACAAAATGCAGGAAGCTTCATGCGGCTCAAAATCTCAGAAAGCTTCATGCGGCTCAGGAAGCTTCATGCGACCTTATGCAGCTCAAAATCTGCCTGTACAGCTGGCCATTATTACTCTGGCATTAAGGCGACATCTCTGACAGAAATGATGGCTCTGATATAAAGACGAGACGTGACATGCTCCTAAAAGATGAAAAAATCTTCATGATATCTGACATAGTTCACAAATTCTAAAGAAAGTTTTTTATGCGGATCGCCCATGCGACCTTCATACGGCTCAGTCATGAGACCACTTTCATGCGGCTCGGACATGAGACAACTCACATGCGGCTCGGACATGAGACAACTCTCATGCGGCTCTGTCATGCAGCCACTCTCATGTGGCTCGGTCATATGACAACTCTCATGGGCTCTGTCATGAAGCCACTCTCATACGGGACGGTCATGAGACAACTCTCATGCGGCTCAGTGATGAGACCTCCTTTATGCGACCCAATTATGAGACACTCTTCATGCAGCTTGGGGACATTCCTTCATGCATCATTCATGCGGCTCGCCACATAGTAGTAGTTGAGACACATGGCAGAAATTGACCAAGTCATTAACAGTTTGGATTTCGAGCAACAGATTATTATCAATCTTAACCAATCCCTAGCTGCCCACTTCTCAAGGCACAGTTGCAAGGATGTGGTCCAAAATTAGCCACGTGGCTATACACCCCATTACTTACGAATTCCTATAAATAGCAAGGTGTTATTCCCTTGTACACACAGAGACACACAGAGATACACATAGAGCATTTCTTCATCGAAGCCGAGGTTGCGTTCGATCGTCCAAGGAGTAAGGCAAAGTTGATAGCACTTTCCCGAGCCTCTATCGTCATCCCCCAGAATCAAAACTAAACAATTGTACTTAGATTACTTTTTCTAGGTTTTGTTCCTAGGCTTTCTTTTGTACAAGCGAGTATGTAATTATGAGTTAAAGTTCAGTCCTCTTATAAAATTGTTCTGTTCTACAATAATCAATGGCAAATACCTGACACTAACAATCTCAAAGCTATATTACTATGATGGAAAACTTTAATGCTTCACTCCTCAATACTGACTTTTGTAAGTTAGAAAAGTTTGATGGAGAGCATTATCAAGTCTGGAAGAGGAAGGTTTATCTCACTCTTCAACTCAGAGACATTGATCACGTGCTTCTTGAAGAGGAACCTACTGTTCCAGATTCTGGGTCTGCCACGGCAATCACTGCGGCTACTAAACTTCAGACCAAGTGGAGAAGGGAGAATAGCATTTGCAGGCTGCTTATCCTGAATGATATGTAGGATTCCCTAGCAGAATCCTACAGTAAGAAGACTATTGCCAAAGACATATGGGAGTCTCTAGAGAAACTGTACGAAGAAGATAAAAATAGGAGCAAGATATTTGTGGTTAAAAAATATCACAAATGGCTCTTTGAGGATGAGAAGTCCATGCTGCCGAAGGTGAAGGAATTTCTGAAGCTACGACAGAAGTTGGAAGACGAGGCGATGTCCCTCCCCGACAAGTTTGTTGTTGGAGGGATTGTCTCAAAGCTCTCCGCTAGGTGGAGTAAGTTCTATGCAAACATGCATAGGAAGAAGCTTGAGATCTGCCTTGAAGATCTCTTACAGGAAATCTATGTTGAGGACCAGATGCGGGCTCAACTGAAGGTGGATGCACTGTCTAAGCAATTGGCTAGCGCCAATCTGGTACATACCAAGGAACCAAGGGAAAAGCATACGGCTTCTCACAGCAAGAAGAAGGACCCTAACAATCTGAACGTGAAGGGGACTTCCTTCAAGCAAAAGAAGGCAAAGTCTCAGACGCCTTATTTCAATTGTGGTAAGAAGGGCTACTTCAAGAATGAATGCAAAGCAAAGACCAAGTAATCAGAGCAAGGAGAGCCTAGTAAGGTATCTATGATCACTGATATTATTGCTAAGATTGTGCAGGTTGATGCGATAGGGACTGACTCTGACTGGTGGGTAAACACTGGAGCCACCTGCCATGTCTGCTCCAGCAAGGAGTGATTCACCACCTACACACCTCCTTCTGAAGTAGTTATGGTGGTGAACCAGGCACAAGCTGAAGTGCTTAGGATTGGGACGGTGGTGTTGAAGCTGACTTCTGGCAAGTCTCTGACGCTTCAAGGCGTGAAGCACGTACCTGCTATCGCCAAGAACCTGATCTTAGGAGGCCTACTCTGCAACGCAGGCCTCAGGATGGACATCAATGCTGGCCAGATGGTAATGTCTATCAAGGAAACATATTTCGGGAAAGCTTTTTATGCAGAAGGAATGTTCAAAATTCAGCTTGTAAATCAGTCCAATATAATTAATGCAATCACTCCTTCTGCTTATACTCTTGAGTTGTGGCATAATAGGCTAGGACATGTTCATTGTAAATGAATAAACAAAATGTCTAGTCTAGGACTTATCTCCAAGTGTGGGGGTAAGATAGAGAAATTTGAAGTATGTACTCAAACAAAGATCACAAGGAAACCCTTTCCTCGGGTTATCGAAGTACAGATCTTCTGGAATTAGTACACTCTGATATCTGTGACTTCAAACAGTTCTCTACAAAGACCGGGATGAAGTATTTCATAACCTTCATCGATGACTTCTCTAAGTATGCGTTTGTCTACTTGCTGAAGGCTAAGGACGAAGCATTCGAGAAGTTCAAGGAGTTCAGAGCCAAAGCTGAGCGGCAGACTGGACAACAACTCAAAAGAATAAGAAGTGATCAAGGTGGGGAGGACAGGTCTCATGAATTTGCATCTGTAACTGCATGTTTTCAAAATCAAGGGTAATTTTGTCATTTCTCAGTTTTTCATAATTTCGGTGAATTTTAATTAATTTAATACTATTTAACTTGGTGTATTATGATTTTGGTGTTTTGCTAGTATAACCCTAGAAACTATTTAGCCTAGAGACTAACCATGACCACGGAGACCTAACCAAGTGTTTAGATTAGAAAATTTCCATTTTCTAGGCTAAGGGTATTTTGGTCATTTGGTGACTTTTGAATTATTATGGATTTTGGCTTTTTAGTAATGTGCTAATTGATAGTTAGGGCCTTAACCTAGAATTTCCCTAATCTATAGATTAACTATAGGCCTAAATATTAGGTTAGAAATATCCATTACATGACAAGGTTAGTAATATCTAGATATTATTGTAGTAGGATATTTTTCTTAAGATATTGGTAGAAAAAAAGCCTTAGGACTAAATTGGACCAATGAATGGACTTGGATTTAGGTGGAGAAGCCTTAGCCATCCATCTACATCTAAACCCAAACCCTAGGCTGCCATAAGGAGCCTCCCTCCTATTTAAACACTTAATGACACCCCCTTGCCTCCTTCTTTGAACATACAAAACCCTAGTTTAGTGTTCTTCCCCAAATTATCCTATTTTATCAAATCAAGTCCAAATTGAGCCTAATATTTTGTATTGGGCTCCCCTATAGTAGTAGAAGACATTGGTGGATAACTAGCAAGGGTTTGAAAGCTTCGGGACCGTTGCAAATCGAGGAAAACATCGATACTAGGCCCTTTACATTGAGATTCCAACTCTCAATAGGTAAACCTATCTACACCTATTGAAATCATGATTTTCTTTATAGATGCATTCATTTAGGATTCCCCTAGGTGTAGCCCAAGTTTGGTAGGATTTTGCGTCCGTTTGATACGCGTATCGGACACGTATCGGACCGTAGTTGAAGGTGTTTGGTGAAATGTCTCAATGGATTGAATTTTAAACAATTTCAAAACAAATTTTAGATTTGGGTAGCCGAATAGATGGGTATTAGATTTATGAATTACTGAACACATTTTGGATCTCTGTTCGTGTCCACATTGGACACGAACCCACTATTTGGACACTGCACAGGGGAGTACTGTGCTCCCCTACTGCTCGGGTGTCCTAGCGGACACGACACGGCACCCCGACACATGAAAATTGGAGTATGGGTGCGAGCAATCACTGACACTATGTACACAAAATTTGGGGTGAAACCATCGAGTGGTTTGAGAGATATTCGATCTGCACGGGTCGTACACACACACGCGCGCGCGTATGAGACCACTGATACGCGTTCCAAACTCGGACACGACACAACTTAGACATGATTCAGGCTACCCTAACCCTAGACCTAGAACTAGGCTACCCATTCGACACCACCACTTGGTGTCTTGGTGGACACACGTGTCCCTAAATAAGCTGACACGCGTGCACGAGACAGTGTACTGTACTGTCTCTGACACCAGTTCGACCCGCACTGGGACACAAATTGGACACGATTGTGACACTGCATGGACACACTAGACCCCCCCATAGTGACACAAATCAAACCCTCCTGACACGAATGTTTGATTTAATTTTTGGTTGAAAATTTGAGTTCGACTGTTGTTGACTGATACATGTTAATGTACATTTTCAAACGTAATTCAAAAGAGGAAATTCGAAGTTGAGGTTTTAAAATGAGTCCATACATTTACTTGGGTTTGAAATATGTTTCCAAGTTGGGTTTCATGTATGGTTTGGGTTTGAGTTCAAGTTTTGGCTTCGAAATTTGGTTTCCAGAGTTTTGGTTTCAGGTGATTAGTTCTATTTGATTTTGATACATGTTTCCCATATATTTCAGTTAAAGGATTATTTCACAAATGTATGCTAGTTATTAGGATTGGTTTCAAAGTTTACTTGTATATATTGGTTTTCATTAGTTTAGTTGTAGGTAAATTAAAACTGAATATATATGTCATCATTCGAAAACTGGTACAGGGTTGTCTTCAAAATTTGAATGAATATCCATATGTATGTATATATCTAACTGAGTTTATAGTTATCTATACGTATACTTATTCAGATTTAGGTAGGTTTAAATATACATTTATGCATAGGGTCTGTGGTAGTGAGGGAGTTGCCAACAGCAGCAGCTGTAGGCAGGGAGCAAGGCCCTGCCTTGCTGCCTTACTTGGCTGGCCTTGCCTTGCCCTGTAGGCAAGCCCCAGCAGCAGTAAGCAGCAGGGTGCTGCTCTGCCTAGTCCAGGTTTGGCTTGGGTTGGTTGCCTTTGAGTGTGTGCGTGGAGTATGTGAGTTAGAATTTAAGTTAGAAATTGAGTTGGAAGTTTGAGTTAGGATTTGAGTTAGTGTGTGAGGAGTAGAGTTATGGAAATCATAATTTGGGTATGGTATGATTAGAGAGTTAGAGAGGTATAGTATAGAAAATATTCTATGAGAAGCCCAAGGTTATGGGTTTAAGTACAGGGTCTACGATATATATATATAGTGTAATATATATGCTTGAGAGACTTGTTTATATTTAGGGTAGTATATATATAGTGAAATTATATAGGTATTTAGATGTAAATATATGTGTGGTAGAGTATATATGGAACCTATATGTAAGGTGGAGGTTAGGCTTAGCCATAGGCTATGGGGGTTTGAGTTTTTCTTTCATATCTATTATAAGGATATATAGGAATAATGTATTATAAGTATTGAGATGTATGCATATACATTATGAAGTAGATATATAGATGTGGTATAGGGTAATACCTAGATAGACTAGTGGATGACCAAGTTGGACCCATAGTTGACCAATCTTGACTTGTTTACCAAATTTGACCTAGAGTTGACCTAGAGTTGACCAGTTGACCAAAAGTCAACTGTAAGTCAACCTTTGACCTAGTTTGACTTGCTTTGACTTGCTATGACCTAGTATGACCTAATATGACTTAGTTTGACTTAGTTTGACCAGTTTGACCTAGACAGTTGACCAGGTTTGACTTAGAGTTCACCTTGGCCTAGATTGACTTAGAAATCATGTCGACTGCATCGTATATTTTATTTACCTTATATTTGAATACATCATAACCTGTATTGCTTTAACTAGGATTTTGAGACTCCAATTTAGACATCCGTTTTTTATCAGTCATTCAGGGTACCATACGAGTACATTCTCTGATAATATTTCTATTTTATGATATCGTCTTTGTTTCTAGTATTTAGTGTAGATATCCTTGTTCTCTTGACACATTGTTCACACGGATTGGTATTTGTCTGGATCCCGTCATAAGATGTTTCTCTTATATATGTTATGCCTTGTGCAAGTCTTCCTTATTTTCTTGTTCATTGTATATACACGATTCCTGTGAAGGGGAGCTACTTCACAGAGAATGCGTGTCATGATGTGTCATGACTGGATCCACTATATTAGTCAGGGATGGGGGTGTTAGCGTAGATATGTGATCAATATCCCACAGTACCAGCATTATATCAGTATTGTATCCTCACTGTATAGTGTTAATCATACACTCACGTATGATTAGCCAGGCCAAACATTGTATCAAGTTCTAAGCCGATCACATGTTGAAACTAGTGCTAAACTTACATAGATAGCAGTTCCAGATTTTCGTACATGTCATACACTATTCTCTTACCTTATCTCATTACAATTTTGATATATCCTGTCAGGATGCATGTACTCTCTACTTTACCTAGTATATTCTCTCTATCTACTGCTATATTTTCAATATTGTATAACTAGAACTGTTGTTTGAGATTTTGTACTCATTCCCGTCCTGACTGGACCTGTTGAAAATATTACAGGTGATGAGGAGGAGTGCCCTACCTATTACGGTCCTCATGATGTGGTTGGTATAGAGTTGGATACCCTAGTGCAGCAGGCGCTAGCTCTAGCAGATGAGGCCTTGGTATAGTTTAGCTGGTTTTAGTATAGTACTGGACTCTGTCTCCAGATTACTTTGGCTTGTTATTATTTGTTAGTTATATGTTGTTTGAGAATGTTGACTCAGAGATTTTGGACTTGTATTATTCTGTGTTGGATTTTCAGGATGATATTATAAATCTTGTTGTCTTTATCTTTCAGTATTATCTATCGTCATTCTTAGAGTTTGTGATTGAGTATATTATATCATCATTGCTTGTCCTCCGTTCGGAGTTGACCATTCTCGACAGGTTTTGATATTATAACTATTGATAGATAGTAGACCTAGACAGCATTCTACACCATTTCTGCGACGTAGGCTGGGACGTTGTTACGTACTCGTATCCTTACCTCGGGTGCGGACCGTGACACATTTTTAGTGGTAGCCCACGCAGGTTAGAAGTCGCAATTAGTACGATGTCGTAGTGGTGCTCGACTTAGAGTGCTGCTACGAGCCTGCTACTGTTTTAGAAGATATAGGCTATAGGCTAAGGATACTTAATCACAATTAAGAAACTTCCAATTTGCTTCTATACAACTGTCCTTTCTTGATGCTGATTACTTATACTCTAATTGTCCTCCTTTGATATGATCTATCTTGTGCAATATTGACTTCTTTCTTCGATCTGTCTTCAGGATGGTGATGACTCGATCTCAGCATTTGGAGCCTGTGAATACTGAGTGATCCGCTACATCTCACGGACCTGAGCCAGTCACTTCTCCTACAGTCGTTGCATCTGTAGAAGCAGTCGGGGGCGCTCCTCCACCAGTTGCGGGGACTGTCCCGGAGGTCACTACGGCAGGAGCAGTCATGGGTGTTCTTCCTTCTGCATATCGGACTCCTCCATCTGTAGCCGAGGATCTGTCTCCTCCGCCTCTACTATCTACTAATATGGGGCAGATGTTTGTCTTCCTTCGACAGATGATGGAGGCCTAGCGAGTCCAGACTGAGGCTCAGCAGAGGCAGACAGATGCGATGCGTCAGGACGTGAGGGATGCACACCAGTTGGCTCTAGCAGCCGTGGAGAAGAGGACTCCGCATCAGGGAGCGCATCCGAGGCCGGACAATATCCAGGACTTCAAGAAATTGGGGCCTCGTGACTTTGGCGGGACTGAGGGCGTAGTTTATGCTGACGACTGGCTCGAGGACATCGAGCGTCAGATGAGGGCTTCCCGCCTAGCAGACGACCTGAAGGTTGAGGAGGTAGGGATACAGTTGTTAGACATTGCTCGCACCTGGTTCAGGAACGAGCCAGACCTTGCTGGGGAGGGCCATACCTGGGCCGAGTTCAAGGTCCTCTTCAAGGAGAAGTTATTTTCTCCTACAGACAAGATCGACTTGGCAGGCAGTTCCAGAACCTCCAGCAGGGTAGTTTGTTTATAGAGGAGTATGCTGCGGAGTTCGGCAGACTGAGCCGATATGTAGAGTATATGGTACGTGAGCCGGAGATCAGGGCGAGCTACTTTAGAGAGGGATTGATCTGGGATATCAAGATCCTTATTCCCTCTTTTTATGCGACATATACCGAGATTTTTGTGGAGGCTCGCAAGGTAGAGCGGGAGTGGGGCCTGAAGCCCAAGAGGGACCGTGATCTGTTTTTGTGGACAACTAGCAGCACGGGGGCTGCTAAGCGTCCTCAACTCCAGCATCATTCTATTTCGCAATGCCCGCAGCAGATTTCTGCTCCGTTTAGGGTACTAGTTCAGCAGCTGCCCCGGCAGTAGCAACAGGGACCGACGCAGCAGGCACCTACTTGCCACTTCTGCAAGAGGTCCGAACATCTCTGGGAGGTTTGCAGGAGATGTTTGGGTGTGTGCCTATACTGTGGCACCGAGGGGCATCAGGCGAGGGATTGTCCTTCGAACCATCGTCGTGCAGCTCAGTGAGCATAGGGTAGGCCACCTATGGCACCGCATCACGCCCCATACCAGCAGCGGGATATACCCCGCCAGGGCAGGACTTTTACGATGACAGTTGAGGATCCTGCAGGCATTGGACTAGGAGGTTAGGTCTTGCACTTTCTTTTTACCTGTTTCTTTCTATCCATTGATTGTTGATTGTCTTATTAGTACCTTTAGTTTGCATATATGATGATCATGCTAGATTAAATAGAAAACTCCAATGAAGACTGCAATAACATGATACTGTAGAGATTTAAAACCATGCATGTGTTTTGATTCCCTGGATTGCATGTTATATAACTTAGGATAAAATTTAGTAGACTATGATTGTTGGGTGCTTGACCGAGAGAAGAGTACGAACGTTTCGAATTTCGAAGACGAAATTTTTCTAGGGGTAGGATTGTAATTGCCTATTTTCAAAATCAAGGGTAATTTTATTATTTTTCAGTTTTCCATAATTTTGGTAAATTTTAATTAATTTAATACTATTTAAATTGGTGTATTGTGATTTTGGTGTTTTGCTAGTATAACCCTAGAAACTGTTTAGCCTAGAGACTAACCATGACCACGGAGACCTAACCAAGTGTTTAGATTAGCAAATTTCCATTTTCTAGGCTAAGGGTATTTTGGTCATTTGGTGACTTTTGAATTATTATGGATTTTGGCTTTTTAGTAATGTGCTAATTGATAGTTAGGGCCTTAACCTAGAATTTCCCTAATCTAGAGGTTAACCATGGGCCTAGAGATTAGGTAAGAAATATCCATTACATGACAAGATTAGTAATATCTAGATATTATTGTAGTAGGATATTTTCCTTAAGATATTGCTAGAAAGAAAGCCTTAGGACTAAATTGGACCAATGAATGGACTTGGATTTAGGTGGAGAAGCCTTAGCCATCCATCTACATCTAAACCCAAACCCTAGGCTGCCATAAGGAGCCTCTCCTCCTATTTAAATACTTAATGACACCCCCTTGCCTCCTTCTTTGAACATACAAAACCCTAATTTAGTGTTCTTCCCCAAATCTCCCCAATTTATCAAATCAAGTCCAAATTTAGCCTAGTCTTTTGCATTAGGCTCCCCTACAGTAGTAGAAGCCATTGGTGGATAGCTAGCAAGGGTTTGAAAGCTTCGGGACCGTTGCAAATCGAGGAAAATATCGATACTAGGCCCTTTACATTGAGATTCCAACTCTCAATAGGTAAACCTATCTACACCCATTGAGATCATGATTTTTCTTCATAGATGCATTTATTTAGGGTTTCTCTAGGTGTAGCCCAAGTTTGGTAGGATTTCATGTCCGTTTGATACGCGTATCGGACCGTAGTTGAAGGTGTTTGGTGAAATGTCTCAATGGATTGAATTTTAACAAATTTCAAAACAAATTTCAGATTTGGGTAGCCTAATAGGTGGGTATTAGATTTGTGAATGACTGAACATGTTTTGGATCTCTGTTCGTGTCCAAATTGGACACAAACCCACTGTTTGGACACTACACAGGGGAGTACTGTGCTCCCCTGCTGCTCGGGTGTCCTAGCGGACACGACACGGCATCCCGACACACAAAAATTGGTGTGTGGGTGTGGGAAATCACTGACACTATGCACACCAAATTTGGGGTAAAACCATCGAATGGTTTGAGAGATATTCGATCTGCACGGGTCGCACACACACACGCGCACGCGTATGAGGCTACTGATACGCGTTCCAAACTCGGACATGACACAACTTAGACACGATTCAGGCTATCCTAACCCTAGACCTAGACCCAGGCTACCCATTCGACACCACCACTTGGTGTCTTGGTGGACACACGTGTCCCTAAATGAGCCAACACGCGTGCACGAGACAGTGCACTGTACTGTCTCTGACACCAGTTCGACCCGGACTGGGACACAAATTGGACACGATTGTGACACTGTGTGGACACACTAGCCCTCCCTATACTGACACACATCAAACCCCCCTGACACGAATGTTTGATTTGATTTTTGGTTAAAAATTTGAGTTCGACTGCTTTTGACTGATACATGTTAATGTAGGTTTTCAAATGTAATTCAAAAAAGTAAATTCAAAATTAAGGTTTCAAAATGAGTCCATACATTTACCTGGGTTTGAAATAAGTTTCCAAGTTGGGTTTCATGTATGGTTTGGAATTGAGTTCAAGTTTTGGCTTCGAAATTTGGTTTCCAGAGTTTTGGTTTCAGGTGATTAGTTCTATTTGATTTTGATACTTGTTTCCTATATATTTCAGTTAGAGGATTATTTCACAAATGTATGCTAGTTATTAGGATTGATTTCAAAGTTTACTTATATATATATTGGTTTTCATTGGTTTAGTTGTAGGTAAATTAAAACTGAATATATATGTCATCATTCGAAAACTGGTACAGGGTTGTCTTCAAAATCTGAATGAATATTCATATGTATGTATATATCTAGCTGATTTTATAGTTATCTATATGTATACTTATTCAGATTTAGGTAGGTTTAAATATACATTTATATATAGGGTCTGTGGTAGTGAGGGAGTTGCCAACAGCAGCAGCTGTAGGCAGGGAGCAAGGCACTTGCTACCTTGCTTGGCTGGCCTTGCCTTGCCCTGCAGGAAGGCCCCAGCAGTAGTAAGCAGCAGGGTGCTGCCCTGCCTAGGCCAGGTTTGGCTTGGGTTGGTTGCCTTTGAGTGTGTGAGTGGAGTATGTGAGTTAGAATTTAAGTTAGAAATTGAGTTGGAAGTTTGGGTTAGGATTTGAGTTAGTATGTGAGGAGTAGAGTAGTGGAAATCATAATTTGGGTATGGTATGATTAGAGATTTAGAGAGGTATAGTATAGTAAATATTTCTCTGGGAAGCCTAAGGTTAAAATATATATATATATATATATATATATATATATATATATATATAGTGTAATATATATGCTTGAGAGACTTGTATATATTTAGGGTAGTATATATAGTGATATTATATAGGTATTTAGATGTAAATATATGTGTGGTAGAGTATATGTGGTACCTATATGTAAGGTGGAGGTTAGGCTTAGCCATAGGCTATAGGGGTTTGAGTTTCCCTTTCATATATATTATAAGAATATATAGGAATAATGTATTATAAGTATTGAGATGTATGTATATACATTATGAGGTAGATATATAGATGTGGTATAGGGTAATACCTAGATAGACTAGAGGATGACCAAGTTGGACTCATAGTTGACCAATCTTGACTTGTTTACCAAATTTGACCTAGAGTTGACCTAGAGTTGACCAGAGTTGACCAGTTGACCAAAAGTCAACTACAAGTCAACCTTTGACCTAGATTGACCTAGTTTGACTTTCTTTGACTTGCTATGACCTAGTATGACCTAATATGACTTTGTTTGACTAGTTTGACCTAGATAGTTAACCAGGTTTGACTTAGAGTTCACCTTGGCATAGATTGACTTTGAAATCATGTAGACTGCATCGTATATTTCATTTACCTTATATTTGAATACATCATAACCTGTATTACTTTAACTAGGATTTTAAGACTTCAATTCAGACATCTGTTTTTCATCAGTCATTCAGGGTACCAGGCGAGTACATTCTCTGATAATATTTCTGTTTTATGATATCGTCTTTGTTTCTAGTATTAAGTGTAGATATCCTTGTTCTCTTGACACATTATTCACACGGATTGGTATTTGTCTGGATCCCGTCATAAGATGTTATTCCTCTTATATATGGTATGCCTTGTGCAAGTCTTCCTTGTTTCCTTGTTCATTGTATAGACACGATTCCTGTGAAGGAGAGCTACTTCACAGAGAATGTGTGTCATGACGTGTCATGACTGGATCTACTATATTAGTCAGGGATGGGGGTGTTAGCATAGATATATGATCAATACCCTACAGTACCAGCATTGTACCAGCATTGTATAACTATTGTGTCCTCACTGTGTAGTGTTAATCATACACTCACATATGGTTAGCCAGGCCAAACATTGTATCAAGTTCTAAGTCGATCACAAGTTGAAACTAGTGCTAAACTCACATAGATAGCAGTTCCAGATTTTCGTACATGTCATACACTTTTCTTTTGCCTTATCTCATTACAGTTTTGATATAACCTGTCAGGATGTATGTACGTTCTACTTTACCTATTAAATTCTCTCTATCTACTGCTACATTTTCAATATTGTATAACTAGAACTGTTGTTTGAGATTTTGTACTCGTTTCCGTCCTGACTGGACCTGTTAAAAATATTACAGATGATGAGCAGGAGTACCCTACCTATTACGGTCCTCATGACGTGGTTGGTATAGAGTTGGATACCCTAGTGCAGCAGGGGCTAGCTCTAGCAGATGAGGCCTTGGTATAGTTTAGCTGGTTTTAGTATAGTACTGGACTCTGTCTCCAGATTACTTTGGCTTGTTATTATTTGTTAGTTATATGTTGTTTGAGATTGTTGACTCAGAGATTTTGGACTTGTATTATTCTGTGTTGGATTTTCAGGATGATATTATAATTTTTGTTGTCTTTATCTTTCAGTATTATCTGTCGTCATTCTTAGAGTTTGTGATTGAGTATATTATATCGTCATTGCTTGTCCTCCGTTCGGAGTTGACCATTCTCGATAGGTTTTGATATTATAACTATTGATAGATAGTAGACCTAGACAGCGGTCTGTGCCGTTTCTGCGGCGTAGGCTGGGACGTTGTTTCACACTTGTGCCCTTACTCAGTGTACGGGTTGTGACAACGTCGTTCTGCAAAGAACATGGAATTGTCAATGAGACTACAGCTCTGTACTTTCCTCAATCAAACGGAGTAGCAGAGAGGAAGAACAGAACGTTAAAAGAAATTACTAACTCAATGTTGTTGACTGCTAGTCTTCCTAAGTGCTACTGGGGAGAAGCTGCATTGACGGCCACTTTTATTCTAAATAGAGTGCCTCATGCAACATCAGACGTTACTTCTCATGAACTCTGGTTCAAGGTCAGACCTAACTTGAATGTCAATCGAGAGTGGGGGTGTCTGGCATATGTCAAGCTTCCAGATCTGTAGATTTAGAAGCTTGGGACAAGGACTACTAAGACGATCTTCTTGGGGTATGCCGAGAAGAGTGATGCTCGAAGATTTTTTGATATTGAGTCAAATCATATCATTGAATCTCGCGACGCAGAATATTTTGAAGACAAATTTGCAAGGCACAATAATATTGTTCTTACGGATGTACCGGAGAACAATGAGGGTGCACAGGAAACTGAAGTCTTCGATGAAGATGTGGTCCAAGAAGATATTGTTGTTGAAACAACGATTGAACCAGAATAAGCTGAGCCATCAGCTAAGCGTGTGAGGAGGCCGAAGGACTTCGGAAGTGACTTTGTCACCTATCATGTGGAAGCAGATACGCTTACCTATGATGAGGCGATGAAGACCAGAGACGCAGTTTTCTGGAAGGAGGCGATTGATAATGAAATTGATTCTATTACCTCAAATAATACTTAGGTGTTGGTTGATCTTTCTGAAGGAGCGAAACCCATCTGTCACGCCCTAGTACCGAAATACGGAGGCGGACTAGGCCAGCTACTCCATATGAGGTACGTAACGTCATACGGCGATCGTGGCTGTCGAGAGACTAGGGGGTACATGCTACAATCAAGTCTCCTATGGTCCCACAGAGTTCTATGTCTCAATCAATCAAATCATATCAGCAATTAAATGAACATTTAAAGATAAAGCAGTAAGGCGTCCCCGACGCTTCATCAAAATGATCATGAGAGACTAGCTTTATAATTTAGCTATCTCAGAGAGTCAGGAGTACAAAATTATACACAGCTGCAGTCTGTTTATTTACAATTCTGTACTGACATAAAATATCAAGTAATCCGGCTAACAGGTGCCGGTGGCTAATGCCGCACAAAATATAAGCATGAGTGGTGGAGAAGAAACCCACTCGAGTCCCCGAACCGCCATGCTCCTAGTATGCACCATGGATGTCAGGAAGGAAGATCGTGTCCTCTGGCTCTGCTACGAGATCTGGCCAAACAAAACCAGCAGGGTCAGCCCCGAATAGCAAGTACCGCCAAAAGGGCACAAGAGTTAAGATCAAAACCCAGTTAATAGAATGATTGATATAGTAATACTTATGCTACCATTATAGGGTAGCGCCACATCCTCGGACCCATATGGCACCCTTACAACCAAACAAGGATAAAAGGTGCCACATGGAGTCGGGACGCGTCGTACTCTATAACTTTCACATAAGTTAAAGGGGTATAAACAATAAAATCTTCTGATCGTGACTTCGGTCGATAGCCTATCGCAGCACAATAACCAACCCAACAATCAAACAAGGACATGGGTTGGATCATGTACCATGATAGACCATGTTCCTCAGTCATTCACAGAAGTAGCACTTCACAACCAGAATAAGTCTTCCGTTCATAACTTCGGTCCACAGCCTGCCATAGTACGATAACCAACCCAACAATCAAACAAGAACATGGGTTGGATTACGTACCATGACAGTCCGCTTTCCTTAGTTATTCACGGAAGGTAAATAGGATACAAGCAAGTCATTTTTACGGCCAAACAAGTCTACCAGTTTCTAGTGGGACGAGGTTATCCTCGCGTCATGTTATTTCAAAATCCTCAGATCGTATCTTTCCAGTAAGGCTAGCCAACCCAGGGGTTCGCGTAGACAGGTATCATTGAGCACAGGTCCCTCGTAAGGCCACCTTGCCAAGACATATAATATATAGCAGGAATTAATCGGATACAGTCATCCGCTCATTGCGGATGACACAGTATCCGTGGAGACCAGCCGGCGCGTCAAGACAATATCTCAAGGTGGCTGGTGTAACACGATCTCGAGATTCTGCCCTCCCCATGCATCTAGTATATTTAGTTGCCTAGTTTAACCCTAGGTGAAATCTTGGACTCACATGCTGTGGCCTGCATGATTATCCTCCCAAATGTCTTACTCAAGTACGAGTACCCCAAAAGAGGAACCATGTCAATCAGTATGTCAACATGTTCTACCCTCCTTGGTGTAATGCATCATTGCAAATATGCCACGTGGAGTTACGAGTCATTTGTCGAGCATGAACGAGAACTGGGACATTCAGGTACAAGTATCAGGTAGGTACCCTTTGTTCACCGGGGTCACATTAGTGCTCATATCATGCTCAGGACAAAAAGGCGTAAGGATATATAGCATACACCAACATTTACATATATATATATATATACAATATAATATATACATATAAAAATATAAGGTATAGGGGAGTCCAGGTCAGAGCGCGCTCAAGTCAGGCTACGCTCAGGTTAGCCTACGCTCAGGTCAGCCTACGCTCAGGTCAGCCTACGCTCAGGTCGACCTACGCTCAGGTCAGCCTACGCTCAGGTAGCATACGCTTCCAAAAGGCAGCGTATGAGGTCCATACGACTCCTTGTCAAGCAAGCGAGCGTATGCGAGTCATACGCTTCCAAAAGGCAGCGTATGGGGTCCATACGACTCCTTGTCAAGCAAGCGAGCGTATGCGAGTCATACGCTTCCAAAAGGTAACATATGGGGTCCATACGACTCCTTGTCAAGCAAGCGAGCGTATGCGAGTCATACGCTTCCAAAAGGCAGCGTATGGGGTCCATACTGCGCTGCGCTAAAGAGCGCCCGCAGCTCAGTGACGCAAGCTAAAAAGCTCGTGCACTGCTCATTGTCCTCTCCAAATCAGCAAGAACTCCATGGTTGGAACCCAAAGCTTCAAAAGTCCATAACTTGGTCAAAATAAGTCCAAATCCAACTTTTCAAAGGTCAAAATTGGGTAGAATAGAATTCTCTACAACATGGAACCATCAAAACTTAAAAATAATGAAGTTTGCTAGATCAAAACCAAGAAGATCCGAAAATAGTTAAAACCTAGATCTACAAAAATTAAAGCTTTAAAATGGAAAACTTCAAGTTCTAAACTAGTATAGAATGAGGAGAAGAACATATTTTGGCAAATAATTTTGTAAGAAAATATCAACATCATTTATGGATCCATCTCTTGAGCAAGTTGGTACTTGCCTTGGTTGGTGGAGGAAAATAAATGAGAGGAGATAAATGAGAGAAGAGAGAATGAGATGAGTTATTATATAGAATCTTGAACCCATGGGTTCATGATGAACCAAAGGGTTCATGATGAACCATTGGTGAACCAAGAATAGGTTACCCAAATGAGCCAAAACTGTAGGCCCAAATGCAGAAAATAAATTACGAAATAATATTTTGTCGAATATTTTTGGGAAATGCATGAAGAAATACAGCATATAAATATCGTATAAATACAAAGTAAATACAATTTATCGGTTTACGTATTAAAATACGTATTCCAGGATCGGAAAGTGACATCTCTACCCTTCTTAGAAAAATTCCGTCCTCGAAATTCCAGCCAAGACAGGATAGTGAAATCAGGGCAAGCAAGGCACAATCATATACAAGTTAATTATCATAGCAGTTACTATCATACATCACAAAGTACAAAACAAGCAGGTGCAGATAAGCATGGAATCGTGTCAATAAGGCGTAAAAAAATATACCTCATTAGTCAAACAAATGCGGATACCGAGATCTGATCTCGTCCTCGCGCTACTAGGTTGACTCTCCCGAAGAGTGATGGTTCCATAAAACACGGACAAGGCTTATCGTCCGATTCTTGAGTACCTTCTCTCGCCGGTCCAAAATAGACACGGGTTGTTCCCCGTAAGTTAGGTCGGTACCAACGACTAACTCAGAATGATCGAGGACATGACTCGGATCCGGGACATACCCACGTAATTGGGACACATGAAACACATCATGTATGCCAGTTAACGAAGGCGGAAGGGCAAGTCGATAAGCCACATCGCCTATCCGAGCGAGAATCTTAAAAGGACCAACGTATCTTGGACTAAGCTTTCTCCGGGTTCCAAATCTGATGATACCCTGAGTAGGCAAAATCCGCAGAAACACTTGGTCGCCAACTCTAAACTCTAGAGGCCTACGATGCTGATCTGCCCAATGACGATGTCGGTCCTGTGCAACTCGAAGGCGCTCTCTGACCAACTTAACTATCTCCACAGTCTGCGTGATCATCTCTGGCCCCAACAACTTCCGTTCTCCGACGTCGTCCCATGCCAAAAGGGACCTGCACTTCCTTCCGTATAATGCTTCGAACGAGGCCATCTGAATGCTAGCCTGATAGCTATTGTTATAGGAGAACTCCACTAGATGAAGGTGATCCTCCCAAGATCCGCCAAAATCTATGGTACACGCCCGTAGCATATCTTCTAATGTCTGAATGGTTCTTTCTGATTGCCCGTATGTTTGTGGATGATAAGCAGTACTGAATCTTAACTTGGTTCCCAAACTTTGGTGTAAGCTCCGCCAAAAATGGGAAGTAAACCGCGTATCCCGATCTGATACTATACTAACTGGAACACCGTGTTGCCTTACTATCTGCTTCATGTACATTTCTGCTAGCTGCTCAGTAGTCTGTCCAACTTGGAAGGGAAGGAAATTTGTGACCTTTGTGAGTCGATCTACTATTATCCAGACTGCATTCTTGCCAGCCGGGGATCTAGGTAAACCGGTCACAAAATCCATCGTGATGTGCTCCCATTTCCATTCTGGGATAGGAAGCGGCTGTAGCAATCTTGCTGGTCTCTGCTGCTCGGCTTTCACCTACTGACATACCAAACACTTGGATACAAATCTCGCTATCTCACTTTTCATGCCATTCCACCAAAAGAACTGCCTGATATCTCGATACATCTTCGTTCCTCCTGGATGAATGGAGTAAATAGAACTATGAGCTTCGGACATAACTTCTTGCCGAAGGTCTCCACTCGGTACACAGAGTCTGTTTCCAAACCTGAGCGTACCATCTTTATGAATCACTAACTCCTTTCTACGGCCTGTTTCATACTCCGACCGCAACTTCTGAATCTTTGGATCTCCTGCTTGTGCTGCCCTTATCCTCTCTACTAAGGTTGACTGAATCTGCATACTGGTCATTCTTTCTATATCCCTTGGCAAAACTACTTCGATTCCCATACTCTGAAGGTCTTCTAGAATATGCTTCTGCGAGGTCAAGAATAAGGCACTGTCTCTCCTACTCAGTGCATCTGCAACTATATTCGCCTTGCCTGGATGATACTGAAGATCTAAATCAAAATCCTTCAGCAGTTCTAACCACCTTCTTTGCCTCATGTTCAAATCTCGCTACGTAAACACGTATTTTAAACTCTTATGATCAGTATAGATCTCTACCCGATCCCCGTATAAATAATGCCTCCACAACTTGAGTGAAAACACCACAGCTGCTAACTCCAAATCGTGAGTCGGGTAATTCTTCTCATGGTCTCGAAGCTGCCGAGACGCATATGCTATCACCTTTCCATGCTGCATCAATACACATCCAAGACCCTTCCCTGATGCGTCATAATATACTGTAAAGCCTCCCGCTCCTACTGGAAGCGTCAAGATCGGGGCTGAGATCAACCTCTTCTTCAATTCTTCAAATGATGCCTGACAGCTAGCTGACCAAACAAACTCTATGTCCTTGTGCGTCAAACGCGTTAAGGGCGCAGAGATCCTGGCAAAGTCCGCCATGAACCTTCTGTAGTAACCAGCTAATCCTAAGAAACTTTGCACTTCTGCAACCGTTCTCGGGACCGGCCAATGCTCTATGGCCTCAATCTTCTTCGGATCCACTGACACTCCTGCTCCAGAAATTACATGTCCCAGGAACGAAATATGGTCTAACCAGAATTCACACTTGTCGAGCTTCGCATATAGTTGATGCTCCCTCAATGTCTGCAAGACAGTCCTAAGATGTTCCTCATGCTCCTCTTCACTGCTGGAATAGACAAGGATATCATCTATGAACACCACCACAAATTTATCCAAATACGACAGAAAGATGCGGTTCATTAAATCCATGAATACTGCAGGGGCGTTGGTTAGTCCAAAGGGCATTACTAAAAACTCATAATGCCCATATCTAGATCTGAATGCTGTCTTCGGTATGTCTTGCTCCCGGACTCTTACTTGATAGTATCCCGACCGAAGATCGATCTTGGAAAAGACGCTGGCCTTGCTCAACTGGTCAAACAGGTCATCAATCCTTGGTAGCGGGTACTTATTCTTCACTGTTACTGCATTCAGCTTGCGGTAGTAGATGTACATCCTCGTCGACCCATCCTTCTTGGGAACTAGAATCACTGGCGCAGCCCAGGGCGATTTACTGTCTCGGATGAATCCCTTAGACTTCAACTCTTCCTCATGTTGATACAACTTTATCCTGTTCTGACGGCGACATTCTGTAAACTCTGTCTGCAATAGGCCTCATTCCAGGGTTCAACTCAATGCTAAATTCTACCTCTCTGACTGGCGGTATCCCTGGGAGCTCATCAGGAAAGACGTCGAGAAAATCTTCGACCACTCTCGGAATCTGTCCTGGCTTTGACACTGCTGCTGAGATGACGCCTCCGGCCTGATTCTTCAAGGTTCAAGTAAAGATGAACTGTTCCATCCCAGGAACGCTGAATATGACCCTACCTCCTCTACAATCAATTATCGCATGACTGTCTCTCAACCAGTCCATGCCAAGAACAACATCAAAATTCCCCATAGGGAATTCAATCAATGATGCGGGCAGTAAATGCCCACACACCTCTACCGGACATGAAAAGCGCACTCTGCTAACTTCTACGAGCCCATTGCCGGTGAGTATATCCATCCTCTCCGGCAATGCCTCAAACACTAGTCCAATCCGTGTAGCATATTGTACAGAGATGAATGAATGAGTAGCGCCTGAATCAAATAATGCTATAGCGGGAAATGAGGTGACGAGAATTTTACCTGCCACCACGTCACTAGACGCTAGAGCCTCTCCCGAAGATAATGTGAGAGCCTGGCCCTGGCCCCACGGAGCCCCTTGTTGCGGCCTTCCTCGACCATGTTGTTGCTGCCTCTGAGGGCCTTCGGCTTCCTGTGCTTGGCGGAACATCTGAGCCTGCGTTGGTAGACGCTGGGCTAGGGGCCTCACTACTAATACTGGCCCTCCACTCGGGGTTGCCACCGGAGCTGGCAACGCTGAAAACTGCTGAGCTGGCCCTCCTGGCCTCTGCATCACAGGACAAGTAGAAATACGGTGGTCTGAACTACCACACCTCAAGCATAAGCCATTCGCTGACCGGCACATCTCCCTCGTGTGCCCTGTCTTCCTACAGAATATACAACCCTGGGGTGCTCCCTGACGCTGCGGCTGGTTCCTCGGCTGCTGATGTCGAACTGGCGCTGAATTAGTTGATACGGCCGTCCTCCGCGGCGCTCCTGCTTCATGAATACGTACACTGGGTGCTGGTGCTGGTGCTGATGTTCGCTGCATTACTCCTCCTCCAACCTGGGAATGGGATCTCTTCTGACCTCCTGTCCTGGATGCCAACCTCTGCTGGGTAAGCTCGTGCCTCCGGGCAGCCGTCAAAACAGCGTCAAACGTCTGGTAGTCGTGTCCCTCCACAAGCTGTAATAATTCCAAATGAAGTCCCTGCTGGAACCTCATAGCTCTCTCTGGCTCCGTTGCCACCATTGCTGGGGCGAAACGGCACAATCTGTAGAACTCTGCTGCATACCCATCTACGGTCTTGCCTGCTTGCTTGAGACTAATAAACTTCTGCTGGAGCTCATATCGAGCTACTACGCCAAAATACTTGGCCTTGAATCTTTCACTGAAGGTGGTCCAACGAACAGGGCATCTTATACCAACTTCTTCTGATGCCCACCAGTCGCGGGCAAGATCCTGAAGTACTAATTTGACCTGATCAACCTTCTCATCATCTGGAACCTTGGCTGCCACAAGAATGGCTTCAATGTCTTGAATCCATGCATCCGCAGTGATGGCATCCTCCGTGCCATCAAAATACCTCGGGTTTAAGCGACGAAACCTTCCCGATGCTCCCGAGTCAACCCCGGCACTCCTCTCAAGAGCTAACTGAATCCCTTGGTTCAGCAACACGTTCTGCTCCTGCTGCTGAGTCTATTGCTGTTGGTGAGTGACAAGAATCCCCCGGATGATCTCCAGAAGTGCTACGGCATCTGGTACTGCCGTCGCTGCTGGTGCTGCAGGAGTTTCAATAACCTGCGACTGCGCTGCCTCTGGTTCCATTTCTGCTCGTGTCTGCCCTGGGGAAGGTTCTCTCCCCTGCTGGTGCCCAGTCGAGCCATGCTCTCGCTGCTCTTCCTCTTGGGCCTCACCCGCTACTGAGAATGAAGCACCCCTATGGAGAAAGATATAAGATTATCAAGTCCGAACGAGGAAGATTTCGAGGATGCAAGTCAGGTTAGAGATCAAGGCAAGGATAGAGAATTCGAAACAGAATTTCAAGGGAAACAAGTTTTGATTGAGACTCCTAATAATTTGCAATACCCCACAAGTCTGAAAAATAGACCTGCATGGGCCACCACTAAAACCTTGTCACGTCCTAGTACCGAAATACGGAGGCGGACTAGACCGGCTACTCCATATGAGGTACGTAACGTCATACGGCGATTGTGGCTGTCGAAAGACTAGGGGGTACATGCTACAATCAAGTCTCCTATGGCCCCACAGAGTTCTATGTCTCAATCAATCAAATCACATCAGCAATTAAATGAACATTTAAAGATAAAACAGTAAGGCATCCCCGACGCTTCATCAAAATGATCATGAGAGACTAGCTTTATAATTTAGCTATCTCAGAGAGTCAGGAGTACAAAATTATACACAGCTCAGTCTATTTATTTACAATTCTGTACTGACACAAAATATCAAGTAATCCGGCTAACAGGTGCCGGTGGCTAATGCCGCACAAAATATAAGCAGGAGTGGTGGAGAAGAAACCCACTCTAGTCCCCGAACTGCCATGCTCCTAGTATGCACCAAGGATGTCAGGGAGGAAGATCGTGTCCTCTGGCTCTGCTACGAGATCTGGCCAAACAAAACCAGCGGGGTCAGCCCCGAATAGCAAGTACCGCCAAAAGGGCACAAGAGTTAAGATCAAAACCCAGTTAATAGAATGATTGATATAGTAATACTTATGCTACCATTATAAGGTAGCGCCACATCCTCGAACCCATATGGCACCCTTACAACCAAACAAGGACAAAAGGTGCCACATGGAGTCGGGACGCATCGTACTCTATAACTTTCACATAAGTTAAAGGGGTATAAACAATAAAATCTCCTGATCGTGACTTCGGTCGATAGCCTATCGCAGCACAATAACCAACCCAACAATCAAACAAGGACATGGGTTGGATCATGTACCATGATAGACCATGTTCCTCAGTCATTCACAGAAGTAGCACTTCACAACCAGAATAAGTCTTCCGTTCATAACTTCGGTCTACAGCCTGCCATAGTACGATAACCAACCCAACAATCAAATAAGAACATGGGTTGGATCACGTACCATGACAGTCCGCTTCCCTCAGTTATTCACGGAAGGTAAAAAGGATACAAGCAAGTCGTTTTCACGGCCAAACAAGTCTACGAGTTTCTAGTGGAACGAGGTTATCCTCGCGTCATGTTATTTCAAAATCCTCAGATCGTATCTTTCCAGCAAGGCTAGCCAACCCAGGGGTTCGCGTAGACAGGTATCATTGAGCACAGGTCCCTCGTAAGGCCACCTTGCAAAGATATATAATATATAGCAGGAATTAATCGGATACAGTCATCCGCTCGTTGCGGATGACACAGTATCCGTGGAGACTAGCCGGCGCGTCAAGATAATATCTCAAGGCGGCTGGTGTAACACGATCTCGAGATTCTGCCCTTCCCATGCATCTAGTATATTTAGTTGCCTAGTTTAACCCTAGGTGAAATCTTGGACTCACATGCTGTGGCCTGCATGATTATCCTCCTAAATATTGTACTCAAGTATGAGTACCCCAAAAGAGGATCCATGTCAATTAGTATGTCAACATGTTCTACCCTCCTTGGTGTAATGCATCATTACAAATATGCCACATGGAGTTACGAGTCATTTGTCGAGCATGAACGAGAACTGGGACATTCAGGTACAAGTATCAGGTAGGAACCCTTTGTTCACCGGGGTCACATTAGTGCTCATATCATGCTCAGGACAAAAAGGCGTAAGGATATATAGCATACACCAACATTTACATATATATATACAATATAATATATACATATAAAAATATAAGGTATAGGGGAGTCCAGGTCAGAGCGCGCTCAAGTCAGGCTACGCTCAGGTTAGCCTACGCTCAGGTCAGCCTACGCTCAGGTCAGCCTACGCTCAGATCAGCCTACGCTCAGGTAGCATACGCTTCCAAAAGGTAGCGTATGAGGTCCATACGACTCCTTGTCAAGCAAGCGAGCATATGCGAGTCATACGCTTCCAAAAGGTAGCGTATGGGGTCCATACGACTCCTTGTCAAGCAAGCGAGTGTATGCGAGTCATACGCTTCCAAAAGGCAGCGTATGGGGTCCATACGACTCCTTGTCAAGCAAGCGAGCGTATGCGAGTCATACGCTTCCAAAAGGCAGCGTATGGGGTCCATACTGCGCTGCGCTAAAGAGCGCGCGCAGCTCAGTGACGCAAGCTAAAAAGCTCGCGCACTGCTCATTGTCCTCTCCAAATCAGCAAGAACTCCATGGTTGGAACCCAAAGCTTCAAAAGTCCATAACTTGGTCAAAATAAGTCCAAATCCAACTTTTCAAAGGTCAAAATTGGGTAGAATAGAATTCTCTACAACATAGAACCATCAAAACTTGAAAATAATAAAGCTTGCTAGATCAAAACCAAAAAGATCCGAAAATGGTTAAAACCTAGATCTACAAAAATTAAAGCTTCAAAATGGAAAACTTCAAGTTCTAAACTAGTATTGAATAAGGAGAAGAACATATTTTGGCAAATAATTTTGTAAGAAAACATCAACACCATTTATGGATCCATCTCTTGAGCAAGTTGGTACTTGCCTTGGTTGGTGGAGGAAAATAAATAAGAGGAGATAAATGAGAGGAGAGAGAATGAGATGAGTTATTATATAGAATCTTGAACCTATGGGTTCATGATGAACCATTGGTGAACCAAAAATAGGTTACCCAAATGAGCCAAAACTGTAGGCCCAAATGCAGAAAATAAATTATGAAATAATATTTTGTCGAATATTTTTAGGAAATACATGAAGAAATACAGCATATAAATATCGTATAAATACAAAGTAAATACAATTTATCGGTTTACGTATTAAAATACGTATTCCAGGATTGGGGAGTGACACCATCGGATGCAAATAGATCTTCACGAAGAAGATGAAAGCAGACGAAACTATTAACAAGTTCAAGGCTAGGTTGGTAGCCAAGGGATTTTCTCAAAAGCAGGGAATTGACTACTTTGATACGTATGCTCCAGCAGCCCGAATGACCACCATCAAAATGTTGATTGCTCTCGCAGCAATACATAAGATGGTGATACATCAGATGGATGTAAAAATGGCTTTCCTAAATGGCGAGCTGACCGAAGAGATTTACATGCAACAGCCAGAGTGGTTTGTCATCAAGGGTCTTGAAGACAAAGTCTACAAGTTGGTGAAATCTTTGTACGGTCTTAAAGTGGCTGCCAAGATGTGGCATGAGAAATTTGACAAAGTTATAAGGTCAAATGACTACATGGTCAGCGAGACGGACAAGTGTGTTTACACGAAGTTCGCTGATAGAAGAGGTGTGATCGTTTGTCTGTACGTGGACGACATGCTTATCCTAGGTACGGATATGGGTTGTGTCACAAAGACAAAGAAATTTATCTTGAGAAAGTTCAGTATAAAGGACTTGGGGGAAGCTGATGTGATCTTAGGGATCAAGATCATCCGTACAGACACTGGACTAGCACTGTCACAGTCTCATTATATTGAGAAAATGATCACTCGTTATAGGTATCGGGATCTTCCAGGGATAGATACGTCGTACAGGTGTGATCTGAAGCTGAAGCCTAATTCAGGAGAAAGCGTTAGGCAGCTGGAGTATGCAAGTGTAATCGGGAGTTTGATGTATGCTACTACTGCCACAAGGCCTGACATAGCGTTCGCCATGCGAATGCTGAGTCGTTTTACGAGCAACCCAGGTGTTGAACACTAGAAAGCTGTGAAACGGGTTATGAGATATCTCAAGAAGACTCAAACATGTGTACTGTACTACAGTGGAGATACGTCGGTAGTGGAAGGCTTCAGTGATGCCAGCTGGTGCTCAGAGGTGGAGAGCGAAAGGTCCACAGGTGGATTCATTTTCACTATAGGTGGAGCTGCTATATCGTGGAAGTCGAAGAAGCAGACTATGCTCTCGCGGTCATCCATGGAATCTGAGTTCTTTGCACCTGATACCGCAGCCGAGGAAGCAGAATGGCTTCGGGAGCTCATGTGTGATCTTCCAGTGGTTGGGACACAAATACCGGTGATACCGATATACTGTGACAACCAGGCGACTGTGGCGGTGGCATCAAATGACCTCTTCAACGGGAAGAAGAGGACTGTGTAGTTGAAGCACAGGGCAGTACACGATCTCATCAAGAGGGGTATTATTGCAGTGATTGATGTTCGGAGTCAGGAGAACCTGGCGGATCTGTTCACCAAGGGCCTCAAGCACTAGCTGATCAATAAAACAGCTTATAAAATGGGCTTGAAGGTATTCTGATATTATATTATTGTATTCATACCATAAAGTTTTATGCTAATAGTTCAAAGATAAATCTACTAGGCATCTAGCTTTTGGTTCAAGGGAGGACCACTAATCGAAAGAATATCAGGAACGGTGGGTACATGTTCTATTGGGCATGGAGATCAGTTTACGGACCTACAACCACTGTTGTCTACTGTTGTTTTCTACGAAAAATAGATCCTGTTGGAAGGTTGGCTTAAATGCCTTAATGGGTTCTCAGGCAAAGTAAATGCCTGGTGTGCTTTACAGGAAGCACGGTAGAACAGCACTACAAGGAGTGAAACTCCATGCTACTATGGGGTGACTCCACTTTGAGGTTCCCAGGCATGGGGTAATGTCTCGGCTTTGCTAGCCAAGTCACAGCGGCGTAACACCGCAAATAGGCAGTTAGCCTAATGTTGTATGTTAAAATAAAAAGAGGGGTAGTCAACACTACAAAGAGGAGGAGTTCCTCATGTTACAGTGGCACGACACCATAATAAGGTACCCAGTTAGGGATAAAGCCTCGGCCTTGCAAGCCATGTCGTTGCGGCGTAACACCGTAAGGGGGCCTAAGGCTTCATGCTGGGTAGTTTGGCACTACAAAGAGGCGGTTGCCTCATGCTACAGTAGTATGACACTATGATGAGGTTCTCGGTATGGGATAAGGCCTCGGCTTTAAGCCATGTCATAGCGACGTAGCACCACAAAGGAAGCGCAAAGCGCTTCATGCCATGTCTCTTTAATAATGAACTCATCTATAGTGTATGGACAAAGAGATATTAGGCCATCTCTTGAGGGTAAACTTGTAGACGCCCAAAATTATATACTGAAACCAAGCTGGCATAGGACCTTTAATGTGTGGCCAGAAGCACATGTAACTACATTATGTGAGTGGAAAGAATTTCAGCTATGATGCAGAATTCAAGGCTTAGTCTATTCTTGTATTATAGTCTGTTGTTTGACCCATGTGGGAAGTTTCAAGTTGTCAGCGACATCTCTCCTAATGCATGATGGACAGTTACTGTGGGGAACACTTATACCCATATATAGAGATATGTGGGGGATTGTTGGAGTTTTGGCCTTTGTTTAGAAACTTTAGTCCCACATCGGCTAGGCCAAAGGAGTTGTATCTCTATATATTAGCTATGCTAGTTTAGAGATGCACATGTGGTGTGGAGGTGCTCATGGATGTGCCATGTGGGGTTATTTTTCTAATGGAAAAAAAGGCTAAATCAACAATTGAAAGCATTCATGCTTTTTGCTCTTGGGAAATTTATTTCCATGGGAGCTAAGCCCCGTAGGGGCTTAGCGACTCGAACTCGAACTCGGACTCGGACTCGGGCTCATGGGCTCATGAGGCATAATATGGCATTTTGTTGGCACACTTTGCACTTAGCACGTCAGCATCGTCGCTAGGCGCATAGTGCGCTTAAGTTGCGCTCGTTGTGCGAGCCACTTGCGCAGCCAAGCGCGCTGCTAGGTTGTGCGGCCAGGTTGCGCAGGCCAGGTTGCTCGGCCAGGTGCGCTGTCAGGTTGTGCGGCCCAGGTTGCTTGACCAGGTGCGCGCCTAGTGGTGCGCCTAGTTGTGCGTACAGCTGTACGCTCAGTTGCGCGTAGTTGCGCGGGTGGCACAGGGTGTACAGGGTGCGCAGGGCGCGCAGGTGGCACAAGTGGCTCAGTACGCATACTGTACACGGTGTGCAAGGCGCACGGGGTGCGCGAGTAGCGTAACTTGCTTCAGATCGTGCCTGAGCATGATCTATGCTGTTACTGCACGTTCGGAGTGGTTATTACCATGTCCCAAATGTTGTGCTAACCGGGCAATTGCTACTCGGGCCTATAAAAGTCTCTTCTCTCTCATATGCAGTATACACAGAGCATATACAGATAGTTACGATAGTTTACAAGTGTTTCTTAATACAAGTAAATAGAGGCTGTGAGAGAGAAAAAAGGCTTTGCACCAGCGTTGAACCACGTCCCGAATGTTGTGCTAACCGGGCAATTGCTACTCGGGCCTATAAAAGTCTCTTCTCTCTCATATGCAATATACACAGAGCATATACAGAGAGTTACGATAGTTTACAAGTGTTTCTTAACACAAGTAAATAGAGGCTGTGAGAGAGAAAAAAGCTTTGCACCAGCGTTGCTTTTGCACGGGAGTCCGTGTACGATCCGAAGAGTCAGAAGAGCAGAAGTGTTCTAAAGTTCTTCGACAAACTTGCTGGTTCCTGGAAGCTAATCGTGTGGGGCGAATATAGCTTTGAGCAACGGTGATCATTCACCCCAGCAGGCCATCTTCCATCTTTCGCCTGTCATCTTTTTTGTTGTTGTGGATTACGAAATCTTTTTAGATTCTCGTAATATCATACGCTGCTGTAACGAAATCTTCTTAGATCTTCGTTATACTTGCACAACCTTTCTAAAAGTGTTGCATCGGAATATTGTTTTTATAATTATTTCATCTTCTCAGTTTTTAATCGAAAAAATTGTTCCCCGGCACTAACAACAACAAATACCGGTCAGATGGCAAAGGAGATTGATAAGTAAATAAAAATATTGCAACATTCTTTGTAATGAAAATAATGTTTCTTTTGTTTTGTTGTTCCAGATTTGTAGACTTCAAAAAGGTTTTGAAAGCTTCCAAGTTGGCACGTCTTCTCTCAACAACGCAAACATGGGCTTTGGTCTCGGCACTGCGTTTATGGATCAAGTTGTTAGCAATTTCATCAATGTGACCATAGATCCACCTTTGGCTTAGCTTATTTGCTTCACAAGAATTATTTAGAAAGTTTTTTCCTCCATATTTCTTTGTTAATATAGCCTCTCCAGAAGAAAATTTTCTACATATTAGTATAGTTCTTTCATAAATGACTTGTTTGATTTTTCATGTCATAATTATTGTTAGTATGTATTTGTAACAAATGCAGTAACAAATTCCTCTACTCAAAGCCAATGGACAACCATGACCCCTAGTATTTAATAATCTATACAGCAATCAATACCAACTAGATCAATGTACATTTTAATTACGATATCTTTTTTAAAACAAATAACCTTTGGTATTTGGCTATCTAAGTGTTATTTACTTTCTCAGTAAAAATCAATTGCTAGTTTTTAATATATAAATGAAAAATTAGAAGAAATTACAAAAACAATTAGGACATGTTCTTAGATATATATAAATAAGAGGGTATAGTGAGAGAGAGAAAGAAAGAGAAGAGAGAAGAAATAGGAAAGAAGAAAGAAGAGAGAACGAATTAAGAGGAAAAGATTAGAAAAAGAAGAAAAGAGAGAGAACTACCAGAGCTAATGGACCGCTGTCAGTATTCCTTCCCCCTCTCTATCAATCTCTATCAATTGCTTTTCTTGTTACAAGGCCTAATTATTCTTGATTATGCTGTTCATGCTCTTGCTCCTTGACATGAAGAGAGCTTGCTCTCAACATACCTAGTAAAGTTTAGTCCTACATTGGAAAAGTACCATAAGTTATCTTAACATATATACTTGTATGTGTTGTTGGGATATGCACATGGGGTGGTGACCCTAAGGAGGAAACCATGTGGGTGATTTTACTAGAAGGTAAGGACAAGGCTCCAAGAAAAGCATTCATGCCAAACTCTTGGAAAATTAATTTCCATTGGGGTAGGGGCTTAGCGACTCGAAATCGGACTCGGGCTCATGGATTCATAAGGCGTAATATGGCGTAATGTGGCACACTTTGCACTTTGCGCTGATGGCGCACGCACATCTCATTCAATGGCGCAACTTGCGCAGTTCGTGGCTGTCCGCGTTCTAACTGATTCGTAATGTGCGATAACTGATCCTGGAATTGTGGATCTGACATTAAAATATGGCACACATTGTGGATCTGATCAGTTGCAGCAGTGGCTACTTAAATAGAGCCTCTTTTCTCTCCGTACATTTTTACAGACTTTAAAAAATCACGAAAAGAGAAGAGAGTGTTGTTCGAGCCATTAGAGTTGCTCCGCAACCAGTACTACCTCGTGCAGATCTTCATCCTGTCCTTATCCTTCCGAGCAGTCCGTCGTAGAGACGATTACCATAGCGTTCCAGAGTTCTTTTTGAACTTGCTGGTTCCTGAAAGCTGACCGTGTGGGCGGATCTAGCTTTGAGCACTGGTGTTCTTGACACCCCAGCAGGCCACCACCTTCCATCTATCACCTGTCATCTATGCTGCTGCCTTTAGCATTTTGATTAGTACCTTCTATTTAGAAGTACTACTATCGTTTGCTATGTTTACGAAATCTTTTTAGATTTTCGTATTCCAGAATCCTCCTAGGATCTCTGTTACGCACCTTCCTTGAAGCATTGCGTTGGAACTTTGTTTTTACAACTGTTTCATTCTTTCAGTTTTTCATATAAAATTGTGCCCCAGTTGTAACATATGCTATCATTTTATTAGACAAAATACTACTTTGGATAATATTAAATCTTTAATATTACTAAATGTTTTATGGTTTCTTGTTTTGGTTGTTTTTTTCCTTTAACTAATCCATGACAAAACTTTAAATCTTTAGTTTTAAAAATCTTTACTTTTTTGGCTTTTTATTTTATTCGGTTTTTTCTTTTTCTTTAATCTTGATAATTTTATTGAATTTTAAAATTCTTCGATTGCTGATTCAATTATTTGCTTGATAAAACTGTTTAACAAAATTGTTTGACAAAACTGTTTTCATGACAGAACCTTAAAACTTGATCGCTATCTATCCAAAGAACAATTTGGTGGGGCCATTCCTTAAATCTTTATCGCTATCTATCCAAAGAACAATTTGGTGGGGCCATTTGTTTGTTTTAACCCGACACCTAAATTACAAACCCTAGCGCCTACCTAAATCCCCGAGGTCGAGCTCCTCTCCTCTTCTTCTTCCTTTGTCCGACCCTCCGCATACCACCCAGTACTACTCCTGCCGTCGAACCTCGCCGTCCTCCCGCTGCCTCGGACAACACCCTATTTCCGTCAAGATTCACATTGCGCTTAGCTTATTTGCTTCACAAGATTAATTTTGAAAGTTTTTTTCTCCTCCATATTTCTTTGTTAATATATCCTTTACAGAAGAAAATTTTCTATATATTAGTATAGTTCTTTCATAAACGACTTGTTTGATTTTTCATGTCACAACAAAGTTAATTGTTAGTATGTATTTGTAACAAATGCAGTAACAAATTCCTCTACTCAAAGCCAATGGACAGCCATGACCCCTAGTATTTAATAATCTATACAACAATTAATACCAACTAGATCAATGTACATTTCAATTAGTCTCTTTTTTAAACCAAATACCTTTAATTATTTGCTTATATAAGTGTTATTTATTTTTGGGTATACGAGAGAGAGAGAGAGAGAGAGAGAGAGAAAGAAAGAGAAAAGAGAATCTTTAATTTTGACAAATTCTTCAACGTTTTCTTTTCTTTTTCTGGCGGGAAAATATTAATAGATGTTTATGATTTTTTTGTATTTGTTTGTTTTTCCTTTAATATTTATTATTTAAATGGGTTAGTCTATTATGGTTAAAATTTCTCGATTTCTTACTTTAGACAAAACCTTAAAAAAATATTTAATTTTGATAATTCTCCAATCTTTATTTTTCTGGCGGGAGAATATTATTGTTTTTTGTTTTAATCATTTTTCCCTTTAATCTTGATTATTTTAATGAATTAATCTTTTATTGTAGTTAAAATGCCTCTATTGCTGCTGCATTATTTTGTTGACAAAACCTTAAATATTTAGTTTTGATAAATTCTTCTTCAATCTTTAATTTTCTGGCGGGAAAGATTTATCCAAGTCTAAAGTCTAAATGTTAATGATTTTTTTCTTCTTTTGTTTGTTTTTTCCTTTAATCTTTATTATTTTACTGAATTAATCTTTATTATTGTTGAAATTTGTGTTTTATTGACAGAACCTTAAATCTTGATCTATCTACCCAAAGAAAAATTTGGTGGGACCATTTGTTTGTTTTAACCCGACTGTTTTTAACTGATTAGTTTATTTTATCACATAGTCATCAAAGTTTTTTTGTTTTGTTTATTTCATCACAGACCCTTATGCACCAGTATCCCCCGTCCTCCCGGCACTGCGTCTCCAGTCCCTTGTGCACCTCCACCTCCAGCTGCCCCCATCCTTCCGGTACTGCGCCTCTAGTCCCTACGCACCTCCACCTCCTGTCTCTTATGCACCTCCATTCCCTTATGCACCTCCACCTCCAGCTGCCCCCAGCCTCCCGGTACTACGGCTCCAGTCACTTATGCACCTCCACCTCCGGTCTCTTATGCACCTACACCACCAGCTACCCCCCATCCTTTCGGCACTACCCCTCCAGTCGCTTATGCACCTCCACCTCCAGTTGCCCCCCATCCTCCCGGCACTACGCCTCCAGTCCCTTATGCACCAGCTTCCTCCCATCCTCCCGGCACTGCACCTCCAGTCGCTTATGCACCTCTAGTCCCTTATGCACCTCTACCTCCAGCTGCCCTCTATCCTTCCGGCACTGCACCTCCATTCCCTTATACACCAGCTTGCCCCCATTCTTCCGGCACTGCACCTCCATTCCCTTATGCACCTTCACCTCCAGTTGCCCTCCATCCTCCCGGCACTGCGCCTCCAGTCCCTTATGCACCTCCACCTCCAGCTGCCCCCCATCCTTCCGGCACTGCACCTCCAGTCCCTTATACATCTCTACCTCCAGCTGCCCCCCATCCTCCCGGCACTGTGCCTCTAGTCCCTTATGCACCTCCGCCTCTAGCTTCCCTCCATCCTCCATACTACGGCATTCCAGCCGGCATTGTGCCTCTAGTACCTTACTCACCTTCACCTTATGCACCTCCACCTCCAGCTCCTCCTGCTTCAGTCCCTCGTGCATCTCCAGCTGCAGCTTTATACCCATACGCCCCAATTGGTACAAGCATTAAAATTTCAACATTTTCAAGCGAATATTATTAACGTTTTACTTTCTATATATAATTTGGTTTGCAACATATTTTGCAGCTGCAGGGCCCCAGCTAGTCCTTCGTGTAGCGCGTGAAGGAGAGGTGTTACAAGGCATGGAGAAGACGAAGATGTACAAATATTTTAGTAATAAGTTATATTGCCGCCGTGGCGAGGGGTGCCCGTTCGCCCACGACCAGCATGAGCTCCGCCCGTGCCCTGCTGGCTATAGGACCCAAGTGTGTCACTCCTTCACAGTAGGTGTGTGCAGCTATGGGGACCGCTGCAAGTACCTCCATAAGCGATGAATGTTGCCAGTAACACAATGATTGCTGAATCTAATTCGTGTCTGTTACTGATTTGTTTTTTTTGAGGTCATGATGGATTGGGCCTATTAGTAGTGTTAGAAAGAAAGCCACCTGAATCTAAATGATGGCTATGTTAGACCCGAGGCGTAGATATAGATGGAAAATAGGAGTTCAGCAAGCCTACACAGTAGGTGCCATAAATGAGGAGTTTAGCAAGCCTACACAGTAGGTGCCACAAATAAGAGAGATCTCAAGAACAAAGTTAGGCCTCCCTACTCAGTAGGTGCCTTAAAACCTGAAGAACGAGTTACAGAGAAACAGTAGAAGAAGGGGAGGATTAAATCTGCTGGGGTGTAAAAACACCGTTGCTCAAAGCAAGATTCGCCTCTATACGATCCGCTTCCAGATACCAACAAGTTCAAGAGAACTTCTGGAACGCTCATCAGTCAATATTTGTGACTTGAATGGGCTTCCTGAACTTTATGGACTCCCTTAACTCTCTTCTTCGGTGCATCTTGAAAAGGAGGTAAGGGAGCTCTATTTATAGAGTGGAGTGAGATCTAACCATCTCTCATATCCAATGTAGGACTAAAACACCAATACTCTAAAATAGAGTTTGATGTTTTACATCATCCCACAATCAACATAGTCGAGTGCTAGCCCACGCCTTCTCCCCGAACACTCCCGTGCATGCACGAGATAACCTGGAGTCCGTGTCGAATCCAGCCCGCATAACAAAAATCAACTTACGTGATTGTTGGAATTAATCATTTTCCTCTTAGTAAAATCACCCACATGGTTCCCTCCTTAGGGTCACCACCCCATGTACATATCCCAACAACACATACTTATATATATGTTGAGATAACTCATGGTGCTTTTCCGATGTGGGACTAAACTTTACAACGCATATTGAGAGCAAGCTCTCTTCATGTCAAGGAACAAGAGCACCAACAATCTCCCATATATCTCATCATATATATGTATCTAGGGTTGAGTGTTCCCCACTGTAACTGTCCATTTTACATTAGGATAGATGTTGCTGACGACTTGAATCTTCCCGCATGGATTAAATAACAATGCAATACAAGAATGGACTATGCCTTGAATTTTGTACCACAATTGTAATTCTTTCCACTCACAAAGTGTAGTTACATGTGCTTCTGGCTGCACATTAAAGGCCATGTGCCAGCCTGGTTTCAGTGTATAATTTTAGGCGTCTACAAGTTTACCCTCAAGAGACGGCCTGATATCTCTTTCCATACACTATAAGTAAGTTCTTTATTAAAGAGACATGGCATGAAGCCTTGCGCTTCCTTGCGGTGCTACGCCGCTATGACATGGCCAAAAGCCGAGACATTACCCCTACCCGGGAACCTCATCGTAGTGTCACACTACTGCAGCATGAGGTCACAGCCTCTTTGTAGTGCCATTCTACCCAGCATGAAGCCTTAGGCTCCCTTGCTGTATTACATCACAATGACATGGCTTGCAAGGCCGAGGCTTTATCCCTAACCGGGTACCTCATCGTGGTGTCGAGCCACTGTAACATGAGGAACTCCTCCTCTTTGTAGTGCTGACTACACCCCTTTTTATTTTAACATACAATATTAGGCTAACTGCCTATTTGCGGTGCTACGCCGCTGTGACTAGGCTAGCAAGGCCGAGGCATTACCCCATGCCTGGGAACCTCATGGTGGAGTCACCCTACAGTAGCATGGAGTTTCACTCCTTGTAGTGTTGTTCTACCGTGCGTCCTGTATAGCACACCAGGCATTCACTCTGCCTGAGAACTCATTAAGGCATTTAAGCCAACCTTCCCACAGGATCAGTTTTCCGCAGAAAACAATAGTAGACAACAGTGGTTTTAGGTCCGTAACCTCTCCATGCCCAATAGAACATGTACCCACCATTCCTGATATTCTTCCGATTAGTGGTCCTCCCTTGAACCAAAAGCTAGATACCTAGTAGATTTCTCTTTGAACTAATAGCATAAAACTTTATGGTAGGAATACAATAATACAATATCAGAATGCCTTCAAGCCCATTTTACAAGCTGTGTCTTCAACCAGCTGGCGTTTGAGGCCCTTGGTGAACGGATCTGCCAGGTTATCCTGACTCCGAACATCAATCAATTCAATAACACCTCTCTTGATAAGATCGTGTACTGCCCCGTACTTCAACCGCACAGTCCTCTTCTTTCTGTTGAAGAGGTCATTTGATGCTACCGCCGCAGTCGCCTGGTTGTCGCAGTATATCGGTATCGCTGGTATTTGTGCCCCAACTACTGGAAGATCATACATGAGCTTCCGAAGCCATTTGCTTCCTCGGCTGCGGTATCTAGTGCAAAGAACTCAGATTCTATGGATGACCGCGAGAGCATAGTCTGCTTCTTCGACTTCCACGATATAGCAGCTCCATCCATAGTGAAAATGAATCCACCTGTAGACCTTTCGCTCTCCACCTCTGAGCACCAGCTGGCATCACTGAAGCCTTCCACTACCGACGGATCTCTGCTGTAGTACAGTGCATATGTCTGAGTCTTCTTGAGATATCTCATAACACGCTTCACAGCTTTCCAGTGCTGAACGCCTGGATTGCTTGTGAATCGACTCAGCATTCCCACAGCAAAAGCTATGTCAGGCCTAGTGGCAGTAGTAGCGTACATCAATCTTCCGATGATGCTAGCGTACTCTAATTGCCTGACGCTTTCTTTCGAGTTTGGTTCCAGGTTCTGATCACTTCGGTACGGCGTATCAATTATAGGAAGATCATGATACCCGTATCGAGTGAGCATCTTCTCAATGTAATGAGATTGTGATAGTGCCAATTCAGTGTCCGTTCGGATGATCTTGGGTCCCAAGATAACATCAACATCCCCCAAGTCCTTCATACTAAACTTTGTCGAGAGGAACTTCTTTGTCTCGGTGACACAGCTTATATCCGTACCTAGGATTAGCATGTCATCCACTATAGACAAACGATGACTCCTCTACCGTCAACAAATTTAGTATAGACATACTTGTCTGTTTCGCTGACCCTTTAGCCGTTTGATCTTATAACTTTGTCAAATTTTTCATGCCACATCTTGGGAGCCTGTTTAAGACCGTACAAAGATTTTACCAACTTGCAGACTTTGTCTTCAAGACCCTTGACGACAAATCCCGCTGGTTGTTGCATGTAAATCTCTTCGGTCAGCTCGCCATTTAGGAAAGCCGTTTTCACATCCATCTGATGTATCATCATCTTATGTATTGCTGCGAGAGCAATCAACATTTTGATGGTGGTCATCCGGGCTACTAGAGCATACGTGTCAAAGTAGTCAATCCCCTGCTTCTGAGAAAACCCTTTGCTACCAACCTAGCCTTGAACTTGTCAATAGTTTCGTCTACTTTTATCTTCTTCTTGAAGATCCATTTGCATCCGATGGGTTTCGCTCCTTCAGGAAGATCAACTAATACCCAAGTGTTATTTGAGGTGATGGAATTAATTTCATTGTCAATCGCCTCCTTTCAGAAAACCGCGTCTCTGGTCTTCATCGCCTCATCATAGGTAAGTGGATCTTCTTCCACATGATAGGTGACGAAGTCATCTCCGAAGCTCTTCGGCCTTCTTGCTCTCTTCGTCGACGGCTTAGCGAGTTCTTGTTTAATTGTTGTTTCTCCACCAATAACTTCATCTTGGACTACAGGTTCATATGAGACCTCAGTCTCATTTGTACCTACATCATTTTTTGAAATATCTGGGAGAACAATGTTTTTATGTCGTGCAAACTTGTCTTCAAAGTATTCAGCATCGTGAGATTCGATGATATGATTTGACTCAATGTCAAGGAATCTCCGGACATCACTCTTCTCGGCATATCCCAAGAAGATCGCCTTCGTATTCCTTGTCCCCAGCTTCTGAATCTTCAGATCTGGGAGCTTCACATAAGCCAGACACCCCCACACTCGGTGTCACGACCTGCACCCACTGTGAGGGTACGAGAACGTAACAACGCCCAGCCTACGCTGCAGTGTCGGCGGTAGAACGCTGTCCTAGGTCAATCATCTAACAATAAAAGGTACCTGTACAGTATATACACTCCGAATGGAGGTGACATAACAGAACAGTCTCAATCACATCTAAGGCAGATACAGAATAGTAAAGGTAGATAGAGATATCAAAAGCACAATGTAATACAAATAAGAGGAAGAAAGTCTAAGTGTCTAAGATAACAACTCAAGAACATCCAGCTCAATACATATCTCTAAATATACCAACATCTCAGAAGAACAACTGAAAATCAAATAACACAATACTGAAAGAAAAACTAAAGCCTAGCTATCTAGTCTAGACTCTGGGAGTAGCATCCTGTGCTGCAGCTGGGTCCTCCAGAGGAACCAGGTCGCAGGTGTCATCTAAGCCTGCTCCGTAATAAGTGGTACATAGGGCCTCCTCCTCATCCTCTGTAATATTTTCAATAGGTCCAGTCAGGACAGGAGCGAGCACAGTACATCTCAACAGTTCATAGCAGGTTAGAAAATATAATCATGCAGTAAAGTAAGATATAGATACTGAAGGAAATGCAGTATGTAATCAGAGAGAGAACTGTAATAGAAATATCTACTATACATAGAGAACTAATAGTGATTAGTGAGTCAGAGTAAAATATAAAATGTGAATGGCATAGGAGGTTCATGACTACAGCTAAGGGAGTGATTCATGACTACAGCTACTTGGATAATATTCACATGTCTATTTCTACTCCCCCAACCCCAATCAATACACAAAGATCCGTTCAAGTTATGTTAAGGTTCGTGAAACTTCACATGAATCATAAAATGAGTGATACGTGAAGGTGATTCATGGGGGCTCTGTGAACATGAGAGTACATGTGTCACAGGCGGTTCGTGAATCAGAGAAAGCATAGAGATACGTGATGATTCATGAAACGCACAAAACATGCTGTATCCGATGCTCCCGAGGGAGATAACATCTTATGAAAGGATCTATATAGTACCAATCCGTGTGACCAACGTGACAGTATCAAGTAAAGTAATTTAAAGCAGGAAAATAATTCTAAGCGGGATATGAAATGATCAGAGAATGTACTCGCCTGTAACTGGTGAATCTGAGAGAATATAGACTGTCCGAGGAGTGGTGTCTGTCTCCTATAGAACAGTGCAAGTCACTATGAGTCTACAATGACAATAAGATGCAAATCAATGCATTCTACATGAATCTAGGTCAATCTAGACCAAAGTCAACTCTTGGTCAACTCTGGTCAACTCTGGTCAACCCTAGAAGTCAAACTAGGTCAACCAAGTCAAACCTAAGTCAAACTAGTCTAA
Organism: Iris pallida; assembly: GCA_029216955.1. Taxonomy (NCBI): domain Eukaryota; kingdom Viridiplantae; phylum Streptophyta; class Magnoliopsida; order Asparagales; family Iridaceae; genus Iris; species Iris pallida. The sequence continues at coordinate 2,885,653 of JANAVB010028399.1, forward strand.
CTAGGTCTAACAAGCCATTTCTAAGTCTAACTAGACTACACAAGTCAATTCTAGGCCCACTAGTCTAATAGACACACCATAGGCCAATAGCACAATGTACCCATACCATATCTCATATGAAAGTATATGAATATCCCTATATACATATAGGCTAGTATCCATATGCCTACATATATGATATTTATATGCAATCACACATCTACAAGAGAAAATTTATATATACATATATATGATACACACATATGTGTACTAGGGAAATAACTTAGAAGGCAACCCATAGGCTAATGGGTATAAACTACATTACCATATATGATAACACATAACAGTATAAACAAAACATTGAGAGGGGCACTCAAGTGCAAATGTGTATGTATGTGTGTGGGCTAGAATGAAAGGGTGTGTGTGTGTGAAAAGTGTGTGGGAGTGAACTGTGAGTGATGTGAACACATGAAGACATAGTGTGTGTGTGGTGATGAGTGACAGTGTACATGAAGGATATGAAATCAGTGAGTGAGTGAGTGACAGTGTGTGAGAGTGTCACAAGAGTGTGGAGGAGAGTGGGCTGTCATGAGAACAGAACCCAGGTGTGTGTGTGTGTGTGTGTGTGTGTGGCAGTGAGTGTGTAGAGAGTGAGGGAAAACAGTGAAACAAATATTGGGGAAACTGATATCTCAGATTAGCCATCACTAAACCCCAATCCCAGTCATCCCTATGATAATTCAGATTCACAACACTAGCAATAGCAATTCATGTTGAAATCTCAGTTATTAGAAAGGTTCAAATGCAGGAAAATAATAGGTTTCAGTTGTAATAGGACTGTCAAAACAGTCCTCAACTAAGGGACTCAGATTTTGAGTCAACCCCACACCCAAAACAACCCAAATTCGACACACACATAGGATTTATGTAGGAACACATGCTAGAGGTTAAATTACAAGTAATTAACAGTGTTAAAGGGTTTAAATGATTGACAAAACTCACCTTAGAAAAACTGGACAGGAAAATAGGAATGGTCTGATACAAGACATTTCAGAAAAAGAAAGATAATTGAAATAGCAATGAAAATTACATTAAAACACAAATTTTTGGGTTGGTAATAGATGAACATATTGTAACCATGCTACACAAGTGGTTTGTGTCCACTAAAGTGGACACAAACGTGTTCACTACAATAAAACCCAAAATCGGGTAACTGGACACAGCAGACTTGGGCAGTCTCGTGCGGGTGTGCACGCGTGTCGTGCACCCGACACAGGCCTTCCCAAGCCTCGTGCTCGTGTCCCCAACTAGACTAGGTATAGGTCCTCGTATCGATGTGTCTGTATCATGTCAAAGTGTCTCGTGTCCAGAGTTATAGTGCCGTGTCAGTGCGTGTTTAAACTGTGCACACAGTCTAGTGAAAACCCGTGCACGGCCAATAACTCCCAAACCCGACCACAAATTATCGTAAAATTTGGGGAGAGGGATGACAGATGATGCCCCTACAATCTCCCAAAATTTTGTGTCGAGGCAATTCGTGTCGTATCCAGAATAGAGCCCGATAGGCAGGGGATAACTGTAGCCCGCGCGCGCGTGTGCACGAGGGCGTGTGCACGAGTGTCCTACCGACACGACACAACCACGAAATCATCTCAGAGTTACAGAAATGGATAAGCGACATCAAAACACAATTTTCCATTCAATCACAATTCGAAAATATCACAAAAAGATTCACTGTGGCATTACCACAAACACATTGCATAGTACACTGATACGTGTCCTGTTAGGACACGAAATGACACAAAAACCTGGGGATTCCTATTCCTATAGTTAGGTTAGGTCTAGGGCTCCCTATTCATGCAATTAAACCAGAATTCTATGGTGGAAATGGAGAGTTACCTCTATGTATCAAAACCCTCCAAAAAGCTCAAAGAGTGAGGTTCTTTCCAATGGTGAAACTCCTCCAAATCTTCCCAAATCTGAGAATACTCATAGCCAACAGAAATTATGAAGAATTTAGAACCCAATGCAATCTGTTTGGATTAAAAAGGAGGAGAAATGGATTTTCTAGAGATTTTTGAACATGGAGACTCACCTCTTTCTTCACTTGAAAGAAATTCCTAAAGAAGAGGCAAGCCCTAGATTTTATGAGGGATTATATAGTGGGGGAATCCCTAGGTTGGCTGGACAAAAATGTTTGGGTTAGGGTTTGGGCACTTGACTAATGGGCTTTGGGCCTATTTGGCTAACTATTGATTTATTGGTTAAACACAAGTCATGGCTTATGACTTAAAACTCTACTTAAGTCAAATAACCATACTTTTAGTCAACTATAGTCTAACTAGGGTGGCATGACCTAATCAAGACCAAACTCAACTAGGGTTAGCTCCTAGGTTAGTCTACCATGGTCATTGCTAGTCAAAGTCAACCTAGTCAACCCTCATCCAAACAATTCCAAAATAAATTCTAAAAATTCCCATAAATCATAATAAATTCAAATAAATCCTAAAATGCCCAAAATACCCTCTAGGCTATGATGTACTAGTCAAATATCCTAATCACATGGCTAGGCTCTAAGGTTACACTAGTCAAACACCAAAATCAAAAGTCATAATTTAAAACAGTTTTAAAGTAATTAAAAATTATCAATAATCATATTATCATTTAAATTAAATAAATTAAAATACAAAATTTTAAAATTACCCTTATTTTAGAAACTGGGTGTTACAAGTCTACCCTCCTTAGAAAAATTTTGACCTCGAAATTAAAATGGTAGTAGTCTCCTAGGTCAAACACCCCACAATCAAAGTCTCAAACACACCGTCAGATAATCATATGCGTCTGTCCAAAATTATGATACTCAGAATCTTCGTCATGCTAATGAGCAAGGCTACGATATCACAGAGTCCTCGACTAAGGTACATACCTCTAGAATTATGGTATTTAAAATTTTCGCATTGCCGCATGCTTGGCAGCGAAAACCTTAAATTCCCATACCCGAGAAATACATCCAAAATTTGACTATATGTCCTCATAATGCTAGCTATCATGACCATAGAAGACTCTAGATTCCATAACTTAGGCGACCTAGACCATACGACTCATCTCGGAAGAAAAATCAAATCGAAAAGAATGCCAGATCTGATGGGATTGAATTTCAAGATAGATATATTGAGGCAAGGTGGGAATGGAATCGAAAAGAACAGAACCTGCAAGCACCTCTCCCACTGCCTGAGCATCCTCGACTGTCATGGCGTAAGATCGCCCCTGCTGGCCTCCTCTAGCCTGATGCTGCACAAATCTCTGCTGCTGCGTCGATAACGGTCCCCGCTGCTGTCCTACCGGAGCCTTGGCTCCTCTTCCTGGTGCGGTGCCTATGTACTGTGAACACTCCCTCAGCTGGTGGTCCGCTGCTCCATATAGTAGGCACCTGCCCAGCCTCCTCCTGCACTCACCCCATCCATGCCCCGGCTTCTTACAGTAGGGGCAACTGACTACCTGCTGTCTCGGTGCCTGATGCAGTCTGGGCTGCTGCTGTCCCTGCTGATGGCCGTGACCCTGGAACTGCTGCTGAAACTGCTGCTGAACGTGCGGCCTCTTGGCCGGTCCTCCGCTACTGCTGCCTCCCTGGGAGTCTCATCCCCTCTTGAGCCAAAGCTCAAGATCATCCTCTGCAGCTAAAGCGTCCACCAGGATCTCCTCAAATGTAGTGCTGCGGGCATTCTTGGTGTAGGACTTGACCTCCTTTACCAAGCCCTTCCGAAACCTCCGGGCCTTCGTCGTCTCTGACAAGTCATCCATAAATCTGCTCAGACGGCAGAACTCTCCTGCGTACTCCTCCACAGACTGGTTCCCTTGGACTAGGGCCTCGAACTGGGTCTCGAGGGCTCCCAGCGCTGCATCTGGAAAGAACTTCTCCTTGAACAGCTTTTTCAATGCTGCCCAAGTCTGTCCTGCTGTACCGACCCTCGGGTCGGTCTGGTACCATGTACGGGCCAGATCCTGTATTATGCTGGCCGCTGCCTCTATCTGGATCCTCGTCGGGATCTCAGCCAACCTGAAAATCTCCTCCATATGCTCGATCCACTCATCGACATACAAGATCCCCTCTGTCCCTCGGAAGTCTCTCGGGTGCATCTTCTGGAAATCTTGGATGCCCTTCTCCCGTGGCTGGTACGGCTGCGGGGCTGCCGCTGGCTGAGCTATGACTCTCTCTACCGCAGTCATTGCCAGCTCAATGCCTTGTGTGAGCTCTGCTGTCTGGCCCTGCTGCTGGGTCTGCTGACCCTCCATGTACTGCCGAAAGAAGGCTAATAGCTGAACGGCATCAATTGTCCCTGCAGGTGGCTGCTGCTGCTGAAGAAGTACATCCGGAATCACCGGACTCGGCTTATGCCTCACTGCTGGTGGGGCTCCTCCAAAAGCTGCTGAAATGCCTACCCCAGCTGGCATGACTGGGGCTGCGGCACCAGGGGCTGACTGCTGAGCATGAGAGGTGGCAGACCTCTCATCGACGTCCCCCTGGCCCTGGCGATGCGATCGCGTCTCAACCATCCTGGAGACACAGATCAAAAGGAAACAATTGCTGAGAATGAGTCGAAATACCAAAGGAGGACAGTTTAAATTCAAGGAAGACAATAAGCGGCAAAATATAGATATACGGAATCCGAATAAGAGTTTTTCCTATTTATGATTGAGTACCTTCAAAAATATCCTAATCCTACTGCAGGCTATAGTGGTACTCTAGTTCGAATACTACTACATAAACTCGACCTACATGGGCCACTACTAAAAATGTGTCACGACCCGCACCCACTGTTAGGGTACGAGAACGTAACAACGCCCAGCCTACACCGCAGTGTCGGCGGTAGAACGCTGTCCTAGGTCAATCATCTAACAATAAAAGGTACCTGTACAGTATATACACTCCGAATGGAGATGACATAACAGAACAGTCTCAATCACATCTAAGGCAGATACAGAATAGTAAAGGTAGATAGAGAGATCAAAAGCACAATGTAATACAAATAAGAGAAAGAAAGTCTAAGTGTCTAAGATAACAACTCAAGAACATCCAGCTCAATACATATCTCTAAATATACCAACATCTCAGAAGAACAACTGAAAATCAAATAACACAATACTGAAAGAAAAACTAAAGCCTAGCTATCTAGTCTAGACTCTGGGAGTAGCATCCTGTGTTGCAGCTGGGTCCTCCAGAGGAACCAGGTCGCAGGTGTCGTCTAAGCCTGCTCCGTAATAAGTGGTACATAGGGCCTCCTCCTCATCCTCTGTAATATTTTCAACAGGTCCAGTCAGGACAGGAGCGAGCACAGTACATCTCAACAGTTCATAGCAGGTTAGAAAATATAATCATGCAGTAAAGTAAGATATAGATACTGAAGGAAATGCAGTATGTAATCAGAGAGAGAACTGTAATAGAAATATCTACTATACATAGAGAACTAATAGTGACTAGTGAGTCAGAGTAAAATATAAAATGTGAATGGCATAGGAGGTTCATGACTACAGCTAAGGGAGTGATTCATGACTACAGCTACTTGGATAATATTCACATGTCTATTTCTACTCCCCCAACCCCAATCAATACACAAAGATCCGTTCAAGTTATGTTAAGGTTCGTAAAACTTCACATGGCTCATAAAATGAGTGATACGTGAAGGTGATTCATGGGGGCTCTGTGAACATGAGAGTACATGTGTCACAGGCGGTTCGTGAATCAGAGGAAGCATAGAGATACGTGATGATTCGTGAAACGCACAAAACATGCTGTATCCGATGCTCCCTAGGGGATAACATCTCATGAAAGGATCTATATAGTACCAATCCGTGTGACCAACGTGACAGTATCAAGTAAAGTAATTTAAAGCAGGAAAATAATTCTAAGCAGGATATGAAATGATTAGAGAATGTACTCGCCTGTAACTGGTGAATCTGATAGAATATAGACTGTCCGAGGAGTGGTGTCTGTCTCCTATAGAACAGTGTAAGTCACTATGAGTCTACAATGACAATAAGATGCAAATCAATGCATTCTACATAAATCTAGGTCAATCTAGACCAAAGTCAACTCTTGGTCAACTCTGGTCAACTCTGGTCAACCCTAGAAGTCAAACTAGGTCAACCAAGTCAAACCTAAGTCAAACTAGTCTAACTAGGTCTAACAAGCCATTTCTAAGTCTAACTAGACTACACAAGTCAATTCTAGGCCCACTAGTCTAATAGACACACCATAGGCCAATAGCACAATGTACCCATACCATATCTCATATAAAAGTATATGAATATCCCTATATACATATAGGCTAGTATCCATATGCCTACATATATGATATTTATATGCAATCACACATCTACAAGAGAAAATTTATATATACATATATATGATACACACATATGTGTACTAGGGAAATAACTTAGAAGGCAACCCATAGGCTAATGGGTATAAACTACATTACCATATATGATAACACATAACAGTATAAACAAAACATTGAGAGGGGCACTCAAGTGCAAATGTGTATGTGTGTGTGTGGGCTAGAATGAAAGGGTGTGTGTGTGTGAAAAGTGTGAGGGAGTGAACTGTGAGTGGTGTGAACACATGAAGGCATAGTGTGTGTGTGGTGATGAGTGACAGTGTACATGAAGGATATGAAATCAGTGAGTGAGTGAGTGACAGTGTGTGAGAGTGTCACAAGAGTGTGGAGGAGAGTGGGCTGTCATGAGAACAGAACCCAGGTGTGTGTGTGTGTGTGTGTGTGTGTGTGTGTGTGGCAGTGAGTGTGTAGAGAGTAAGGGAAAACAGTGAAACAAACATTGGAGAAACTGATATCTCAGATTAGCCATCACTAAACCCCAATCCCAGTCATCCCCATGATAATTCAGATTCACAACACTAGCAATAGCAATTCATGTTGAAATCTCAGTTATTAGAAAGGTTCAAATGCAGGAAAATAATAGGTTTCAGTTGTAATAGGACTGTCAAAACAGTCCTCAACTAAGGGACTCAGATTTTGAGTCAACCCCACACCCAAAACAACCCAAATTCGACACACACATAGGATTTATGTAGGAACACATGCTAGAGGTTAAATTACAAGTAATTAACAGTGTTAAAGGGTTTAAATGATTGACAAAACTCACCTTAGAAAAACTAGACAGGAAAATAGGAATGGTCTGATACAAGACATTTCAGAAAAAGAAAGATAATTGAAATAGCAATGAAAATTACATTAAAACACAAATTTTTGGGTTGGTAATAGATGAACATATTGTAACCATGCTACACAAGTGGTTTGTGTCCACTAAAGTGGACACAAACGTGTTCACTACAATAAAACCCAAAATCGGGTAACTGGACACAGCAGACTTGGGCAGTCTCGTGCGGGTGTGCACGCGTGTCGTGCACCCGACACAGGCCTTCCCAAGCCTCGTGCTCGTGTCCCCAACTAGACTAGGTATAGGTCCTTGTGTCCATGTGTCTGCATCATGTCAAAGTGTCTCGTGTCCAGAGTTATAGGGCCGTGTCAGTGCGTGTTTAAACTGTGCACACAGTCCAATGAAAACCCGTGCACGGCCAATAACTCCCAAACTCGACCACGAACTGTCATGAAATTTGGAGAGAGGGATGACAGATGATGCCCCTACAATCTCCCAAAATTTTGTGTCGAGGCAATTCGTGTCGTGTCCAGAATAGAGCCCGATAGGCAGGGGATAACTGTAGCCCGCGCGCGCGTGTGCACGAGGGCGTGTGCACGAGTGTCCTACCAACACGACACAACCACGAAATCATCTCAGAGTTACAGAAATGGATAAGCGACATCAAAACACGATTTTCCATTCAATCATAATTCAAAAATATCACAAAAAGATTCACTGTGGCATTACCACAAACACATTGCATAGTACACTGATACGTGTCCTGTTAGGACACGAAACGACAAAAAAGCATGGGGATTCCTATTCCTATAGTTAGGTTAGGTCTAGGGCTCCCTATTCATGCAATTAAACCAGAATTCTATGGTGGAAATGGAGAGTTACCTCTATGTATCAAAACCCTCCAAAAAGCTCAAAGAGTGAGGTTCTTCCCAATGGTGAAACTCCTCCAAATCTTCCCAAATCTGAGAATACTCATAGCCAACAGAAAGTAGGAAGAATTTAGAACCCAATGTAATTTGTTTGGATTAAAAAGGAGGAGAAATGGATTTTCTAGAGATTTTTGAACATGGAGACTCACCTCTTTCTTCACTTGAAAGAAATTCCTAAAGAAGAGGCAAGCCCTAGATTTTAGGAGGGATTATATAGTGGGGGAATCCCTAGGTTGGCTGGACAAAAATGTTTGGGTTAGGGTTTGGGCACTTGAGTAATGGGCTTTGGGCCTATTTGGCTAACTATTGATTTATTGGTTAAACACAAGTCATGGCTTATGACTTAAAACTCTACTTAAGTCAAATAACCATACTTTTAGTCAACTATAGTCTAACTAGGGTGGCATAACCTAATCAAGACCAAACTCAACTAGGGTTAGCTCCTAGGTTAGTCTACCATGGTCATTGCTAGTCAAAGTCAACCTAGTCAACCCTCATCCAAACAATTCCAAAATAAATTCTAAAAATTCCCATAAATCATAATAAATTCAAATAAATCCTAAAATGCCCAAAATACCCTCTAGGCTATGATGTACTAGTCAAACATCCTAATCACATGGCTAGGCTCTAAGGTTACATTAGTCAAACACCAAAATCATAAGTCATAATTTAAAACAGTTTTAAAGTAATTAAAAATTATCAATAATCATATTATCATTTAAATTAAATAAATTAAAATACAAAATTTCAAAATTACTCTTATTTTAGAAACTGGGTGTTACACTCGAATACATTCAAGTTAGGTCTGACTAGCATTAATGTCCATCCTCAAACCTACATTGCTAAGCAGGCTCCCAGAGATCAAAGTGTTCTGGAAGTGAGTTTCAACTCCACAGTCCCGATCCCTAGAACTTCAGCTTGGGCCTGGTTCGCCATGACAATCTTCTCAGAAGTTGGCTGGTACGTGATGAACCATTCCTTCCCAGAGCAGACATGGCATGTCGTACCGGTGTCTATCCACCAGTCAGAGTCTGCCCCCTCAGTTGTGACCTGAGCGATCATAGCAACGAGGTTAGAAACCAAAGAAACCTTACTAGGCTCACCTTTCTCTGATTGTTTGGGCTTGGATCTGCATTCACTCTTATAGTGGCCCTTCTTGCCACAGTTAAAACAAGTCACATTGGACTTAGGCTTCTTCTGTTTGAAAGACGGTCCCTTCACTTTTAGATTAGTGAAATCTTTCTTTTGGTGAGAAGCCGCCTGCTTTCTCTTGGAGTCTCTCGTCTGCACCAGATTGGCCTCGGCTAATTGTTTGGATAAAGCGTCCATCTTCTGTTGAGAACGCATCTCGTCCTCAACGTGAATTTCTTGCAAGAGATCTTCTAGACTGATCTCGAGTTTCTTCCAATGCATTCTTGTATAGAACGTATTCCATCCAGCAGGAAGTTTCGAGACGATCCCTCCAACGACAAACTTGTCGATGAGGGGCATCTTTTTATCGTCCAGTTTCTGACAAAGTTTCAGAAACTCCTTCACTTGAGGAAGCATCGCCTTCTCGTCTTCAAAGAACAACTTGTGATATATTTTGACAAAAAATATCTTGCTCCTATTTTTGTCTTTCTCGTACAGCTTTTCCACAGACTCCCATATTTTTTTGGCACTATCCTTCTATGAGTAGAATTCTGCCAGGGAATCCTCCATAGCATTTAGGATCAGAAGCCTACAAATGCTATTCTCCCTTCTTTATTTGGCCTAAAGTTTAATAGCTGTAGTTAAAGCGGCAACAGACCCAGTATCTGTAATAGTAGGTTACTCTTCAAAGAGCACGTGATCAATGTCTCGGAGTTGAAGGGTGAGAAAGACCTTCCTCTTCCAGACTTGATAATGCTCTCCATCAAACTTTTTCAACTTGCAGTAGTCAGTTTGGAGGAGTGCGGCATTAATGTTTTCCATCGTACTAATCTTACTTTGAGATTGTTAGACCCGAGGCGTGGATATAGATGGAAAACAGGAGTTCAGCAAGCCTACACAGTAGGTGCCACAAATGAGGAGTTTAGCAAGCCTACACAGTAGGTGCCATAAATGAAGAGTTTAGCAAGCCTATACAGTAGGTGCCACAAATGAGATAGATCTCAAGAATAAAGTTAGACCTCCCTACTCAGTAGGTGCCTTAAAACCTGAAGAACGAGTTACAGAGAAACAGAAGAAGAAGAAGAGGAGGATTAAATCTGCTGGGGTGTAAAAACACCGTTGCTCAAAGCAAGATTCGCCTCTATACGATCCGCTTCCTGGAACCAGCAAGTTCAAGAGAACTTCTGGAATGCTCGTCAGTCAATATTTGTGACTTGAACGGGCTTCCTGAACTTTACGGACTCCCTTAACTCTCTTCTTTGATGCATCTTGGAAAGGAGGCAAGGGGGCTCTGTTTATAGAGTGGAGTGAGACCTCACCACTCTCATATTCGATGTGGGACTAAAACACCAATACTCTAAAATAGAGTTTGATGTTTTACATCATCCCACAATCAACATAGTCGAGTGCTAGCCCATGCCTTCCCCCGAACACTCCCGTGCATGCACGAGACAACCTGGAGTCCGTGTCGAGTCCGAGCCCGCACAACAAAAATCAACTTACGTCCTTGTTGGAATTAATCATTTTTCTCTTAGTAAAATCACCCACATGGTTCCCTCCTTAGGGTCACCACCCCATGTGCATATCCCAACAACACATACTCATATATATGTTGAGATAACTCATGGTGCTTTTCCAATGTGGGACTAAACTTTACAAAGCATGTTGAGAGCAAGCTCTCTTCATGTCAAGGAGCAAGAGCACCAACAGGGTATAATTGAACAATTATACTATCATTCTGTAACCTGAATCTAAGATTTTTGTTGAGGTCACTGTATTTTTATTGAGATCATTCTATATCAAATGACATTTGTAAAGTGTGGAAATTTAAAAGTTAAAACCAATTCTTTTTTCTCGCACATCTTCTTCTTTTGGATGATAACTTTTCTTGATTACATGTAATGATTTATCACTTCCTTAGATTGTTTTTATATATATATATAAAATATATATATATATATATATATATATATATATATATATATATATATATATATATATATATATATATATGATTACTAGTTAATTTGTTATTAATGGAAATAACAGATTCATAAATTTGCAGACATAATTGATAAAGATATGTCATCAATGTCCAACCTGAGTTTTTATCTTTAACTTCATTACTACAGTAACGATGTTTGTTTTGCAATATATGAATCCTAGAATCAGAGAGTATAGCATCTAATATCTAAATGTAAACCTAAAGAGAATATAACTTAAATGAGAATGTCTAGATACAGAAAGTATTATGTACCTGAAAAAATAAATCTGTATGAGTTTTTCCTTTATAAAGGACTAGTTCAACTTTTAACACCAGCACTCCGAAGGGCATCAGCCAAAAATTTGCTGCATAGAGAAGTTAGGTCAGTACCAATTAACAGCCAATATACAATTTTGAAACAACCAAAATTCTGCTACACGAAAAGGATATTAAATAATAAATTCATTGGACAATCAAATTTGAGCTACTAGATTTTGACATCTTTCACTAATACCCACATAACTAAATACAACCTACCATACATTAGTCCATCAAAATTGATCCTGCTAACCATCTTACAATTATGCATTATAAAATATTTGATAAAATTTTAGACAACATGAAACATTGGTGTGATCTAGGTGACTCAAATGTCATTTCCAAAACTCATGCATACTGAAATAGAGCTGGTCAAGAATAAATCTAAACAAGAAAATTATAGAAGATGATAACCCTATGATATGAAAATGAAAATAGGGATTTTTAAAGGGCAAAAGCAATTATTGCTTTCTATAGAATTCTCTGCACATACAATTATTGTGCAGTGTTCAGAAACAAACTTATTCAATGGTAATGCCTACTTTAACTTGACTTTTATAAAATATAATAAAATAAAGAAGAAGATGGGATCAAGGAGATCACAGTACATAAAGGGATCAAGGAAACAAAAACTTGGCTAATCAATCACCGGAGTCACTAAATTCACAAGTCGGAGCAAATTTAGCCAATATCTAGGAGAATTGCAAAATTTTCAAGACTACTTCAATTGAGTGACCTTGAAAACTGATTACAACATCAAAGCATTTTATCACATTTTTTGGTACATATCATATTCAAGGCTCGAACACGATGTCTCTGTTCAAAGCTTGTTCAAGTGCGCAAGCTAAATTATAATATTGAAGTGTCAGATACACTGCTCAACCATCATCAAGTTTTACTAACCAAACATCATAGTTACATGACATTACAAATATTTGATCAAAAACTTCGGTAAGGTCACTTGGGAAAACTTTATTGAAAAAAATCCATAACTCATCCAAATACCATAGATCGAGGTATTTTTAATTATCAAAGTCACTTTGAAGTAAACAATTAAATACATATGCTATAAGTATATATTTTCGGAAGTATGATACAGTTTAATGGTTGATTAAGGAGTACAAAAATAATTTGACAGTAACATGGTAACTACTAATAATGAGAAACAACTTACCTCGGCACCAGAAAGGTACATGAGTAGCCAGTTTGAGAAAATTAAATCCACAGATTCGGCTCTGATTTTCAAGTCTGGAGATGTGACATCAGCACATACAAAGCTAATATTCTTATAATGTCCGTTTATACTATCATTCTGTGTATTATAACAAAATATGCAGTGTGTCAAAAAGATAATTGTCATAAGCAAACTAAGGATAAAGTTATGTCAATAATTAGTTTTAGGACAAAATTTCTTTCACCTAAAAATAAATAAATAAATAAATAGCTGTACCTTCTTAATCACACTTTCAATGAAATCCATGGCTATGACTTGGCCAGATCACCAGTAAAGCGCCCGATCCCAGTCGCTAGTTCCAAAACAGTTTTTCCGTTGTATGATGGGAGAAGAGAAAGGACCTATATGTAAGTGTGTGTGGCTTAATATATAAAAATGATGCATTTTGAAAGACATTAACCTATTTCTGATGTGAAGAACTAATTGATGCTCAACTAAAGAGTTCTGCACAAAGTAAACCTTCTTAAATGACACTTGACTTGTAAGTTATTCGGGAGTAGCATCATTACACAAAGAAAATCCTTCAAACATGCATCTATTATTTCAGGAACATAGTTTGCAAGTTAGGTATATTTCATGGTTTGGCTTTAAGTACAGTTGACACAAGAAAAGGCGTGCAGCAAAACCTGTAATCTTGACCGAGAATTTGAGATTAGTCCAAAGATTATACCAGTCTGTATATGATGATACGTATCCGAAACAATACTTCCTTAACACGTGTAAGTAAGTTTCCAAGGGGCCCAAAACATGGCTAAAAGTGATTTGATCGTGTTGCGTTCGTGACAACAAATTCAAGATAGGATATCAGTTAAATATAATGCATATTTATGTATATGTCTGTTTGCATAAGCGTATATATAACATATTCATATTGGTGTTGGAGTGGGTGCGGTTCCCAACCTATGTGGAGAAGACCATGGAGTGCGACAAACGTCGTCTGTGTGTCAGAGAAGCTCAGGGAGGTGACGAGGCCATTCGGAGACGAAGAAGAAGTTCGGGAGCTACCAGAGTACTCTCTGGAACAGGGGAGGCAGAGTTCTGGCCGAACTCTGCCCCTTTGGTTCCAGAACTATTCTGTCACAAAAACACAGAGTTCGGGCTGAGGCTGATTTTAGGGTATTTTTATACCGCTGGATCGTATCCTACAGTCCAGGTTTTGCTGCAGATTATGGGGTTTATACATGGTTTTTCCTAGCCCTAATAACAACACAACATTAAGGAAAAGAGAGTGAAAAGAGGCAAGAGTGCCATTGCAACTTTGGGAGAGAAGAAGGAGAATTGAAGGCTATTTTCGAAGGAGGATCGTGTTCGGATAATCTCTACTCGTCGTCTTTATTCTTCGTAGCCTTGTAATCAATTATTCTTGCTTCCAAGTGTTGTGGGGATCCGTATTGGATCGAGAGAAGTTTGTAGAGGGTGTACTCCTTTATTTTATTAGTGAAGGCTTCTCAAGGGTTGGACTCCGATCGTCCCATGATTTTTTCCACAAAGGTTTTCCACGTCAAAAATTCTCTGTGTCTGCGTGGATTGTGTTTGGTGTTTGGTTCGTGCGTTGTATTGCTGATTCTTTTGCAGGTACTCTCTAGTTTGGGGAAAAGTTTTCGTACTTCTTTTCCAACAAAGTGGTATCAGAGCCAGGTTCTAGGATTCAAAAGGGTGTCAGGAGTTGACAGGAAAACTAGAGAGGAGAGATGGACGTGAAGCCGGTGCGCATGGTGAACATGAACGACACCAACTATCATTATTAGCGGAACAAGATAAAAGATTTATTGTTTGTCAAGAAGCTGCATCTGCCCGTATTTGCTTCCGAGCGACCAGTTGATAAATTCGAGGAGGACTAAAATTTCTAGCACATACAGGTGTGCGGATATATCACGCTATTCGTTAACGAGAACATGTACAAGCACGTTGCCAATATTGAGCACGCGATGACGTTATGGGATAAGCTGGAATCTTTGTATGCGAAGAAGACCGGGGTACTGATCCGGACGATGATGGGTCTGCGGTACAAAGATGGGGCGACTATTACAGATCACTTGAGTGATTTCCAGGGTGTGGTTGACCAGCTATCTTCGATGGGAGTTACGTTCGACGACGAGGTTCGAGGACTATGGCTGCTGTGTATATTGTCAGACTCGTAGGAGACCGTACGAGTATCTATGATCGCTTCTGCTCCAGAAGGCGTGGTCAGTCTGGAGTTTGCCAAGAGCGGGGTGCTGAATGAAGAGATGTGGAGACGTTCTCAGGGCACTTCATCCACATCCTACCACTCAGAGGCATTAGTTTCAGAGAACCGTGGAAGTGGCAAAAGTAGGGGTCCAGATGGTGGCAGAGATAATAGCAGGGGAAAGTCTAAGGGTCGGTACAAGGACTCAGAGTGTTACCACTGTGACAAGAAGGGCCACATCGAGAGGAACTGTTTCGCTTGGAAGAAAAAAAGAAGGGCGACAAGAGGAAGCAAGCTGAGAACACTACAGCGGCGACTTCGATACATGGAGGCGATGTGATCGTCGTAGGTGATGAGGTTATTACAAACCTCACCTGCGATGACAATTCTTGGCTGATGGACTCAGGGGCTTCAGCGCACGTATCTCATAACAGGGCACTATTTGCCACTTACACGACAGACGACTGTGTAGTGTTGAAGATGGGCAATGGAGATGTGTCGAAGGCGGTTGCCATTGGAGATGTAAATTTGAGGACGAAGACGGGTACAGTTCTTGTTCTCAAAGATGTTCGTCATGTCCCTGATATCCGTTTCAATCTGGTGTCGGTTGGAAGGTTAGATGGCGAAGGATTCTTCGGTCTCTTCGGTAATAGTTAGTGGAAGCTTTCCAGAGGTTCGAAGGTGATTACCAGAGGAAGCAAGAAGTCCTATCTCTACTATATGGAAGGGAGCGCACATAGGGCACAAGAGGTAAACACAGTTTCTGACGCGTCTACCGAGTTGTAGCACAGGCGTCTTGGCCATATCAGCGAGAAGGGGATGAGCTACTTGGTGAACAAGAAAGTGATTCCAGGGCTCAAGTCTACAAAGTTGGAGAAGTACACGTACTGCTTAGCTGGAAAGCAAAATAGGATGTCTTTCTAAAGTCATCCAAGTTTAAGGAAGCTGGCGTTGCTCGAGTTGATTCACTCGGATGTCTGCGGTCCTATTAAGGTAAAATCTATTGGTGGTGCTTCTTACTTTGTAACTTTTATTGATGACTGTTCCAGGAAGGTTTGGGTCTATGCCTTAAAGACCAAGGATCAGGTGCTGCCTACTTTCAAAGAGTTTCAGGCCTCTATTGAAAGAGAGACGGGCAAGAAGTTATTGTGTGTTCGGTCCGACAACGACGGCGAATACATTGGTCCCTTTGATGCTTATTGCAGAGTGTAAGGGATACGACACAAAAAGACTCTACTCAAGACACCTCAGCTCAATGGTGTAGCAGAGCGCATGAACAGGACACTGATGTAGTGTGTGCCGTGTTTGCTGTCAGAAGCAAATTTGTCAGACAGTTATTGGGGTAAGGCTCTTCTCACAGCTGCTTATGTTATTAATTTATCTCTTAGTGCTCCTTTGCAGGGTGACGTGCCTGACAAAGTATGTACGACAAAGAGCTATCATACAACCACCTGCGAGTGTATGGTTGTAAGGCCTTCATGCATGTACCAAAAGATGAGAGGTCCAAACATGAGCCGAAGACGAGGCATTGCATCTTTGTCAGCTACGATCGGGATGAGTTTGGCTATAGACTGTAAGCCCACTTCCTGATTTATTTATTTATTATTATTTGATTATGATTTACCATATGGCCATTCGGGGTTATTTTTGGGACCCAATATTTTATTTAGGTTCTAAAACCTCAAAAACTATTTTCTAAATTTTTTTGATTTTTTGGTATTTTCTGGAATTACTTTGATAATAAAATATAGGAGAAACCTATTTTCTAGGACTTCTGGAATTTATTGTGCTAGCCTAAGAGCAAATATTGATGCCAAATACTTTTCTAGGGTTCATTACGCCATTTTATATTTTCTAGAATTTTTCCATAATTTTTGGGAATATTTAAGTATTTATTTATTAAGGTTTATATGTTTTTAAAGGCTTCCAATATTTATTATGAGGCTATTTGGAACTAATTTGAGGTAAAGCATTTTATTTATTTTTTTGAAGGTTAAAAATATTTTCTGTAATTTTCCAGAATTTTTCTGGAATTTTTAGGATTTTATTTGAGTTTATCTGGCCTTAGAATGATTTTTAAATCATTTTCTGATAATAAAAATCCAATAATACCCAGTCAGCAGTGGGGGGGCCCACCCGTCAGCCAGTCAGCGGCATGGGGGCAGGCCCACCCGTCAGTCAGCTAATGCTGACTGTGCTTTTTGGTTGGGAGTCGGCTCCTAAACCGACTCGGAGTTGGCTTAGCCAAGTATCCTGGCCATCTGGCCGTCCACTTAAGAGCGGGGCCGCCAGGATGCTGACACGTGGCACCAGCCACGGCTTCAAACCGACTCAAGCCGTGGCTTTGTATATATATATATATATATATATATATATATATACACACACACACACACACACGCAGGAAGCAGTAAACCCTAATTACTTTGGCCGATTTTGAGAAGATTTGATCCCGGTGATTCCCCAACTTCCCGAGGCGAATGCCGTCAACTCCGACCTCCTTTTTGCGTGTTGGTTTTTTGTTGGATTCGTATTGAAATATACTTTTCGAATATCTAATTTATTTTTATTATCTTTGAACCTTAATTTCTGTAAAATTCGTAGAGTGTCGGTTGTCTGAAACTTGACACATTTTGGTGTTTTTGAGATTCCGGGACGACCGGAAATCGAATTCATGAACCGTTTGAAGTTTCGGAAAGCTAACACAGAGGTCTACGACATATACTTTTTTTAGAAATTATTTCATTCATCTAGTATTTTAGTTATTCTGTTGAACTCAAAATTGATCGGTTGATCACCGTTTTGGTCACGATTAGCCATAACGGACAAATTGACCAAAATATGATTTTGTGGCACGGTTGATTCCAGTGCACTTTTGGCACTAAAATATACCAAGATGCACTTTCAAAATCTAGAGTTCATGACGTTTGACTAGATAGTCAACGGCACATCTCGATTTGCGTGCCATAGTTTTCAAAATTGGAAACATGACTTTTTATGGCCAAACTTGCATGTTTAGATTATATTCAGATTATTATTAGGTTAAATTAGGTTTTTAAATAATTTATTTCAAAATTAACTATTATTAGATTAGTAACCCATTAGCCACTTATTCCATGAATTTAGAACTAGAACCTTAGAATTGACTTGTGGTTTTCGTACATGGTTCGTGGTACGATATATGTTATAGGTTGACAGCTTCTAGATCGACACTCCCCTCATCCTCGACTTGTGACTACGGTTTGTGCAAGGATTCAGGCAATTACAGTATTGCATTTATGTTTTAGTTCATTATAACATTTTCTCTATCGTTTTTTTGTTTGATATCCCATTGAGACATTGCTTGATATTCCGTAGACACACAATTGTGACATTGTAGTTATTGTATCCTTCTTAGTGTAACATTGACCGTTATTGATTGTTAGAGAGTCAGGAGGGGAAATACTCGGTAAGTACGTGAACAAACCCAAATATTTTGATTGCGGATAGCTAAGTCATACACCCCACGTACGAGTTAGCCGTACCCTATTATTGTGGATAGCCATCGTATGATGTGCCGTATTAGCCCAACCGTTCATGTATTAAAAGATATTTCACACACACGTAGTTGTTCCTATTTTTCCTTTATCTTGTCCATTATCTTGTTAGTTCATATCTTGTTAGTTCACATCTTGCTAGTTTACATTATCTTGTTAGTTCATACCTTATCTTGTTAGTTCATATCTAGTTTACATTTTGACAGTTCGTATCTCTTTAGTTCATACCTTGCTAGTTACATTCTGCTAGTTCATATCTTGCTAGTGCTAGTTCATATCATGTTAGTTCATCTCTTGCTAGTTCTTTATATACTCTTTGCCATCATAGTTTCTCGTTGTTCTAACTTATTTTGGACTAACAACATTAATTACAATATGGTTATACTCTGCTCCTTTCCTGACTGGATCGTTGTTATATGTGAGGTTGACGTGCCTACTCTTGCGCTATGAACCAAACGAGGGGGAGATAGAGACTCGAAGGCCAAACCATAGAAGACTAGTTAGTTGTGGTAGTTTTCTATAAATCTAAAAACTTACATTTTCAAATGTAAAACTTCTATATTTTGTAAAGTTGATTTAGTTATTGTGAATGAGCAGTTAGTATTTATGAGCACTTTGTTTATTGCGGGCTCGACAGCGTACTATCGTCGATACCGCGGCGTAGGCTGGGCTTGGACACGCACTCGTATCCTGAAAAGCGGGTGCGGGTCGTGACATAGACTCTACGACCCAGTAAAAAGAAAGCTCTACAGACTACAAGAAAATTGGTTTTTCCCAACGTTTTATAAACGTTGGAAAAAAGGTAAAAAATATTGGCATAGGAATTCACGACGTTTCTTCAACATTTCCGACAAACGTCATCGTAGCCGTAGTTGGGAAATTATAATGTTTCAGATAAGTGTCCGTATAGGTAAAGACGACGTTTGCAACAACGTTTAATAAACGTTGGAAATTTTGCAATAATGGGCAATAATTTTGCAACATTTTTATAAAAACGTCAGAAACTAAACTTCTTTTCCAACCTTTTGCAAAAATGTTGATTTTCTTTTCCAATATTTCCCCAAAAATTTTGCAACGTTTAACATAAATGTTGGTATATATAAAACTATTTCAATTTTTTTTGAATGTATTAGCTATGCACTTATATTTAACCAGTTTTCTAATGAGTAATTAAACCACACTCCAATTAACATTATAAGTTCAATGCTATATAATTTACAAAATAAACTTCTATTGATCAAAATACAATATTTTACTATACTACTGAGTTTAACAAAATAAAAGAAGTTAGAATTGATAGAAGTGATGTCCCATCATATAGCTCTTGCTTGAACTACAAGTACTTAGAGATAGTTAGCTTTTCCACAGCCATTCACTCGAACATACTCTTATTTGAGAGCTCTTCCCAGACCAGCAAGTTATAAAGCGTCTAGAGAATAATGTCGAATAACCAATCAGATTCATACGATTGAAACCAGTTTTTTTATGTTTGAAGGAAAAAAAAACATGAAATCTTATAGTTTAAAAATATTACCAGGGAGAAAAAATAGCTTGCACACGTATTAGGATCAGGAGCAAAAATGTGGAAGCTGATGGCTTCATAATATCTTCTTGGACATGCTGAGTTCAATCATCTTCGCTCGAGTTATGAATTTCTTCCTCATAGAAGTCTGTAATAAGACAAGATGTGTGTGTTCGTATAAGGCTATATAGGCCAAAACAAGGATAAGTTCAGCAATTGCATACCTCTTTCGTGACTGACTTGCAGGAATTTATACAGTCAAAAAGTGAATTATTATTTTAAATTTTATATATGTAGAACAACACCAAGAACATCCATTTTTGCATATTGGCTTGTACATCAGCTTTCGTGTGTGAATATGTAGTCACAAGAGTCCATGCATGCACGTTTCCAAAAAATATGTGTGTGCGTGTTGCCTGAGCATGTGCGTCTATGCATGTGTGTCTGTGTATGCAAGTTCACTACACTTATGCACATATTTGAATTCTTTTGATGATCAAAAATTGTTGTATTAACACCTAAAAGATATGCTCATGCATTAGAGCTTTAGGATCATGCGATTGTCAAAAGCTCTTTGCCCATCAGTTCAATAATACTTTACACATTCTTACTTGAATGCTCAAGCATGCTGCATATAGAGTGAGAACAATTGACTTGGAGTAAGACACTGGGTTGCTCCAAGTATCTTATATTTCCAATAATGGGCACAAGTTCAAAGGGTCAACACAGGGTTGAAAGCCAGAATTAGAAGTTCAGCCAACTTTTTCATACTTTGAATATAGAGTTGTGCCCATAGCTGGAACCATGTCTATCGGCATATGCTATTCAGTTGATGATGGAAATGATTTCTAAACATCCAGTCTACTCCTATTCATATCTCCAATTTAGTCCAGTTTATGGTTTATCATAATATCCTTACAATTTTAATAGTTTATATACCGGCTTAAATCACATTCAGAGGCAGTGCGATATAAGTCATATGCTATCAAAAAAACAAATTTAATGTGTCATGGCTCGTGAGCAAAAACAAATCTAATGTAGTCTATATAGATTTCTGATAGATTATTGATGTCAGAGATGAATCAAAAAATTCCCTATACTGTAGTTGAGGTTTTTCAAAATATAAACAAGTTTGTTAGAGAATGAATCAGTTATTTTCTTTGCATCAGAGTACTTGTACCTTTTTGGAGCTAGAGGTCCATGTTTCTTTAGAAAGTTCTCAACATTCTGATCAATGTTTAGAATCTTCTTCCTATAAACTAAACAAATAACAATACAGTACGTTGTAACTAAAGCCAAGGTTCCTCCTACAATATCTGCAACCTATATTTACAAGTATATCGAGTTGTAATCATTTTAATAATTTCCTCAATTTTCTCATACAAAAAAATTATGAACAAGGTAATGTGACAATAGAATTGGCCTAAATAATCAATTAAGACCCGCTGTTCATGTAGCTAACAATAAATGTAGTGGACCAGCAATGCATATCCATATTTATTCCTTTAACAAACAACTGATGTGAATAATTTGCATGTTAAGATTGTGGAAATATAGAATAATAATGTACCTTGCAGTTGACAAGGAAAATAAAATAGGCTTGAACACATACCTTGAGTGCAAGTGCCATGGTTAGTTCATCCATTCACTACAAGAACAAGGGCTTTTCTTGACGGGGATTCCCCGTCAAGAAATGGGTATCTTGATGGTTGTAGATCCGTCAACTAGGCTGGAGTCAAGAAAAGAACTCCCCTTTTCTTGACGGTCGCTGGCATGGCTTTTCTTGACGGTTTTTTGCCGTCATATTAAGTAATTTTCTTGACTATTTTTAGCCGTCAAGATAGTAGTTCTAGAAACCGTCAACGTAGGCAAAAACTTTTCTTGAGTCCGGCCTAGATGATGGCTATTAGCCGTCAAGAAAAGTCCTCTTGCAGCAGGATTGAGTTAATTGTTGACGTTTTATAGCCGTCAAGAGAAGTTAAATTTTATATAGCAAAAATTCTATTTATAATTATATAATATGAATCGAACACACATAATATCAATAATCCAGAAGATAAACATACATCAAATAATTACAAAATCTAATTTTTTATATTAATAAACTGTATATTGTTCATACATCACAAACTTCTAATACATCCAACACGTCCAACTATAAACATCTAACACTTGTCCAACCACAAACATATCCAACCAAAGTATGTAGTTTCCATACATCTTAAACATCCAAAGCTGAAAATTATACAAATAAAATCAAGATATGTAGCAAACCCAGCCGGTGCACATGTAAACGCCCTAAATTTCTATTTTAATTTTTTTATATAAATTGAGTATTTAAAATTTTGACTTGGTATTTGTACGTCGTATAGTCGTATTATACGTCGCGTATGAAATAATGTGTAGGCAACTCTAGAGGGGGGTAAATAGAGTTTGTGTCGATAATTACCAAATAAAAATTAACTCTATATCACCTCCACAAAACAATTATCAAGATAGTAAATAAAACAGAGAGAAATGCGGAAGTAAATAAAGATCAGAAGAGCATACACAAACACAGCAATTTTAACCTGGTTTCTCTCGTGGAGGACTAGTCCAGGCATGAGAACTCTAGCTCAGGATTGAAATCTACTATTTGTGAAATAGTGTACAACCACGTGTCTTTACTCAGAAGAGCACGCCAACTTCTTACAGATTCGCAGGTGGCAAAACTTGGAATTGTCCAAGTGACTTTTCTTTTCAACTCTTGCACAAAAACTTCTAGCTGGATCGCACTTGAGCACCTTGGGGCTTAGGAAGTTTTGTGGCTAGTAGATTGGAAGAATAAGGCTTAGGTAGTATAAGGCTTAGATGATTGAGAGTGAGAGATAGAAAGATGATGAAGAGATGAATGAAAATGGTTGAAATCATGCCCTATATATACTAGTCTAGA
Source organism: Iris pallida (assembly GCA_029216955.1). Classification (NCBI taxonomy): domain Eukaryota; kingdom Viridiplantae; phylum Streptophyta; class Magnoliopsida; order Asparagales; family Iridaceae; genus Iris; species Iris pallida. The sequence continues at coordinate 2,908,564 of JANAVB010028399.1, forward strand.
AGGCAGAATTCGGCCAGAATTCTGTCCTCAAAATTCAAAAATATGGCCGTTGTACCAGCTAGCAATTGGTAACCCTAAAAATTAGTTCCTGGAAATCAGGGGACAGAGTTCGGCCCGAACTCTGTGTGGGGGCAGAGTTTGGCCCGAACTCTGCCTCCTGGGTGGCAGAATGGCCTTTGGGCCTATGGGCTTTGTTTGGCTTGGTGGATCTTGGGCTTGGTTTAGGAATTGGTCTGTTTGTAAGGTAGAGCTTGGAGAGATATGTCTAGGGATTGAGATGACTCAGTGAGACTCAACGTACACATTCTCCTAGACTCAATAAATTAAAGATTACAGACTTGGAATAAATAGAAAAGCCAAGAGCCCTTTGATGACGCCTTTCTTCTGATACTTGAGTAGATCTGAAGACGTCTTTTTCCTTGATAGCAGTCGTCCAAAGATAAGCAGATATGGAAATCTGAATACCTTTCGGGGGGTTCGCCCCCGAACCCCCGACGGGGGGCGCTGCCCCCCTCGACCCCTGTTCGCTGACCGGGCAGCGGAACACCCGATGCGAGGCCCCAGATAGGTCGCTAGGCGGTTCGGAGAAATCTCTTTGTATGATGCCGTCTTTGGTCCATCATTAATTCTTCATTGCCTATGTCCTGGTTTGATCATGCTTACTGTATGTCTACAAATACATGTTAGGCGAGCAAAATATGTTGCAGTACGATACAAGCATAGCAATGTAATATAGGACAATTAGGACAACGCTAAGTTTAAGTAGCAACATGATAGTGAGTATATGAATATTAGTGACATCATTATGTTAAACTTAACTGATTAGCCATATTCAAAAAACACGATGTAATCATTGGGCCAATAGCGTACGAATTTGTCGTATGGGACGTCGCGTATGAGTTCGCATTTTCGTATGTCTCGTCGAGTGCGAATATGTGCGAGGTACATATTTTTTTAAAAAACATCGTATTTTAAAAAGCTTAGTTTTTCAAATAATAAATAATAAATATTATCGATTACTTAAAGTTGTAAAATGCGTCGCATTTGGAATTTTTAAAACCTATTTTACATCATAAAAATGTTATATAAATAGTAATTTGAAAACCATGTTTTATGCAAATATTTATTACATATGAGGAGCATAATTTTTTTATTATTCATATATTATTCTATTTTCGAAATTAATTAATATTAATAATTTATTATTCGAAAAAGTATTTTAAAATAGTGTTTTGATTTAAATTTAATTGATCATGATAATTTACATTTGAAAAGATTTTTTTAAATAGGTTTTAAAATAGTATGTAGCTATATTGGATTGGATTTGATCCAGTTATTTTTTTTATTTGAACTAATTATGATAATATCTACATGTGACTTAATCAATTTGAATTAAAATTTATATTATCTATTGGGGATTTAATCAAATCCTAATCCTTATCCTAATGGGAATTCCCACCTCCTATATAAGGAGAGGTACTCTTACATAGTTTTCAACCAACCAAGCATAGTATGTGCATCGTGTCCGTGTCTATCTCCCTTCCATTATATTTTCTGATACAATTACATTAATCTTATCGCATCCGACACCCCGGACGCATCCAAATTCCTAAACCTAACCCAATTTCTGAATCCGTGTCGGCATCCCGACACGGACCGTTCAAGCCCTGTCCGACCCTGCCACCATCCCAGCATCACCTCCTCGCCTTCTCGTTCCGCCACAGCACCACTCCGTCTCCACCATCACCACCAATAACAACGCCACCCCGGTCATCCGCTGCACCCTTCGACTCCGGACTCTAGCCATCGCCGTGGCCAACCCTGGCCGAAACCGAATCCTCAAAACCTCCATCAAAATACACCACCATCCCGCCGTGGTCGCCATCTCACCACCCGCAGCCGTGCCGAGCCGGCCACCCCGTCCCTCAGCCGGCCACCTCTATCCCAGTCAACCCACCATCATCATCATCCACCATCACCAAATACACAAAACCAACACTACTTATCTCCACCGGCCGCCAACACCTTGTTCCGCTGGCGAGCTCCACCCACGTCCAGCATCAACCCCACTCCGGTTTGCGAGCGCCGGAGAATGCCTCCATCGGAGAACAGCGTCGCCTCCTTTCTCGGGCCAGATCTGGCACGGCGAGCCTTTCGACGCTCCGCCGTGCGCGTGTCTCCTCCCGCCGACAAGCCTAGGGCCGAAAAGCCCCATCGCCACCGCCTCTCTGCCAGATTTCCGTCGAGCACCGCGCGAGCTCTGCTCCGCCGTACTGCTCACAGACGACCACCGTGTGACTCCGCAACCGAGAGCTGCACCTCCCGTGCGAGTCGGCGTCGCCCTCCACCGGAGAAACCTCTCCGTACCGGCGGCCTCTTCCCACAGCAGTCGCCGCGCACGTCGTTCTCTATGCGCGAGTCTTCTCCGTCAAGCCCTTCAACCCCAGCTCCGTTCGGTCAAGGCGGATCCGACCGAGTTGTAAACCTCCAAAAATTTTCAAAATATTTTATTATTATTCTATATTGCTTGAAAATAAATTATTTGGAATTATTTGATATTTATTTATAAATAAAGTCTTAGTCGTATTTATAATTTGTCACGCTTATTGACTAGACAATGTGGTACGACGAGTGGCATCATGTGCCCTAACTAGCGTCGTACCCATCTAAATTTACTTGTCGTAATATTCGATTATTTTTAAGAAATATTTTATACTTGTTTGTAATTTCCTTTTAGGTATTATTTACTTATTTTAGAAAATAATTGGAAATTATATTTTGGTTAAAAATATTAGGGTTTCAATATTAAGTAATTTTTATATAAATAGTGTAAATAAATGCTACAAGGTATTTTAGGAATTTATAAATATATGAAAAATATTTTCATGAATTATGTGGTTAGACTAGAGTTTTAGATATAAATATATTTATATCTTATGTTGGTTTAAAAAGGTTTTTTTTTGTAAAGAGAAAGAAAAAGGAAAAGGAAAAAAACAACTACTGTGTACTGTTCCCCAAAGGGAACAGTACTATTCAAAACCCGATCATCCCCTGCTTCCTTTTGTGCGAACAACAAAAATCCCTTTCCCCCGACTCATTGTGCGGACAGAGAAGGATTTCTCTGATGGATTCAAAGAATCCAAAGGCTAATCAGATTTGATTATTTCAAATCTTTATCAAATCTCAAATCAGAATTTAAATTCCTGTTTAAATACGAAGTTTGATCGGATGATATTTTCATCCAAAATCCCAATATAGAGAATCCCGAGCAACTCGAGCAGCCCAAACCCAATCTTCTTCAACCCCAACCTTGGGCGATCTACCTCGCACATCCCTAGCTGCCTGAAGTCGGCTGTCGACCGCGAGGAATCTCCATCGGCCGCCCAGTTCTAGCCGAGAAAAGAGCATTGCTCTGATCACAGCAGCCCTAGGTACCAATATTCAACCCCAATTTTCTCCATCATCGCTGAATCAATTTTCGATCCACGAAGTCTTACTTCTAGCCGATCTATACCTCTTCCATCCCCTTCAACTAGATTAATTCCTAGTACATTAAATTGTTGTAGAAATCGAACCACAATCCCCAAAAAATCTGTTCAAATATGAACAGAAAACCCGAGCCAGTCCCCGAATTTGGAAGGCTGTTCTTGCCAAAACTATTAATAGTTTAGACTTTCTATTTGAAAGGATGTATAGACAACCTATACGAGATAGAAACCCATCTTTTAGTTTTGATTTTCATTAAGTATGTTGTTGTTAAAACAGTCTCAAAGTTTAGAAAAAAATTGGTTTTTAAATAGTAAATTTAAACAATTCTCACCGATACGGTGTGTGCCCCGACAAACCGGAAGATGTGGTCACGCACTATACGCATCGAAAGACGCGTATAGATGTTGCTGACGTGTGGAAACTGACGGAACTTGATTTTATTGCGTGTGCGCGACGAAATCAGTACGTATCCGTCAAGATACCCCCGTATCGACCTTTTACAAACTTGGCCATAACTTCGTGTACGTTCGTCGTATCGAGACGAAACTTGCGCCAGCAGGACCGTATCATTTTTCTGGTCCTGTATGCCAAGTTTGGTCCGATTCTAAAAAGGTCGAGTGGAACGCCTATTTGGCGGGCCCGCTCTAACGGACGAATTTGTGCACGACTAATCGGAATCCAAAACTGGACATACCGTTGAGTTCGTCTCCTCAAACCGGACCCGTAGACATATAGTTTGACGACTTTAGAGATCATAGATACTGGCATGCATTTTGGTGCAATATGGGTCCAACGGCGGACATCGTTTTGACCCGAAATTACGATTTTGCCCCTGTTCCAGAATTTAACTTTTGGACAGACGTTTCCTAGGCATATCTTTTATTCCAAACTCGTTCGTGATGTTTGTTTCAGCATCCGGAGCTCCTTGTAGATTTTGACTTTCGTGTTGACGATTCTGACTGTTGGATTTTGCTACATCTCGTACCACCCTCGGGCAAGACACCTTGCCATTTGTTGTTTACTTATTTTAGCTTATATTTTATGCATTATTCATTATTTTTTATGCAAAATAAACTATGATACATGCCATAACCAGTTAGAACTTACTGTTCATTTATATTTCCTGCTATGTATTATTTTTCTTACACATTAAACCTAGAATTAAAGGACCACCTTGTGTGTTGCATTCATAGGCCTTGACATAATTATACCAAGTTGTTGTGAGTCATATATAGGACTCGGACATGCGTGATTGGCTGGCCACCAGTACGTATAAGCCGTGCGTTAGGAAATAACTGCTAATAGAATTGTATGCTAGAAGACTTAGCAGTTATGATTTGGCATTGGGCGGGAAGAACATGATTGGAAGTTGACTACCACCCTATCTATCGTAGACTCGCTCGCTACTGAGGAACGATAGGTAGACTATATGCTATAGACTCGCTCGATACTGAGGAATAGTATATGGTGTTGTGACTCGCTACTGAGGTACTGTATTGGTATTTTCTTGACTTGACCCGGTAGTCATGCGACCATGAACTGTTCTTAAAATAGCATTCACATAGAACGGTTAGGCTACCATATCCGTTAGGTATGAGTACTTTTGGTTTGGGTACTTGTATCTGACCGTAGTTTGGAACAATAACTTATCGCAGATTAGTTCGTCACATCTTGTCCTTGTTTGGTTGTAGGTGTGACTTACTACTTCGATGAGAAGGTATTGAACCTTGTTGGGGTCCGGATACCATGTTGGATTCATAGCATAGAAAGATACGTCATCGTGAATTAGTTTACTATCTCATGTCCTTGTTTGGTTTGAGGGATGGTAAGCTAGTTCAATAGGTGTGTATTGGACCATGTTGTAATTCAATTGACTTATTTATTTGAGCAATATTTATTCAGTTTATATGGCATGATATTATGTGTCTTGTTACGTCCCTCTGAGGACCTGGTTATCTCTTCAGGTGTGTGCTATTGTCTTTCGCAGGTATTCTAGATCTAGCCGTGATCCTCTCTATTTCTTCGAGGATGATTGCACTTGGATCGTCTTCGCTTCGCTCGCCAAACTCACTTCATTTTCTATGTGTTTTTCCTTATTTTGTTGGTAGTGAATTTGTTACCGCCCAACATATTGTATCAAGATAAATCATTCTCATTATATGATATGTTTTATTCATTTATTTTTTGTGTGGATGAGATTAGCTATGGTTCTACTGTATTTTACAGCTTATGTATATTTTCTTATATGGCTGGCATGTCTACGTTTCTAGTCCTACGTATTTTGGGACTGGGACGTTACACGAGTAGCATCGGAGAGCAGATCTCCAACGCTCCGACATGTGCGCCGCCGCGCGCAGGTCACCTCTCGCCGACGAGCTCTAGTAAGCTCCTCCCCTTTCTTTCTTCCTCTCATTTTCTTATTTCGAGAAAGGGAATGGATTGGTTTAAATATAAATTGTTTATTTAATTAAGGTTATAATAATTATTATTAGTAATAATAATGCTTTACCAATATTAATATTAAACATCATTTCTTTCTACTAACATTAGTTATTAAATATTGCTATAGTTATATTAAATATTTTATATTAATATTTTCTAAATAGTATTTGTAACTAAAATATATCCTAGGCTTTGACTCTACGTATTTCAACTTGGGATATATATATATTATTCTTGTATTTTTCCAACTATTTTTAAAATATAAATTTGACCTAAAGTCATATTTGACAAAACTGGATTGTAAGCCCCCTGAATTTTCGGGATTTATTTTTGAATTTTCTAAATGAATTATTATCGATAATTCATTTCTATTTAATTAATTTTGATTATTAAATGCTCTTTACCGTGATTTTGGTTTCTAAAGCATCAGTGATGCCAGTCTCTGGAAACTTTCTTCTTGAAGTTTGTAGTAGACGAGATTATCTTCATATTGATATATCGTGTCCCACTCGAACTTGTTCCCTTGTTGCTTCGTGCAACTTTCGGGTCAATTTAGACCAAATTATCGTCTGTCGTAATTCGTGACTTAACTTCCAACTTAATTTTCGGGCCCGACATCGGTCCAATCCAGTCGACCCAATACATGGCTCTGGCCTGTTTTGAGTCTACTATACATGTGCCACTTGCGTGCCACCAAATTAATCTCCCTTGTGCTCTCATTTCATCCGTGATTTTAATTGGTTTAATTTATTATTTTAATTAAATCTTGGCCCCAAGCCTGACCAACTTGACCCAACACCCAACCCAAATTGGTGTGACCCTACCATGTCCACCTATACACCCACTATTGTATTTGTATATCGTATCGGCTGCATAACTGTGCTGATACGAGCCTGTATATAGGATCAGAAATTAGGAATCTCATCCACATGTTTGATACCTCCCTTGATTCCTCTTCAAACTCTCATTGACTGCTTGACTTGCATCTAGCTTGAAATTGTTCTAACAAAATTTTTATATCTCGTGCCAGAAAATGAATCCTCATAGCGGTAGCGCTGCACCACTTGCCATCATCCCAGGAAACTTGGCAGCCCAAGAGGAGCAAATTCACTCACATCATCCTATATCAACCTCAACCATGCCTTCTCAGCCAGACCAGACGACCCCACCTACTCACCAGCATCCCCAAGCCTCTGAACCCTAATTAGTTCAGCCTGTTCAGCAGACCCCTGCACCCCAGGGAGGGTATACTCCACCACCCCTTCATCAGAATCTACCTCAAGCTGGACCGTAGATGCCTATGCCCCTGATTGATGGAGATGATACCAATCGGTTCCTTTATAATTTATTGCGGGCTCAGTGGCAGAAAAATGTGCTATTAAGACAAGACGTGATGGTCCCACGTAATAGACCCCCACCTCCACCACTAGCCCCAAGTACCAGCACCTCCACCAAGGCCCCATTCATACGTAGGCAGTATTTCAGATTTCACCCTAATGAAGCCGAAGACCTTCAAAGGTACCGAAGGCCCACTAGAAGTTTCTTCATGGCTTATCAGCACCGAGAAGAAGTTAAAGGCGTTACAGTTGCCTAAATAAGATTGGATAACCGCAGTTGATTTATTACTCGAGGACAATGCCCATCATTGGTGGAAAGCGGAGGAGAGGCGCTTGGGTACCAATCATTCATGGGAAGAGTTCTACAAACTCTTCAACGAGATGTACTTTCCAACTGCTGTTCGAAATGTATTGTATGATCAGTTCCTCCACCTCAAATAAGGCGACAAGTCAGTTGACGAGTATGATGCAGAATTCAGCCGAAGGCCCGAGCTTAAAACACACACTACTATGCAATCCAGAATTTCGCCCACCGCAGTATTAGAAGAAGCTAGAAGTCAGGAGATCCTTTACATGGAAGCACAACAAACTCAAAGATACTATGCCCCGATAGACCTTCCAGTTCAACTTGGTTCAGGAGGCCCCGAACGATGACTTACTGCACAATATCAATAGCAAGCCGTGCCCTGCCACTACAAAAATTTGTCAGATTAGCAACGTTACATTATGTCGCTAAACTCGATGAAAGCGTCGCTAAGTGTATTTAGCGACGTTTTGGGCAACGTTTTGGAAACGACGGAAAAAATGTGTCGCTAAACGAGAAAACGTCGCAAAATGTCGCTAGGGCGACGTTATTTGGCGACGTTATTAACATCGCTAAGTAGCGACGTTATTTGCGACGTTTGATCGTTAACGCTAATTAGCGACATATAAGGCGACGTTATCGTGTGGTCGCCGTTTAGCGACACTCTTGCGACGTTTTGGCGACGACGAGCTGACATCAGATTATGGTGCCACGTGGTGCCACGTCAGCATTTAGCGACGCTTTTAGCGACATTTACTAACATCGCTAAAATTTAGCGACGAATAATAACGTCGCTAAGGTAAAAAAATATAAAAAAATAGGTTCCAGAATGCAAATTGAGCTGGAGCCTGAGCCAAAATACAGAATATAAAATACAAAATACAGAATCCAATCCCTGGGTTCGCCGACCCCTTCGGTGGAACACTCAACACCGGCACGCACAATACATTCCAGAATATACAAAAAATATATAGAAAAAATACTATCCGCAACAAACAATGTTAATATATAATATCCTGAACAAACCAAATCAATATCCGCAAACACTTACAAACCCAATATCCTCAACGAAAAAATTGAATATCCCCAAATACGTACAAAGTGAAAAATATAGTACAGTCCAAAAATGTAAAAATAAAACTACTGATCGCCTGGAGCTGGACCCGGTGTTGGAGGAGGAGCGCCACCAGATGACTGTCGTCGCAACGTCAGGATCTTCTAATACTCCTCCGGTGACAACAGGTGGACGAGCATGTCCTCCCATGTACCGCCGGATGTAGACGATGCTCCCGACGTACCAGCAGACGGTCGCTCCGCTGTCATCTCCTGGAAATGCTACATCTGCTCGACCAACCGCTGCGTAGCCTCCTACGTAGCACGGGTCATCTGTTGCAGCGCCTCCGTAGTCTCCTCCAGCCTCTCAAAGCATGAGATGAGCGCAGAATCATCTGTATGCGGCATCCCCATCCTCTCCAGCATCTCGTCACGTAGAGCTGCGATCTGCGCAAGGACGTCACTCTGCTGCTGGCGGAGCGACTCCTCAGTATGTGCGAGGTCGGGCACATTAGTGGCGGTCGTAGAGGCCTGTGATGCAAAGAAGGCACCATAGGATCCCGTACCATAGTACGTACCCCTATGCATGCCACCAATGGCCCTCATCCACAGCTCGTCATCTGACTGAGCTGCGGCGGCCGGGGGCTGCTGGGAAGTGCTAGCACCAGCCTCCTCTGACCGTGTTGGCCCGACGTCCCTAAGCCTCAAAAACTCGGCCTAGAAATAACATCTATATGAATTCTCACGTGGTCGCTAAAAATTAATACTAATGCACTAGCATTAAGTAAAACTTCTAAAACTCGGCCTAGAAATAACATCTATATAAATTTTCTACGTAACTAAAAATTAATATTAATGAACTAGCATTAAGTAAAACTTACGTAGGTGTCCCGGGCCTTGTTGTCTATGAACCGCTCCCCCTTCATGTGCGTGGCGAGGAAAAAGGTTACCATATTCGGGTCTTCTCCCGATTTAACCTGTTACGAAATTATTATATAATTTGTCAGTTAAGTTGAAAGAAATATATTACTATAAAGTATTAATTATGGGTATACGGCAAGATACGTACCATATGGGTGAAGAAATCCATGATGGACCTTGATCCACCACACCACTGTGATCCCGCCTGTCGCGCTCTTTTAGACTTCGCGGCTTCTCCATGTAGGCTTCCTCCTCGAATCTCCTCTTCATTACCGTCCAGTCGGCGACAGAGATCCAACCCTAAATAGGCTCTCCCCGGTGGTCGCGATCCTTTTGGTCGATGATCGCGTCCCTAATGAGCTTGCTGGCGATGCCGAAAAATATAGCCTCGACAGCAACGGCACGGTAGGGAGGGAAGAAGTCCGCTGAAAAAATCATAGAAGTACATAAGTTATAACATAACATACTAAATGTTAAAAGGAAATAAACTTTTACGTACCGAAAAGTGCTCAAACCAGAAGGCCTTCCTGTCGGCCGGGACATCCCTCCAGTTGATCCAGGGCCGCCCGTAGTTCTGTCGCAGGAATGTACCCAGCGACCGGTGTACGGAGGAGGGATAATACCTGTAAAATAGAAATTAAAATTTATCAAACAAGTTTATAATAAATTTAAATAAATTAAATACAACAATTTTACTTACCGCCTGGTCCGAGTACAGGCCTAAATCTCCAACCTCAGATCCCCCTCCGGGCGACACGGAGGATCCGTCTCAAATGGGAGCTGTACTATGCCCCTGCCTCACCCCCTGCCCCTGCCCCTGCCCCTGCCCGCAGCCTGCCCCTCGGTCTCGGCCTCGCCCTCGCCATCGGCGTGGGCCTCGCCATCGCCCTCGACCTCGACGTAGGCCTCGGCCTCGGCCTCAGCCTGCTCCTCAATAGTGGGGTCGACCTCTGGAATACACGACGGTACTGGCTGCGTAGAAGAAGAAGGCCCTAGCCTCGAACTGCTAGAGCCGGGTATGGAGGCACTATCGGCGACTAGACCGCTAGTGTATACTGGAGTGCGGGGGGATGAGGAGTCGGTAGGAGTGGTAGATGGAGACGGTCGGGGTCGTCGACTCCCACCAGCACCGGAACCAAATGATCCACATCGAGCCATATCTGAAAAAATACAGAAGTATACCATACTACATCTTAAAAAAACAAAAGCATACCATACTACAGCCAGGGAACGTCGCTAAGTAAACCATACTATATCTGAAAAAACAAAAGTAAACCATACTACATCTAAAAATGTTGCTTATTAATGTTGCTAAAACAAAAGTAAACCATACTACATCTGAAAAAAACAAAAGTAAACCATACTACATCTGAAAATTAAACATATTCAATCCTCTTCTGAAAATTCATCTTGTTCCGATTCCTCTTCCTCTTCCTCTTCACTTCTATCAACTTTCTCTTCCTCTTCTGATACTTCTACCTCTTCCAATTGATGAAACATGTCATGAGGAACTTCTGTTGAGTCCACATCGATAATATTTGTAATAAGAGGTAGTTCGTCTTCCTGATAAGCTATCTCGTCGACATCGAAGGTATTTCGAGCTTTAGTCTTACAGACTGCCCACCAATCAGATCTTCCGGCTCCTCATTTTAGATAGCTGGTAAAGTAAACTAGCTGAGCCTGGCTTGCTAGAACAAACGGCTTATAAGCTTGATATCGACGGCGATAATTTATGTCAACAAGACCATGTTTGTCAACTCTCCAACCTCGACCCTGGATCGGATCAAACCAGTCACATCTGAACAAGACGATCTTACAAGATTCTATAGCATAATTGTATGTCAGTTCCACAATCTCCCGTAAGATGCCAAAGAAGTCGTTGCCTGGGTCGACGTCTTTGTAGTTTGAAGATTTTATGCACAAACAGCTATTCTTCGTAGAATCCAAATCCAAGAAGTCGTCTCTTATTCGAACATTTGTTGACTTGAACCGAAAACCATTTATGCAGTAACTTGGCCAGGTCTTTACTTGATAAATTGGCCCCTTGGCTAGAGTTTTAATATACTCATTCTCAAGGATTGCCTCCGGACGATCAACCTAAATACCATAGAAACGATGCTAACTTAATTATTATGTGCAAGTATAAATGTACAAAAAAAGTAAATTGTGACTACGTCCGTACATATGCTCTCAACCAAAAAGGAAAATGAAGTCTTATTTGCTGTTCTACTTCCTCCTCGGTTGCGTACGGATTGTTGGACGTTACCTCATCCTTAAACATGCTGGAAAGCAACGAAGCATAGGTATATTAGTTATATTCAGAAGCAATGAAGCACGCAAAATAATTTTACTTACCCCTCTAGCTTGTCTACTTCTTCCTCGTCGTAGTTAAGCAATACATATAACATTGCAGCGCTAACCTCGTCGTCATTTAGATATCTTTTTTTTATTTTACCAGATGGTTTTCCGTAGGCAGTAAATACTTTCAGCTTCGCCTCAATACCAACTTCATAGCCGTCATCATTTCTGGGAGCCCTTGTTCTGTTTGTAGTAATATGAGGCTGAAAATACATGGAACAGAAGTTTGAAATCTCCTCAAGGACATATGCTTCACAAATAGAACCCTCCATCCATGCCTTATTTTTCACCTTCCTCTTGAGGTGGTTCAACTGTCGCTCGAACGGGTATATCCAACGATAACCGACAGGTCCAACAACAAGAGCCTAATGGATAAGATGAATCGACAAATGCTCCATTGAGTCGAAGAATACAGGAGGAAAAACTCTCTCAAGTTTGCAAAGTGTTACCACAATGTCCTTCTCTTGCTTCTCTAAACGATCAACGATCAACTTGCAAGAACAAAGATCTCTGAAGAATATGCTAAGATCTGTTAATGGATCCCAGACTACCGGCGGTAATAATTCTCGAAATGCAACAGGAATTAACCTCTCCATGAATACGTGGCAATCGTGGCTCTTCATTCCGGTCAATTTACACTCCTTTATGTCGACACATCTTCTTAGATTGGAGACGTATCCGTCCAAAAATTTCAAGTCCTGGATCCATCTACAAAGTCTCACTTTGTCCTCCTTGTCCAGCAAGTAGATTGACTTAGGCCACAAAAGCTTTCCCTTTCCGTTGTCTATCATGTGCAATATAGGGCGTCTGTATATTTCGTCTAAGTCCAATCTAGCCTTCTGATTGTCTTTTGTCTTTTCTTTGACGTCCATTATAGTATTAGTTATGTTATCAAACACATTCTTTTTTATATGTATGACGTCAAGGTTATGTCTAATCAGATTTGTGCTTCAATATGGCTGATCCCAGAATATACTCCTTTTGGTCCAGTTATGATCTTTGCCAAATCCCTCGCAACGGCTGCTCGTTGTAGGATCTTCAATAGCACTTAGGATTTCTTTTACTTGCTTCCATGTGTCCTCTCCGGACCACATTGGCGGTGGATCGCCCTTCTCCATAGCTCCGGCACAGAATGCAGTTATGTTCCTACGGTACGGATGGTCTTTCGACAAGAACTGTCGGCGACAATCAAAGAAGTCTGGCTTTCCTCCATGTCTCAAACGAAAAGCCTTAGTACGGTCTATGCAATATGGACATGAAAGCCGGCCATGAGTTTTCCATCCAGATAACATTCTATAAGCCAAAAAGTCGTTGATTATCCACATTAGTGCTGCCCGTATCTGAAAATTTTGTTTTTTTGAAGCATCATACGTGTACGCCCTGTTTCCCATAGCTGCTTCAGCTCATCTATCAACGGCTGTAAGTACACGTCGATGTTCCTCTTTGGATTGTTCGGACCAGAGATGATAATAGTTAAGAACATGTAATGTGTCTTCATGCATATCCAAGGCGGTAGGTTGTACGGAGTGAGCATTACTGGCCAGCATGAATATTGGGAGCCTGAAAGACCAAATGGGGTGAAACCATCAGAGTAGAGCCCCAACCTTACATTACGCGCATCAGAAGTGAAGTTAGGATATGCTCGATCGAAGTGCTTCCACGCTTCTCCATCAGATGGGTGATCCAACACTCCTTCGGTCTGTTGTCGCTTGTGCCAACTCATATTTTTGGCAGTCTTTTTCACCATGAACAATCTCTGCAACCGCGGCGTCAACGGCAAGTAGTGCATTGAAGCAGTCGGTCTTCTAGACTTGCCTGCAGCAGTTGGCTTGTAACGATCAGCACCACAGAATCTGCACACTTTTGCATCCTTGTGATCTTTGTAGTAAAGCATGCATCCGTTCTGACAGCAATCGATCTTGTCGTATTCCATCTAGAGAGATCTCACCATCCTCTTAGAGCGGTAGAAGTCTTTTGGTAACTTGGCACCCTCCGACAAGATATCGGTAATCAACTCGAGCACTCTATTGTACCATTCTTGGGATATGTTAAAGTCAGACTTTATGCTCAAGAGCCGAGTGATCACCTCTAACGGTGAATGGTCCTCACAGCTAGGGTATAAAGGAGTCCTTGCATTCTCCAGCAACTCCATGAACTTCGCGACATCGGCATTCAGTGCCTCCTCAGCTGTGTCACGATTGTTTGGATCGAAACTAGGCCCCGCAGTGTCGAAGACCATGTTCACGTACTCGTTGTCGACACCAGTTCGGTTGTGGACATTCATATAAGGCTCCACAAACGGCTCCACATAAGGCTCCACATAAGGCTCCGCTTGGAATGCTAAAGGTACAAGCTCTTCGTGTGCAGTCTATTGGTAGTAATTCGGAAGGAAACCCTTTGTATATAAATGATATGTCACATCCAATTCTGGTTGAAACTTCATGTTCCGATATTTTGCACACGGGCACTTAATGTCCATGCCGTCCATGGATTGAGGAAACGCCTTCGCGAATTGGAGGAATTATTCTACTCCGGTGATCTATTCATCTCGCACACCGCACCTGTCATCTCAAATGCGGTTGTACATCCACGAACGGTCTAACAGATACATGGATATAGCCATTTCTAGATATCTGCAAATATAAATAAACTTCAAAACTAAAATGAATATACTACATACTACATACTACGGCCATGACTCGGGACCATTCCTATGAGTCGGGACCATTCCTACTACATACTACATACTAAAACGAATAAATTTCAAAACTAAAATGAATAAACTACAAACTAAAACGAATATACTACATACTACGGCCGTGACTCGGGACCATTCCTATGAGTATCGGGATCAAGGAAACTACGTGTTACAAATATCGGCACTATCGGTACGTGTTACAAATATCGGCACTATCGTGTTATAAATTAACCAACCAACAAAACTACGTGTTACAAATATCGGCACTATCGGTATGTGGTTTTGAATCGGAGTATCACATTTTTCGGTGTCGAAAAACAAATAATTATTACTAAATTATCAGTTTTTTTGGCACTATCGGTGCCCCTGACCCAGCCCCCCCGTACCCCTCCCCCCTCCCCCCTACACCACCCCTAACCCTAACCCGAACCCTATCCCTAACCCCTCCCCCACCAGTCCTTCTTCCCTCCACAGCCCCCCAACCCCTACACCACCCCTAACCCTAACCCGAACCCTATCCCCAACCCCTCCCCCACCATCCCCCCTCCCCTCCTAAGCCCCCCCTCAACCCCCAGCCGCCCTTACCCCCCCCCCCCCCCGTCCCTCACCCCCCCTAACCCGAACCCTAACCCTCCCCTTCCCCCAGCCCCCCTCCTCACCCCCAGCCGCCCTCACCCCTCCTGCCCCACCCCCCAGCCACCCCCCAACCATTCCTCACCCCCAACCACCCGCACCCTCCTGCCCCTCCCTACGAGCCACCAGCTGCCCCCCAACCACTAACAACAAATAGAGAGAGAGGGGGGGAGTCACGTACCAGAGGAGAGTCGCCGGAGAGAGTGAAGTCGCTGGAGAGAGTGAAGTCGCCGGAGAGAGTGAAGTCGCCGGAGAGAGCGAGAGCGCCGAAGAGAGTGAGAGCGAGAGCGCCGGAGGAAGAGAGT
Organism: Iris pallida; assembly: GCA_029216955.1. Taxonomy (NCBI): domain Eukaryota; kingdom Viridiplantae; phylum Streptophyta; class Magnoliopsida; order Asparagales; family Iridaceae; genus Iris; species Iris pallida. Next base: position 2,924,104 of record JANAVB010028399.1, read on the forward strand.
GAGAGAGTAAAATGGATGGGGGAAAATGAATCGGGGGGGATTTAATTTAGTTAGAAATTTAGCGACGTTAATATTAACGTTGCTAAATCAGTCGCAATTAGCGACGTTGTAGCGATGTTTCGCGATGACTAGCTCACGTAACTAGTATACGTCATTGTCACGTCGCTATTTGCGTTGCTAGTAGTGACGGTTACCGACGTTTCATTTATACGTCGCTAATGTCCATAATTTAGCGACGTATTTGTAACGTCGCTAAATTTACGTCGCCAATTAAGCAGATTTTAGTAGTGTACCAAGTTCCAAGTACAATAACCTGCCAGTTTTGTGGAAGGAGAGGGAACCAGCAGAAGGAGTATCATCGGCGACTAAAGTGTTGCTTCAATTGCGGTTCCAATGAACATAAACTTCGAGATTGTCCCAACCAACACACCACATACAGTTTAGCCTCAGCACCATCACAGCAACAGTTACGAGGGCCAATAACTCACGGACCAGGTACACCACAACCACTTTCCCTAGAAGAATACCAGGAGGGACCAGCCTTGGTGGGCCAAACACCAAAGTATAGGCCTGCTAGAGAAGAGATGAATAATCTAAGGCAAGAACGAGCACTCACCATGACAGTGCTAGACACCCTTCCCGAGTTGACAGATACCACAGGTATTATTCTAGTTAATACATTATTGATGCACCTTCGTTTGTGTCATATCCATGCATAGAATAGTTATCTCGTTCTTCCTAAACACATTGGGATTAAGAGTTAGCAATTGCACTGCAGGGTACTACCTATAAACATCTTTAGTAAACCCATAACCCGTATCATAGCCAGACTTGCGTAGAATAACGATTACGGATTTGGTCAAAAAGGATTTCCAAGACAAGCCTTAGAGTTAGATACATTTTTGTAGACCTTGTATATGTGAAATGGCCCATGTCCTCGGTTCGTATGTCATTATAGTGTTTCATGCCAGAAGGATTCCCATGGGAACACAAGGATGACATACACAATATCCTTCCATCTACTCGAAATCACTTCGTCCTTGATTCATATCCACCGCATCATGTTATCTGTTACCTTTTGATATCAAGTCAAGGTATGATACCACGACTTGGAATATTTCTAACTTTATCAATCATAAATTCGTGCCCTGGTATTAGTTTTGATAGAGGAATTTCTGGAGATTATAGATTGAATGCCCTCTAGACTTCTTTTACCAATTGATTAGGAAAAATTAGTTTCCACTAGATGATAAATTAGTGCCTCATGAACACCCACTTTCTATTTAGATTATTTGGTGTCCTCGATCGTGACCTTGCTATTCGGAGCACGAGACCCGCTGTTGCCTTCAAACAAATTTTATATACAAGATCTAGACGAGCTCACCATCATCTAGGTATATCATATCCCACTAAAACACGTCTCCTTGTACTCTTTTTTTATATTACTTTCTGGTCAAAATGACTAAACTATAACATCTACCATGATACCAAAATACTTTTTGACCTCAATTAGAGATCCAACCTTGACTAAGTCTTTTGACGCTATATGTGATTGTGTTCTACTTAATTCCTTAAATGCTTTACTTTATACTTTATCTTGATTGCTTAATCCGTTGTCCCATCACACTATTAGTTGAACTCTTGTAAGTTGGGTAGAATACCTCACAACCTAACAAATTCTTTGTCCTTATGAATCATGTTGATGAGTTCACTTAGACTATAAACTCAGAGGACCCTAACTTAGCGAGCCAACCAAGCCAACTGCATAGGCCATACTTCGGACAAGACTTGATTTTAAAAAGACCTTGGACTATTTAATTTCCTTCATCATTACCTCCGGTACATTTTGACTATCTTATGCTGCTAATCTAGTCTTAGTTTTGCAAGCTTATTCTTTTATCGAGCTTGTTCATGACATATGTGTTATTGGGTGCACTCACTAACATATTGCCCATTCAGAACCGGTGCATGATGGTCTGATCAACCTATTACACTTTGGTTCGCTGTACTTATATTAGCCTACGTGGATGGAGACATAGTAAAACTTGCCCCTAGAGTCTCATCCGCGACAGCCTTGTCAATTCTCTTTTGAATTATTTTTTGTCACCTATGAACTACTCATTCGTACTCAATAGCATCATCTTGAACCCCTTTATTGTTTTTGTCTTAGAGAGATAATGCACTGTACTTGAGAAATGGATCCAAGGTATCACTTTAGTCATGTGGCGATATCCTCGCCTTAAACTACTCCTTCTACTGCTCAATCCCATCTACCCTATTATTCCTAAATTTCGAGGACGAAATTCTTGTAAGTTGGGTAGGATGTAAACCTCCAAAAATTTTCAAAATATTTTATTATTATTCTATATTGCTTGAAAATAAATTATTTGGAATTATTTGATATTTATTTATAAATAAAGTCTTAGTCGTATTTATAATTTGTCACGCTCATTGACTAGACAATGTGGTACGACGAGTGGCATCATGTGCCCTAACTAGCGTCATACCCATCTAAATTTACTTGTCGTAATATTCGATTATTTTTAAGAAATATTTTATACTTGTTTGTAATTTCCTTTTAGGTATTATTTACTTATTTTAGAAAATAATTGGAAATTATATTTTGGTTAAAAATATTAGGGTTTCAATATTAAGTAATTTTTATATAAATAGTGTAAATAAATGCTACAAGGTATTTTAGGAATTTATAAATATATGAAAAATATTTTCATGAATTATGTGGTTAGACTAGAGTTTTAGATATAAATATATTTATATCTTATGTTGGTTTAAAAAGGTTTTTTTTTGTAAAGAGAAAGAAAAAGGAAAAGGAAAAAACAACTACTGTGTACTGTTCCCCAAAGGGAACAGTACTATTCAAAACCCGATCATCCCCTGCTTCCTTTTGTGCGAACAACAAAAATCCCTTTCCCCCGACTCATTGTGCGGACAGAGAAGGATTTCTCTGATGGATTCAAAGAATCCAAAGGCTAATCAGATTTGATTATTTCAAATCTTTATCAAATCTCAAATCAGAATTTAAATTCCTGTTTAAATACGAAGTTTGATCGGATGATATTTTCATCCAAAATCCCGATATAGAGAATCCCGAGCAACTCGAGCAGCCCAAACCCAATCTTCTTCAACCCCAACCTTGGGCGACCTACCTCGCACATCCCTAGCCGCCTGAAGTCGGCCGTCGACCGTGGGGAATCTCCATCGGCCGCCCAGTTCTAGCCGAGAATAGAGCATTGCTCTGATCACAGCAGCCCTAGGTACCAATATTCAACCCCAATTTTCTCCATCATCGCTGAATCAATTTTCGATCCACGAAGTCTTACTTCTAGCCGATCTATACCTCTTCTATCCCCTTCAACTAGATTAATTCCTAGTACATTAAATTGTTGTAGAAAACGAACCACAATCCCCAAAAAATCTGTTCAAATATAAACAGAAAACCCGAGCCAGACCCCGAATTTGGAAGGCTGTTCTTGCCAAAACTATTAATAGTTTAGACTTTCTATTTGAAATGATGTATAGACAACCTATACGAGATAGAAACCCATCTTTTAGTTTTGATTTTTATTAAGTATGTTGTTGTTAAAACAGTCTCAAAGTTTAGAAAAAAATTTGGTTTTTAAATAGTAAATTTCAATAATTCTCACCGATACGGTGTGCGCCCCGACAAACCGAGCGACGTGATCGCGTACTATATGCATCGAAAGGCGCGTATGGATGTTGCTGACATGTGGGAACTGACGGAACTTGATTTCGTTGCGTGTGCGCGACGAAATCAGTATGTATCCGTCAAGATACCCTCGTATCGACCTTTTGCAAACTTGGCCATAACTTCGTGTACGTTCGTCGTATCGAGACGAAACTTGTGCCAGCAGGACCGTATCATTTTTCTGGTCCTGTATGCCAAGTTTGGTCCGATTCTGAAAAGGTCGAGTGGAACGCCTATTTGGCGGGCCCGTGACCCGCTCTAACGGACGAATTTGTGCACGGCTCATCGGAATCCAAAACTGGACATACCGTTGAGTTCGTCTCCTCAAACCGGACCCGTAGACATGTAGTTTGACGACTTTAGAGACCATAGATACTGGCACATATTTTGGTGCAAAATGGGTCCAACGACGGACGTCGTTTTGACCCAAAATTACGATTTTGCCCCTGTTCCCGAATTTAACTTTTGGACAGGCATTTCCTAGGCATATCTTTTATTTCAAACTCGTTCATGATGTTTGTTTCAGCATCCGGAGCTCCTTGTGGATTTTGACTTTTGGGTTGACGATTGTGACTGTTGGATTTTGCTACATCTCGCACCACCCTCAGGCAAGACACCTTGCCATTTGCTGTTTATTTATTTTAGCTCATATTTTATGCATTATTCATTATTTTCTTCGTGAAAAATAAACTGTGATACATGGCATAACCTGTTAGGACTTATTGTTCATTTATATTTTCTGCTATATATTATTTTTCTTACACATTAAACCTAGAATTAAGGGACCACCTTGTGTGTTGCATTCATAGGCCTTGACACAATTATACCACGTTGTTGTGAGTCACATATAGGACTCGTACATGCAAGATTGGCTGGCCACCAGTACGTATAAGCCGTGAGTTAGGAAATATCTGCTAATAGAATTGTATGCTAGAAGACTTAGCAGTTATGATTTGGCATTGGGCGGGAAGAACATGATTGGAAGTTGACTACCACCCTATCTATCGTAGACTCGTTCGCTACTGAGGAACGATAGGTAGACTATATGCTTTAGACTCACTCGATACTGAGAAATAGTATATGGTGTTGTGACTCGCTACTGAGGTACTGCATTTGTATTTTCTTGACTTGACCCGGTAGTCATACGACCATGAACTGTTCTTAAAACAGCATTCACATAGAACGGTTAGGCTACCTTATCCGTTAGGTATGAGTACTTTTGGTTTGGATACTTGTATCTGACCGTAGTTTGGAACAATAACTTGTCGCAGATTAGTTCGTCACATCTTGTCCTTGTTTGGTTGTAGGTGTGACTTACTACTTCGATGAGAAGGTATTAAACCTTGTTGGGGTCCGGATACCATGTTGGATTCATAGCATGGAAAGATACGTCATCGTGAATTAGTTTACCATCTCATGTCCTTGTTTGGTTGGGGGGATGGTAAGCTAGTTCAATAGGTGTGTATTGGACCATGTTGTAATTCAATTGACTTATTTATTTGAGCAATATTTATTCAGTTTATATGGCATGATATTTGTAGGTCCTAAAAAATCAAGTTGCACACATCAACAAAGTCATGAAGATCAAGAAATGCATCTTTCAAATGAACTGCACAGACATCAGATTGCGCATCATACAGATTGCGCACACTAGACTACGCACACTCTCAAGCGCGCAGGCTGACGTGGCAAATCATCATCATTACCTGACACAATCAAATCTTCTGACAGCTGATAGCACGGAGAACGAGGCGACTGTTTGTTTAATCGTGCAGCACGGCGCTCGAGGACAGCTGGCAGCACAATCGGCCAGCCTATCTGGTGCGCAATCTATATTGGCGCAATCCATGCCTGCGTAGTCCATTCCTGTACAATCCAAAGCCAGCGCAATTCAGGTTGCGCACTCTATCAACACAACTGACAATATATACGTGGCATTCATGCCATCAATTGCTCATTACGTGGCAACCGTCTATGCACGATCATGCGTATTTCAATCAAATGATGCCATGTGTCCAAGACAGTTGGCCCATTATCAGACAACTGCCTGCGCAGTCTACAGTTGCACAATCCAATTCATGCGCAATCTATCATGCGCAGTCTAGAATAACTAAAAGTTAGTTATTTCCAGAACTCTATAAATAGAGTTTCAAGTCTCCATTCCAAGGGGATCACAGAGATCAAAGATCATCACCAGAGATCAGGAGTTCTTGTCCAAGTGCTGCTGCATTCTTCCGAGGATTTTGCCTTCAAATTTCCGAGGCTTTTGCCTTCAACTTCAACTTCAGAGGCTACCGTCTTCAAAGTTCACATCGTCCAAGGGATAAAGCAATCGTCTTCTAGATTAGATTCCTACAGTTGTACCTTTCCCAGAATTCTTGTAATCTTTACAAAGCTTGTATCAATAAAGTTTCATACTTTTGTTTTTGCAAACAAAATGGCGACTCTGCTGGGGACGACTTTCTCCTCCGATGAGGAAGTGACAACTCAATGTAACGTAGCGTCTATCGGAAAGACGCAGAAGACTCTGGTTGTGAAGGTCAACCAGACAGCCTATGAAGCCATGATCAACTCTAAGACCACTTCTCGTACTGCAACTACTTCTGCCACGAGCAATGTGCGCCCAGTGTGGGTCTCCAAGACTGCTGCGCAGTCTATCAACTCTGTCAGCAAGACTGCTGCGCAGTCTGCCAAGAAGCCTGCTGCACAATCTGCTACACAGTCTACAGTTGCTGCCACCAAGACTGTTGCACAATCTGTCTCTGTCAAGAATGCTGTAAAATCTGTTGCTGCCAGTACGCAGAAGACTTCTTATACTGCCTTGTCAAAGCATAAGACTCCTCTACCTCTGCCGCAGTTAGCTGCCCATCTTCCTGCGTAAACCAACACTCCAGCAACTAGAGTGCATTCTAAACACTCTGTGGCCAGAACTCCTGATGTGCAAACCACAGTGTCTGTGGCCAGAACCAAAAAATTCTCTGTCAAGGACTCTCCTGCGCAACCTGCCAGTGCGCCATCCACTCATGTGCAAACCATGTCTGCACAATCCAAGAGAGACAGCCCTTTGGCTAATCTCTCTTCTTCTCACAACAAGGGAAAGAGTGCTGCTCCTCTCCAATACCCTGCTGCTCCTGCACAATCCACTAGGGATAGTCTTTTGGATATTCCTCCTCATCCTCAGAATAAAGGAAAAGGCCCTTTGGTCTTTTCTCAAACTTCCTCGTCCCTTGACTTGAAAGACAACAGAGGGAAACGTTCTTTAGCTAACCCTTCTTTCCAAAACAAAGGAAAAGGCCCTTTGGTCTTTTCTCAGTCTTCCTCGGTTTTTACTGTTGAAGATCAATCTGAATGTGCTCCTGTAACAGTCAGTACAAAAACTCTTTCAAACAAGGATTCTTCTCTCCATGTTAAAAGAACTTGTACTAATCAAAGAGGTATTCTGCCTACTCCGATAGCAGAATTCCAGGATCTCACCACCCTCAAAATCTCCCGTTCAAGACAGGGAAAACTGCTGGTGTCTCAAACAGAAACCCCTGGGGGTGAGTTTGCTGATCTAAGAACTTATCTCAACAGACCAACTTCGGTGAAACGCAAACAACCAATGCCGAAGACCAAACATCATCAGAAACAAACTTCCAGGATCAAGAATCCAGACACCTATGCCAATGAAGTGATACTTCCCTGTATACTCAAGGGACAAAACATTTGAAGAATCGGAACCATGTTTCGAATGTTATCAAAGAACACATCCCTCGAACTTTTCCTCGTCCCGTTGCTGTTTCTGATCTCCGAGAACACCTTAAGCAAAAACGGGACAACATCCCAACATCCCCAGTACAACCACTTGGACATTACTGCAACCATAAAGTTGTCATCAAGTGTTGTTGTCAAACAACAAGGCGATCTGTCTTCGATCGTCTGAACTTTCCTAACTCTCAACCTATGTCTGAAGATGAAGACGAAGTTCTATACGCTTCTGTCAACAAGACTTCCAGAGACACTGGGGGTAGGAAGTGCTCCAAGCACGGGAAACCTTGCAGGCCAAGCCAGCGGTATTTGGATCTACTCCAAGAATCCTCTGAAGGAGTATTCCAACATACCCGTTCCCGAAGCCGAGACACAATCGGTCAAAGGAATCTTCAAGATCCTTCTGGTCGTTTTCTTCCTTCTCACTCAGGAGATGATTCTTTCTCCGATTATGATGCATACAGTGAAAGCTCAAAACAGACAGTGTCTTCCACTGTACCCAGAGAAGTGACAGCTTATGTTGTCAATGAAGATCCCGATGCTTCCAGTTCAGCCAACCAAGAACAAAGAATAGCTGCACTAGAAGATAAGCTGAAGACCATGGCTGAAATGGTCGCCAATATGCATTCCATCATTGTGGCTCAGCATATAGTACCACCGACCGTACTGCCTGCAAATCCTGAAATCATAGCATCGTCGGTACCTGTCAATACTGGATTGGGGGTAGCACCTGCTCAAACACCTCCTATACAAGTCCAACCTATACCCAGTCAGTCAGGTGCTGGGGGTAGTACTTATCATACTGTTCCTTCTCCTAACACCGTGGTTCAGCCTGTTCCTTCTACATCAGTGGAAGATGCCAATGAAGCTGTGAAGCTCCTACGAACTCAATTCGAAGCTTTCAAGGAGGAGGACAACTTACAAAGATTAGGAATCAAGCAACCTTACCCAGTTGAATGGAAGGAAGTTCCATTTCCTCTGAAGTACAAGATCCCGACTATCTCGCTGTTTGATGGTAGCACATCTCCCAGTCAGTTCATCAACCACTTTGAGGTTATGACTGTTCAACTTCAACCAAATGATGCTCTTCTTACCAGAGTATTCGTCGGCTGTTTAGCTGGCGTAGCATATGATTGGTATAGAAGCTTGCCTGATGGTTGTATCACCTCCTTCTCTGGCTTAAAGCAAATCTTCTTGGAACGATTTTACGAGGGGATCAACGATATGACTATGTCCGCCCTCAATAAAATTAAACAAAAGCACAATGAAACTGCTGAAAGTTTTATTGAAAGGTTCCACCGGGAAGCTTTGAAAATGCCTCCTGGAACTCCAGCTGCTGTCACCATAGACACCTACAAGGCAAATCTACTGCCCATCATCAACATGTGGACAGGGTCTACTCAATTCCAAGACTGGCCATCCTTCATTGTCAACGCTAAAGCAGCGGAAGTTAGCGCCGACAAATTCAAGCAGCTAGGGGTACAAATGTCTAACCCCGACCGGGATAAACATCAAACATCAGGTGGTAGCAATCACCAGAATAACCGCAAACCAAAAGAAACTTTGAACACTAATTTGAACAAGAACAAAGAATCTCTGGCGGTTAACGTAGCTCCTCCTACGTCCACTTCTACTCCTTCAGCACCTCCACCGAGAGAACCTCGTCCTAAAGTAGAATATTCCTTTAACGAGAATGACACTGCTAGCATCTTTGATTGCTTAATCAAAAGTAATAAAATCCAACTTCCAGATCCAAAGAAGCCCGATGAAGTCGGTAAGACTGATCATCCTAAGTACTGTGTCTATCACAGGTTCATCGGACATCCCACTCGAGCATGTTATGTGCTCAAAGGCAAAATCCAGGAGCTGGTCAACGCTGGCGTCGTCACTCTGCAACAAGACGAGAAGACTGTTACTGCAAATATGGTAACAGTTCAGTTCGGTGATTTCCTTCCACAGATGGTGCAACATGGTGTCATTCCTATCCCCAAAGCTACTCTTGAGATTGAGAATCTCCCTCCTCCACAAAGTGAAGGTCTCGTTCCCTTGTCTCTTGACAATGGCGAGATTATGTGGATTCATCCGGATCTTGCTTCAGAGTTTGAAGTTCCCTCTTCCTCCAAGAAGAAAGGTCGCTCCAAAGGCAAGACAATATTTGCAATATGGTGTCTTTTGACCCCATAGTTGATGAAGAAATCTTGCTAGGCACCAGATCAGGGAAAGCTTATCTGAAGGATTACCCCGAAGCTCAAGAGAATCCTGCTTCTTCTTCTGAACCTGCTCCAGTACAGCCTGCTTCTACTGAGGATATTCCTACTGCTTCCTCACCGGTGGTGATACCCATTCCTTCCAAGCCGATGGTCGCTAACAAAGGCAAACAACAAGTCCGTTTTGACAAACCTTTGAAGAAGTCATCTCCTTCCGGACTTGAGAAGCCTTACAACTTTGACATCTTGGCTCAGTTGGCCAATACATCGGCCTAGCTGTCAATTTTCGAGCTCTTGCGCCTCTCCAAAGAGACTCGAAAAACTCTGAGCGAAGCTCTCATGCAAGCTGAAACCTGCTTAGCCCTTCTGAAGAAGCCAAAAGCAGAACCAGTCTCTTGCCTTCATTGTCATAGGTGTTGGAGTTAATTCTAAACATAACTTTTACACAAGATGACATGTTGATGGAAGATAACAGGCATGACCGTCCTCTTTATTATACAGGATATGTCGACTCGATGAAAGTCGATCATATTCTGATAGATCCAGGGTTTGCTCTCAGCATTATACCGAAGACAATGTTGGATGCACTAAAGATCCCAGTGCATAGTCTCTCCAGTACGATCACCACTATTCTTGGGTTCAATCAGGAAAGAAGTGAGCCTCTGGGCAAGATTCGTCTAAAACTCTAAATAGGCAATCTTTGCACAAAGGTTACCTTCTATATCATTGACAACCACGGTTGTTCCTACAATGCTTTGCTGGAAAGACCATTTATGTACGAACATAACATTGTCCCTTCGACTCTCCATCAATATTTTAAATATGTTGATGACAATGGAGAGGTACAAAAGGAGGTTGCTGATCTCTATCCTTTCAAAGGCATTAAAGCATACTGTAATGATGCACGTATGTACAAGGACGAATTCATGAAGGTTGTCCTGTCTCTGGACACTGAAGAAGAGCAAGAAATAGTGCCTAAAGATACCCTCATTATTCCTGTCAAAGGGCGTGTTTCTCGTCCTCAATCCTCCAAGCCACTGGCTATTCACTTGCCAGTTCAAAAGCAATCAGATGATGATCAGGACAAAAGGGAGCTCACCTCTTCTGAGCCACTTGTTATTGACTTACGTCGTAATAAGGATAAAAAGCAGCTCACTTCTTCTGAGCCACTTGTTATAGATCTAACTCATAACAAGGAGAAAAGGGAGTTCACCTCCTCTGAGCCGCTTGTCATCGACCTCCGTCGTAACAAAGCTAATCCTCATCCACGTTCTTCTTCTCTCCCTCTTGTAATCAATCTGACTAAGCCTGCTAAGGCTAAAAGTCCTGTTGTAAATACCAATGTACAAATCAATGAAAAAGCACCTACTTTCTAGTATACTGATGTCATTTATCATGCTAAATGCTATTTGGATATGTTAGATAGCTATCAGTCATTTACAATGGGAGTTGTGCAATCTCTTCAAACAGAAGTTTATGTGAACACCCAAAGGATTCATATCGTATTGTTCCTGCTCGCAAGAAAGGCGAACGTCCAATACTTTTTAGTAAAGGACCGGAACAACAATTCAGCTATACGGATGATAGCAAAGTTAACGACACGGGGCATCTTCAACTCCGTCGTTACAGTCAACAATCAAAAGACATCGTCCGAAAGATGGGTTACGACTTTAAGAGCGGCCTCAATTACGGTAAAGGTAGAAAAACTCCTCTCCGTACGGCTGTTCCAAAAGGAAAGTCAGATATGTACTACAGCAGGACCAAAAGAGGTCTCGGATATGCTTCTCCTCCGATGTTATCCCCAACAGTCTCTGACTCTGATAGTGAAGAGCGTTCTAACTCTTCTGATTCCAGATCATGGGATTCTGACACCAGTATCGGACAAGTTTATCGAGTGACTGTGTCTTCTAACATGGTCTCCGTCGAACTTCCAGAAGGTTATGACGAGGATATTAAAGAAAGTTCTGAAACAGATCCTTGGGCTCAACGAATGGATACCCAATGGGAACTCCGATTCGAACAAAGAGAACCTCCTACCGAAGATCAATTAATTCAAATTGATTTAGGAGAGAGCGGGTCACCTCATCCAATATTCATCAGCAAGAACCTTCCAGAGGCAGATAAACAAGAACTAATTCTTCTGATTAAAGAATACATTGATGTCTTTGCCTGAAGTTATAAGACATGCCAGGACTGGATCCTAAAGTCGCTACTCACAAACTGAACATTTTACCGAATGCAAAACCGGTCAAACAACAACAACGACGTTTCAAGCCAGAAATGATGGACGCAATTGACGATGAAGTCAAGAAGCTCATCGCTTGTGGCTTTATTCGAGAAGAACAGCATCCTGATTGGGTAGCTAATGTTATCCCAGTTCTAAAGAAAATCGACAAAGTTCGAGTCTGCATCGACTTCTGGGATCTTAATGAAGCATGTCCAAAAGACGAGTTTCCTCTTCCTATCACGGACGTTATGATCGACAATACCTGTAGGGTTTGAAAGTATATCTTTCATGGACGGATTCTCCGGATACAATCAGATTCAGATGCATCCTGAAGATGAAAAGCATACTTCTTTCCGCACTCCTCGTGGAGTCTATTTCTATACTGTAATGTCGTTTGGTCTCAAGAACGCTGGTGCAACATACCAACGAGCCATGAGTACCATCTTTCGAGATCATCTACGCAAGACTGTCGAATGCTACGTTGACGATATTGCTGTCAAGAGTCGTCTGAAGGAAGATCACATCCAAGACTTGATAACTATCTTCAATATCATGCGCCAACATCAACTCAAAATGAATCCCACCAAGTCATTCTTGGGTGTCTCTAGTGGCAAATTTCTCGGCTTCGTCATTACCTCTAAGGGTATACACGTGGATCCCAAGAAGATCAAAGCCATTCAAGAGATGTGTCCTCCATGCAACCTAAAAGAGCTACGAGGATTCCAAGGTCGACTTGCGTACATCAGGAGATTTATTTCGAATCTGTCTGGACGCTGCAGACCATTCACTCAACTCATGAAGAAGGGTGTATCTTTCGTTTGGACTGAAGAATGTCAACGAGCATTCGAAGATATCAAGCGGTATCTCATGAACCCACCAGTCTTGGTGCCACCCATCTCTGGCATACCGTTCTTAATGTATGTCCGTGCTATGGACCATTCATTGGGTGCTTTACTTGCCCAAAAGAACAAAGAAGGCCACGAACAAGCTATTTATTATCTCAGTCGTACTATGATTGGTGCTGAACACCGTTATAGTCCGGTCGAAAAAGAATGCCTAGCTCTCATATTTGCTGTTCAAAAGACTCGGCATTACATCATTGGCCAAACTATTCATGTCATATCCCGAGTTAACCCTCTTCGGGTACTCATGAAGAAGCCTAGCACACTCAACTCTCGACTGGCTACATGGGCCATTCTGCTAGCCCAATATGACATGGTATATGTTCCTCAAAAGTCTGTCAAAGGTCAAGCCCTGGCGGATTTCTTAGCAGCTCATCCTGTGCCAGAAATATCTAAACTTTATGATGAAATTCCAGACGAGACATTGAAATCTAACACAGTCTCTGAAGAATTTCCTACTTGGCGTCTATTCTTTGACGGTACGTCCAGGATCGGACCCAATGGTGCCATCATCGCAGGAGTTGGAGTTGTCCTTGTTTCTCCAGACGGGTCAGTTATTCAAAGAGCCTACTCCTTAGATGAGCCTTGCTCCAATAATGTGGCAGAGTACAATGCTCTACTCATCGGCCTTCAGCTAGCCAAGCAACTCGATGTTGAGTATCTTAAAGTTTATGGTGATTCTAAGCTGGTTATTAATCAGGTTAGAGGAACCTATGAAGTTCGCCATCATGATCTATTGCCTTATCATGAAGCGACAATCAACATGGCTACATCATTCAAAGCCTTCTTCATTGAATATGTACGCCGAGCTTGTAATACTGAGGCAGATGCTTTGGCCAATCTTGCAGCAATCCTAGCCATCCCTATCAGAAGACAACAGGTGGTGGTCATCTCTAATCGAGAATTGTTCTGTGTCGAAAACAATCGTAATATTGAATTCAGTAATCTTACTGAAGTCAATATTATCGGTGAAGATTGGAGAACTCCTTCATCGACTTCGTAGTTTATGACTATACTCCCTGAAGATCCCAAAAAGCTACGAGTATTCGTCGAAGGTCTCTGCGATTCTATTACAATCAGACCACCAAAACTCTTTATCGGCGAACTTATGATGGCTTACTCTTGCGCTGTCTAGCTGGTGACGAAGCAAAATAAGTACTGCGTGAAGCTCACGATGGTGTCTGTGGAGCACATCAACCTAGTCCTAAGCTACAGGATCGTATCCGACGCATGGGTTACTACTGGCCCTCTATGGTATCTGATGCCATCGATTATGCAAGGAAATGTCGAGCTTGTCAAATCCATGCAGATTTTATTCATCAACCACCTGAATTTCTGCATCCGACGGCTGCTTCATGGCCTTTTGAAGCTTGGGATATGGACATCATCGGTCCTATCAATCCTCCTTCTTCTAGAGGACATCGGTTCATACTGGCAATAACCGATTACTTCTCCAAATAGGCTGAAGCTATACCTTTGGCTGAAGTCAAAACTAGCAGCATCATCAACTTCGTCAAACACCATGTCATCTATCGATTTGGTGTACCTCGACGAAATATCCATGACAACGGACCACAATTCATCAGCCAGAAGTTCACCAGATTCTGCGATGATCACCGGATTGACAATGTCGCTTCGACAGCCTACAATCCTGCTGCTAATGGATTAGCTGAAGCTTTCAACAAGACCATCATTAAGCTCCTCAAGAAGTTTGTATCTACTAACAAATGAAACTGGAGTGAAAAGCTTGGTGAATGTCTTTGGGTCTATCGAACTACGGTCCGCAATCCCGCAGGCTTTACACCTTTCTCTTTGGTGTACGGTTGTGAAGCAGTTCTTCCTCTGAAACTTCAAATTCCTTCTTTAAGGATTGCCATTGCTAATGAACTCACTACAGAGAATAATGATCTTCTCCGACTTTAAGAATTAGAAGCACTCGATGAGAAGCGGCTATTGGCTCAACAGCATATAGAATTATATCAAGCTCGCATCTCAAAGACTTTTAACCGCAAAGTTAAAGTCAGAGCCTTTCAGCAAGGAGAACTTGTTCTAACAGTAAGACGTCCTATGACTATGACTCACTCGAGTAAAGGCAAGTTTGATGCGAAGTGGGAAGGACCTTACGTTGTCAGCAAAGTCTCTTCAAATGGAGCTTATCAACTTTCAGAGTTGGATGGTCGAGTTGCAATGATGCCTATCAATGGCAAATTCCTCAAGAAATATTTTGTATAAATGTAACAGAAATTTATGTAAATATGATCAGACGGTTCATAAATAAAGTTTGATTTTTATTTCATCATAAATGATGTGACATGATATCAAGGAAGGTCGCTATCGTCCTTCTCAACATTAGGACGCGGACCACTGCCGTCCTTATCAAAGACATATTCAGCAAAAGAGTCGAGGACATCCTTGCTCGAGCCCACCAGGAACTTGCAGGCAGCCATTCTCATGGCCTCCTCCTCTTCTGTCTTTCCTGGTTCAAGTAGGAAGTCTAAGATATCCCGTGGTGGTTTGGGTGCGGACGAACCTTCGCCTGCTTCCGTCTGCTTTGGCTGGACTGGTTCGGCAAGACGTTCTTCAATGCCCGCTTCAACCATTAGGGTAATTTCAGCCTTCTTGGATGCATCTCCGGACGACATCTTTATGTTGAAAAGTGGAAATGATCATTCCTTCCCGATTTCTGTTCTATTTATAGACGGAGATTCTCAAGACAACGAAACGAAACAATCATCTGACGGTTCGTCCGTTCATTCATCATCATCTAACGGTTCACCCGTTCATTCATATTCATTTGACGGTTCGTCCGTTTATTATCACCATCATCATCATCTGACGGTTCGCCCGTTCATTATTATTCATCATCTGACGGTTCGTACCTTCATTATCATTCATCATCCGACGGTTCATCCGTTCATCAGACGGTTCATCCGTTCATTCACATTCATCCGACGGTTCATCCGTTCATCAGACGGTTCATCCGTTCATTCACATTCATCCGACGGTTCATCCGTTCATCAGACGGTTCATACGTTCATTCACATTCATCCGACGGTTCACCCGTTCATTTAATTCATTTGACGGTCCATCCGTTCATCCTGACGATTCATTTCGTTCATTTATTTCATTCACACCTTTTTGACGATTCATTTTTGTTCATTTATCCATATCAGCAACTTGTCGTCTTCGATTAAGTTGTCTATTTTGAAATAATAATATTCGACAAATTATATTCTGCCACGTCCATATTACCTCTGAGCAGATATAATGAATATAATTATTTTCTACAAAATCATCAAAAATATATCATGTCCTGTACTTCTGAATATATTTTCTATCGCTATTATTTATATCTGAATAAGATATGCAAGAAATAATAGAGCCACAACAAAATGTCTTTTATTGATCAAAATTTGAGACATTACATGCATAGCATACAAAAAGACAAAAAGATACAAAATGTTCTTTCTACTGAGACGGAGGCATCATCAGATTAGCAATCTGTTGTTTTAAAATCTGCAATCGTTCTTCACGAGATGCCATCACTCTCTTCCTGGCCTCTTCCATTCCAGATTCTTCATTAAAAATGGGCATGGTCACCATTCGGCGAGTGATTTCCGCATCATGAGCTGCTATATACTCGTTTCTTTCCTGAGTTAGAGCATCAATTTGTTGGACTGAAGTCTGATGCTCTTTAACTTTATTTTCCAGTTCCTCTTCGAGACGAGCAATCTCCACTCTTAGCTCGGAAATCTTTCTCTCTCTTCTCTCAGCAGTTGAGATCACTGATTCCAACTTGGAATTATATTCAGCTGATTTAGTAGTATAAGCATCCAAGAGGTTCTGGAGATTCACTCTTTCAATTGCAGCTGCCTGAGCCATTTGTTCAAACTCTGCCTGCACTAAAGGTTACACTTCCCCTTTGTTGAGATCTTTATAGTTCTTTATGGAGATTTCCAGTTCATTCAATATATGGTCGAGGAAAGTGGCCTGAGCCTCATCACCTTGCTTCCGGATGCCCTTCACCAAGAAAGAGATCGGACCCCAAACCATAAAAAAGTCAGCGTCTTCTTTGTCCATCATTCTATTGATCAGAGGTCCCAAGGACTCGAAGAAACATTTGGTGAATGATTGAATGACAAGCTGATTAATCGCCAGAGCACCAGGAGTCGCAGCTACTCCTGTTGATGACGAAGCAGCAGGACGCTCAAATTCTCGTATCTGAACAGCAGGTTCTTTGAATAAGGGAACTAAAGTGGAGCTGGTTGCTCCTCCTGGTTGTTCCTCTGCAAAATCAAATACTGTCACTTTGCCTGTCATTGGCTATTGATAAAGAGGATCAAAAATGAAAACAGTCTTACCATGGGTGGATCCAGCAACAGGCTTATCATCTGCAGGAACAGACTTTAGCTGAGCAGAAGTAGCTTCAGACGCTACGGCCTGGCTACTTCCTGCTTCAGAGCCACAAGATAAATGGCGGCTGCTACTGGCAATTGTCGTTGCCAATACTATGTCCATGCATGTTCGAGGAGCAGAAGAGGATCCAGGTTCTGTATGGATAAAAGTAACGATGTTAGCTATCAAGTTATTTATTAAAAGAAGATCGCTAATTTCATTACAATACCTTCGAAAATAGCAATTGGAGTTTTCTCCACATCCACCTCTTCATCAGCAGTCTTCTCTAAGATCTCGGCATCTCAGCCTCCTTTTCAGGAGTCAGAGTGTCTCGAGGGGATGTCTGGATCTCAACATTCTCTTCCTGATTTTGTGTCTCATCAGCAGCTTCTGATGAGGTGCTCTCCTCGTTTTCGCTGTCTTCGGGAGCTTCTTCACTAGCAGCATCAGCGGCCTGACCAACTTCTTCTTGATAACTGAAGTCACAACCATATAAAGCTTCGATCATCAAACGATCTTCTTCAGCAAGGGGTGCTCCAGGTGTAAGAGGAAGTTGAGTAGTCTCCGTAGCAGGTAAAGGAGATCGTATGGCATTATGCTCTTCCTCTACAATGTTATCTCTGGGCTCTTCAGCCTCATTTCTCTGGTCCAGCTCTTCCCTTTGCTTAATTTCCTCTTTCTGTTCTGGACTGGGAGTTTTATGTCCAGCCTCAGAAACAGGAGTGGGAGAGGGCATGGTGAGTCCCGCTACGGCGTCTATCATGATCGAAGACAAAATTTGTCCTCTGCGGACCAACCTTTTCTTCCTATACAGAGGTCTCTCAGGACTCTCTACGTTTGTTGCCTCGACTTGTTTTTGAACAGAGGTCGGTGTGACAGCTTCTTCCCGCTGAATTGTCTCGGCCAGCTGTCGAGATTGAGATCTGGTAGTAATCTTTTCTGAAGAATGATCCAAGATCAGTTTCTTCTTCGCAGCTGGGACGGAAGGCTCCTCTCTCCTTCTCTTCTTGGCCGGAGATTTAGTAACCTTCAAAGAAACACGCAGTGGCGCGTTAACCTCTTTAGGGAACATAATGTCCCTCAAAACTTCTAAGGGTGCATCCACTGGCTCGTGCACCTCATCATTACCTGGAAGTGACATGATGACTCCTCCCTTCTTCAATCTAATTGCAGACGCGAAGCTATCCGCAAGATTGAAGTTCTCGAAAAAAGTGTTCGATGATGTATAAAACACCGAATTTGTGAACAGCATACGAGGGCCATGATTACTATTCACCGGCAACGAGAACGTTACTTTTGCATCTCGCGCATTGTAATAAGCCCAAGCTCGGGCTCCATCTATCAAGAAACTTTTTCCTTGTAGGCATGAGATAGCATTACCTACGTAGAATTGGTCATATCCAAACTGCCGAGCAAACCGGCTGGGAAGATATGGCTCCAAGTAGCATTCTTCTTCAAACCGATATACCAAGTGGGATGGATGAATTGTCTTCAACCAATTAAAAGCTATACGGCTCAAAGGTTGCATCTTTGAGTCAACCATGTTGGTCGGCATTTGTTCATATCCGGCAGGAGGATAAGCGCAATAGAAGTTCCATCCTCTGCCAAGGTTCAAAGCATATCTGCAATCCCTTAAAGAAGTGTATTTCCACTTTCCGTGGGAGAATCTTCGCAAAAAGCTGCCACCGACTGGTCCCACGTCGAGGTCCATCAAAGTAGGATGGTGTAAAAGCAACCACCCGAACAGATAAGTATACGGCAATTCTAGCCGAGGAAACTCTTTCTCGCCCTTAGCTTTCAGCATCAATTCGACGTACAGGCGGAGACTGGCGTTCATTCTACAAGTCATCGCCGATAAGAGATCCATCTTGTAGCCGAAGACTAGTCGAACGGCAGCAAAAAGAACACCGTGATGGAAGCGGTCTACGGTACTTGATCCGGGAATGATGAATCTGCGGAGCCAATATGTTAAAAAAACCTGCCAATTGGGCTTCTTTTGACATAAATCGATATCCCATTCTCATATAACTCTCGAGATGTCTCCTTTCTTTAGAGGAGGACATTGATGATTGTCCTTGATCTCGACATCCAAGTCACCACTCATCTCCATTAGCTTCACCACTTCAGTGCTGCTCAGTGGTTTAAAGAAGTCAGGATAGTACTTGTCATATTTCTTGGTCTTCTTTTCTTCAATATGGTTGAGGAACAGATAAGACAACCATTTAGATGAATAGCAAGTACCAGATGTAACACTTTTGTAAAACAAAGTGCAGATTTTATAATGACACAGCAATTCTTCGAAGACTTCTACCATGGCTGCGTTCTCTTTTCGAAGTTTGTCCAACTCATCATTAGTTGGGACAAATTCCTCATACGGGCATCCCCCATCGGCAGGTAAGAGATGTACTGCATCTCGTAAAGGGCAAACCCGATCTCTCCACAGGGAGTCATAAAAGTCCCTGTTCTATAGTTGTATCTTTCTGCTAGAGCCAGAAATAGATGCGAATTGGGGGCAAAACCGTAAACAGTGGCATGCACTGCTTGATACAAGTTAATCTGTTAAAGTTTGTCTTCAAACTTAGTCAAAATCCAGTTTGCTATACAACTCCATCTCTTATATTCTGGGTTCACCAGTGCAGTTAATCTGAGGTCTTGATCTGGATACTTCCCTTCGACCTTCGCGAATTCATTCGCGAATATTGGAACTCTCACGGGCATTAAGAAAGAAGAATTTTCCGGCGGAATACAACCGGGTTTTAAACCTCTGAGCAAGACACTGTATCGTTCCGAAGAACTGTAGAACATGTCTTTCTTGTTAGGCCCCTTCTTCACATAAATCTTTCCTGGACGAGCATCCTGAAAAGGTGTGAGATTCCATTCCATTTTCCTCGGATAGCTTGCATGAACATATCGAGATAAGGGGAGACAGCGGGAGACATTTGGTATCGAGATTATCTTATCTTTGTGTTGGAAAATCCATTCTTCCATCCGTGGCTTTGGCTGAGAGCTCTTCTTAAAAGCTTCACCAAACAGAAATAGGAGCTTCTTGTGAATGATGGCATCTGCCGACTCCAAGGGTTGCCCATTCATCATACATAATAGAGTTTCATTATCTTGGGTTACCAAGATAGCTTGGCGGGAAGCTGGCAGATCATACTGTGGATAGTGCACATGGGACAGGTTCTCTTTGAATTCTGATTCTGAAAGAGTTCCTACAAAGTTCTCATACCCCGGATCTTCTCTGGTATCAACTGCATCAAACAGAGAAAACAAAAATTTAGCACAAAGGAAAAAATCAAGGATGTTACCATCAGACTGCACAACCATTAGATTGCGCAACCATCAAATTGCGCAACCATCAGATTGCGCAACCATCAGATTGCGCATCTATCAGTTTGTGCCAGCATCAGATTGCGCTGGCAATCCTGCACAAAAACAGCAAATTACGCTGACTTTTGTCAGCACAGTTCAACCGATTGTGCAAGAAATTATTCTTCATAAAAATAAAGAATAAATGGTTTCGTACAACCAAAACCCTAAAAAGGGTGGCGCAGTATGATCACATCTCTAAAAAGAGATGGATTCTGAAGAACAGTGAAATCAAAAACCCTAAAGAGAGTTTTTGATTGGGTCATCTACCTTGCAACGCGGGATGCACAGTCTCGTGGAGAGAAGGACGTCGTGCGACCCTAGCCGAAGGCTCGGCGGGGGCCTTGCCCTTGGCAGCGACGGAGGATCGCTTGGGAGCCATGGAGTTTCGATGGAGAAGAAAGGAAGGAATAGCTCGAGACTTCTCTCTCAGATCACAAAAGCAAAGTGAAGAATGAAATGAATATCGAATAGAACTATTTATAGCTTTTCAAAGACTAACGGCTGCCTCAGACTGCGCCAAAAAAGTCGGACTGATCCATCCGATTGCGCAGACAGCTCAGTACATGCGCAACTTAATTGAAATTTCAAAATTTAAAGTATTTCAAAATTTTGAATAAGTTCAACTTTCGAAAACTTTGAAGGGGGTCTTGTAGGTCCTAAAAAATCAAGTTGCACACATCAACAAAGTCATGAAGATCAAGAAATGCATCTTTCAAATGAACTGTGCAGACATCAGATTGCGCATCATACAGATTGCGCACACTAGACTGCGCACACTCTCAAGCGCGCAGGCTGACGTGGCAAATCATCATCATTACCTGACACAATTAAATCTTCTGACAGCTGACAGCACGAAGAACGAGGTGACTATTTGTTTAATCGTGTAGCACGGCGCTCGAGGACAGCTGGCAGTACAATCGGCCAGCCTATCAGGTGCGCAATCCATATTGGCGCAATCCATGCCTACGCAGTCCATTCCTGCGTAATCCAAAGCCAGCGCAATTTAGGTTGCGCACTCTATCAACACAACTGACAATATATACGTGGTATTCATGCCATCAATTGCTCATTACGTGGCAACCGTCTATGCACGATCATGCACATTTCAATCAAATGATGCCATGTGTCCAAGACAGTTGGCCAATGATCAGACAACTGCCTGCGCAGTCTACAGTTGCACAATCCAATTCATGAGCAATCCATCATGCGCAGTCTAGAATAACTAAAAGTTAGTTATTTCCAGAACTCTATAAATAGAGTTTCAAGTCTCCATTCCAAGGGGATCATAGAGATCAGAGATCATCACCAGAGATCAGGAGTTCTTGCCCAAGTGCTGCTGCATTCTTCCGAGGCTTTTGCCTTCAAATTTCCGAGGCTTTTGCCTTCAACTTCAACTTCAGAGGCTACCGTCTTCAAAGTTCACATAATCCAAGGGATAAAGCAATCGTCTTCTAGATTGGATTCCTACAGTTGTACCTTTCCCAGAATTCTTGTAATCTTTACAAAGTTTGTATCAATAAAGTTTCATACTTTTGTTTTTGCAAACAATATTATGTGTCGTGTTACGTCCCTCTGAGGACCTGGTTATCTCTCCAGGTGTGTGCTCTTGTCTTTCACAGGTATTCTAGATCTAGCCGTGATCCACTCCATTTTTTCGAGGATGATTAAACTTGGATCGTCTTCGCTTTGCTCCCCAAACTCATTTCATTTCCCATATGTTTTTCCTTATTTTGTTGGTAGTGGATTTAACTCTGCCCAACATATTGTATCAAGATAAATCATTCTCATTATATGATATCTTTTATTTATTTATTTTTTGTGTGGATGAGATTAGCTATTGTAAAACCCCTAAATTTCTACTATTTTTTTTATTTATTAATTTGCATGGATTTAAAATTTTTGGTACTATATGACACGTAGTCGTATTGTACGTCGTATGCGAAATTTTCGTTTGCTCGACGAGTACGAATATGTGCGGGCGTACATATTTTATAAAAATAGTTTCCTTTCTATTTTAATATACACTTTCAAAATTATATAATTATTATTCTTGCTATAAAAAGCCTTTTTTTTCTAAAAAGTTATTAATAATAAATAATATTTTGTATATTAGAAAAGCCTAATTATGTAAAGGATATTTGTTGCATACAAATATTTCGTTATTTATTTATTGGTCTATTTTTAATAAAAGTATAATTTTCGAAATTTATTAATAGTAATATTTTATTGTTCAAAAAGATATTTAAAAATATTTATGATTTTCGAAATTATTATTATTGGTATTTTGAAAAATATTTTTGGAAGTAATTTTGGCTATTTAAATCTTGATTTAATGTTTGGAATTATTTAAATATATTAAGCTAATATCTATAATTCATTTGATTTTAAACTAAGAGATTTAATTTGATTTAAATGAGATTTGGATTGGATATTGATTTGATTTGCTTTAAAATTAAATTTGGAAATATCCAAATTTGGTTTTAAACTATTCCTAGTTCCTATCTAAGTGGGAATTCCCACATCCTATAAATATAGGCAGGTACTCCTCCACAATTATTCATCCACAATTCACATCCACAAATAAATCTCCAACCATGGTGCGTGCCCCGTGTCCGTGTTCCATCGTCCCAAATTCTTATTCCAATATTTACAATTACAATTGATCTTTCGTGTCGACAACCCCGACACTTATAAATCTCTAATCCTAGCAAATCCTAGCCATCCCCTGCCATCCACCATGTCCCCGACACCTACACACCTCCTCAGCCTCGGCCCAGCCCCTGGCCACAACAACGCCCTCGTCTTCTCCGCAGCATCCATCCCCTCATCACCCTCATCACCATCACCAGCCCCAATTTCCAAATTTACAACAAAGAAAAATAGAAGAAAACCTAAACCTACCTGACCAGAGCTCGTCGATCCCCTCCGCCGGAGTGGCGCCCGACCGCCGCTCCCAGCCCGGCGGCGTCCACTGAGGCGAGCCGCGCCGCAGAACCCACAAACCCTCCTCGCCGATCCGCGTGCCGCCCCACCGACGTGCTGCTCGCCGCCACTCGCCTTCGGCCGCCGCTTCTTCTCCTTCGCCCGTCCGCCACCGCGAGCCAAGCGCTCCGCCGGCTCCATCTTGGCAGCGCCGAGCGCCACCGCGCTCGAGGACCCTCGCCGCCTCTCGAACTCCGCCGCCCTAGTCGCCATCCCCTCCACCGTGGCCGACTTCCCCCAAACCCTCTCCCAAACCGCTCTCGAGCTTCCACGCCGCCTCCAGTCTTCTCCCTCTCTCCCGCTCCGCACTTCTCTCCCTCTCTCGACTTCTCAGTCCCCGAGTCTCTCTCTCTCCTTCCTCCTCTGTTCTTTTTTTCTTTCTTTCTTAATTCCTCCTTTGTTCTCCCCGAGGAGAACAAGAGACTTCTGCGTGTGTGTTTTTTATTATATTTTTTATTATTTCATTTTTGTTTATTATGGTTACTTATTCATTCCATTACATATCCTCTCTCTATTTTTATTACTTATTTATTTATTTATTGATTTATTTATTATTTGTTATTATTATTATTATTATTACTATTATTATTATTATTATTACTTAAATTGTTTTACTTAGTATAGAAAAAAAAAAGCCAAGCAGCTTGTTGGGTTTAAATTTTGGTTGTTTGATTTTTGTGTTTTGATTAGTTGTTCACTATTTGGTTCTTTTAATACCTATTATAGTACTATTATTATTATTATTATTAATTATTTTTGTTTGTTTTCGTTTCTTGGTGTAGGTAGTTGCTTTATAAATTTTATTATTATTAACATATTTATTATCATTAGTATTATTATTATTATTCATATTATTTTTATTTATGATTAGTGCTGCTCTTATTGTTAAAACTATTCTTTGCAAAACATTATTTTTTTTCTTTTTCCATAAAAACATTATTTTTCCAACTATTTCCAAAGGTATAATTTTTACCAAAAACGTTTTTATACTTTTCAAGTATTTCTCTAGAAACTATTTCTTTACAAATAAAAATATATTTTTCTAATAAAAGTGTATTTTAAGTATTATAGAAATACTTTCAAAATTCGTATAAATATTATCTATCCAATTCCTTTCGATTTCCATCATGTCCAATCCCACTATACTCGTTCTCTTGTCAATTCTTACTCTGTGTCCGCCCTAACTAATTTGACCGTTCTGGACCCAATGGAACTGTCCGTGCCACCGACCGAGATCACCTCGCATAGTTGTTGCACCGAAGTTGCAGATCGTGTCACCTTGATCATCGCTGCACACCAGGCGTCCTACCAGGCAAGACACCTTGCCATTAGCTGTTTAATTATTTTTAGCTCATATTTCATGCATGTCAATTATTTTCTTTATAAACTGTGATACATGGCATAACTGTTCTTTTATATTTTCTGCTGTGTATTATTTTTCTTACAAATTAAACCTAGATTTAAGGGTCCACCTTGTGTGTCGCATTCATTGGCCTTGACACGTTGTAACCACGAAGTTGTGTGTCGCATGTAGAACACGGAAGTACGTGATTGGCTGGCCACCAGTACGTACAAGCCGTGCGATAGGAATAACCGCTAATAGAGGTTGCATGCTAGTTTGACTTAGCAGTTATAGTGGTTTGTGTTGTGGATACAATACAGTAGGCATTGGGCGGGGAGGACAATTCCTTAGCGTATGGGCTTCGATGCACTTCCCTTGTGACCCGGACTCTCCGCTGGAGATACGGGGTTGATGACCTATGCTCTTCCTGCTGGGGCCTCTGGTGCCCAAGAGGGGACTATGCCGATCCTATTCAGCCAGGGTCCATGCGTAGGAAGGATTGTTCTTAACAACATTTCACTTAGAATGGTAGGCTACCCTATCCGTTAGGTACGAGTACTTTTGGTTTGGGTACTTGTATCTGACCGTGGCTTGGGACAATAACTTGTCGCGGATTAGTTCGTCACATCTTGTCCTTGTTTGGTTGTAGGTGTGACTTACTACTTCGATGAGAAGGTATTGAACCTTGTTGGGGTCCGGATACCATATCAGATTTTTAGCATGGAAAGATACGTCGCCGTGAATTAGTTTACCATCTTCTGTCCTTGTTTGGTTGGGGGGATGGTACGCTCGTTCAGTAGGTGCGTATTGGACTATGTTATAAATTCGATTGACTTATTTATTTGAGCAATATTTATTCAGTTTATATGGCATGCTATTATGTGTCTTGTTACGTCCCTCTGAGGACCTGGTTGTATTGCCAGGTGTGTGCTATTGTCTTTCGCAGGTGCTTTAGCTCTAGCCGTGTTCGTTGCTATTTCTAGAAGTTGATTGCATTTGGATCGTCTTCGCTTTGTTCGCCACTCATTTCATTTTCTATGTACTTTTTCTTATTTTGTTGGTAGTGGATTTGTCTCCGCCCAACATATTGTATCAAGACAAATTTATTCTCATTATATGATCTTTTATTCATTTATTCTGTGTGGATGAGATTAGTATTAGTTCTACTGCATTTTACAGCTTATGTATTTATACGAGGCTTCCATATATTGGAGTATACTTCGTATGAATACAGCTGGCATGTCTACGTTCCTAGTCCTACGTATTTTGGGACTGGGACGTTACATGTTTTTGTGGTGGCCCATGCAGGTCAAGATAAATTGTTTGGTTACTTTACCGTACCAAGCAAACCTGTGAATAGGATTAGAAGTCTAGGATCTCATCCACATACTTGACCTCTTCCTTGATTTTATCTACCGTTTGACTCATCAATTGCATCTTGCTTGCTTTCTTCCATCCCTATTCTTATCTTCCCTTCGTGCTTGCTAGAGATTGACCCTACTAGCTAGTTGTCCCAAAACACCATTAGTTTAAATTAAGTTGGGTAGAATACCTTATGAACTAGCAACCCCTTTGACCTAGTGACCTATAGTAGCAAGCTTATTTAAATCCTAGAATCTAGAGGACCTAACCCGTCTAGCCAACCAAGGACTTGGACAAGAAGACTATAGGACGACTGTATGCCCTAGAATCATTCTACCTTCTTAAATCTTAATCTCTCGTGCCTATGTATTTACCATTTGACTAAATGATGCTAATGTAGCCTAGTTTTTGCAAGCTTATCTTTTATCGAGCTTGTTCACGACATATGTTATTGGAAGATATCCCACTAACATATTGTCTAATCAGAATCGGTGCATAATGGTCTGATCAACCAAGTGCACTTTGGTTCGCTTTTAATTATTCGTTCTACGTGGATGGGAACATAGTTAAACTCGTCCTCTAGAATTCCATCTCCGACTGCCTTGACAATTCTTTTGAAATTCTTCGATCGCCTTTGAATCACGTATTCGTATTCGATAAACACCTCCTTCGAACTCTATATTGCTTTTGCCTTCACCAATTTTCGAAGGACGAAGGCGTTATACTTAAAATCCCTCTAGCTGTCCTATCAATTAGGACCACTCTCACTCGATGTTGCTATAACTTCATCCTAAACTCCTCGTCCTTCTCCTCGACCCTACCATGACCCTCATTCAATGATCTAGATCATAACTTCTTATGACATGATCTTGTTGAGCCTTATTGATTGTTCCCCATTGATACCCCCTTGTCCTCTCACCCCCTACTAATTCTTAATTTCGAGGACGAAATTTCTTTTAAGTTGGGTAGGATGTAAAACCCCTAAATTTCTACTATTTTTTTTATTTATTAATTTGCATGGATTTAAAATTTTTGGTACTATATGACACGTAGTCGTATTGTACGTCGTATGCGAAATTTTCGTTTGCTCGACGAGTACGAATATGTGCGGGCGTACATATTTTATAAAAACAGTTTCCTTTCTATTTTAATATACACTTTCAAAATTATATAATTATTATTCTTGCTATAAAAAGCCTTTTTTTTCTAAAAAGTTATTAATAATAAATAATATTTTGTATATTAGAAAAGCCTAATTATGTAAAGGATATTTGTTGCATACAAATATTTCGTTATTTATTTATTGGTCTATTTTTAATAAAAGTATAATTTTCGAAATTTATTAATAGTAATATTTTATTGTTCAAAAAGATATTTAAAAATATTTATGATTTTCGAAATTATTATTATTGGTATTTTGAAAAATATTTTTGGAAGTAATTTTGGCTATTTAAATCTTGATTTAATGTTTGGAATTATTTAAATATATTAAGCTAATATCTATAATTCATTTGATTTTAAACTAAGAGATTTAATTTGATTTAAAAGAGATTTGGATTGGATATTGATTTGATTTGCTTTTAAATTAAATTTGGAAATATCCAAATTTGGTTTTAAACTATTCCTAGTTCCTATCTAAGTGGGAATTCCCACATCCTATAAATATAGGCAGGTACTCCTCCACAATTATTCATCCACAATTCACATCCACAAATAAATCTCCAACCATGGTGCGTGCCCCGTGTCCGTGTTCCATCGTCCCAAATTCTTATTCCAATATTTACAATTACAATTGATCTTTCGTGTCGACAACCCCGACACTTATAAATCTCTAATCCTAGCAAATCCTAGCCATCCCCTGCCGTCCACCATGTCCCCGACACCTACACACCTCCTCAGCCTCGGCCCAGCCCCTGGCCACAACAACGCCCTCGTCTTCTCCGCAGCATCCATCCCCTCATCACCTTCATCACCATCACCAGCCCCAATTTCCAAATTTACAACAAAGAAAAATAGAAGAAAACCTAAACCTACCTGACCAGAGCTCGTCGATCCCCTCCGCCGGAGTGGCGCCCGACCGCCGCTCCCAGCCCGGCGGCGTCCACTGAGGCGAGCCGCGCCGCAGAACCCACAAACCCTCCTCGCCGATCCGCGTGCCGCCCCACCGGCGTGCTGCTCGCCGCCACTCGCCTTCGGCCGCCGCCTCTTCTCCTTCGCCCGTCCGCCACCGCGAGCCAAGCGCTCCGCCGGCTCCATCTTGGCAGCGCCGAGCGCCACCGCGCTCGAGGACCCTCGCCGCCTCTCGAACTCCGCCGCCCTAGTCGCCATCCCCTCCACCGTGGCCGACTTCCCCCAAACCCTCTCCCAAACCGCTCTCGAGCTTCCACGCCGCCTCCAGTCTTCTCCCTCTCTCCCGCTCCGCACTTCTCTCCCTCTCTCGACTTCTCAGTCCCCGAGTCTCTCTCTCTCCTTCCTCCTCTGTTCTTTTTTTCTTTCTTTCTTAATTCCTCCTTTGTTCTCCCCGAGGAGAACGAGAGACTTCTGCGTGTGTGTTTTTTATTATTTTTTTTATTATTTCATTTTTGTTTATTATGGTTACTTATTCATTCCATTACATATCCTCTCTCTATTTTTATTACTTATTTATTTATTGATTTATTTATTATTTGTTATTATTATTATTATTACTATTATTATTATTATTACTTAAATTGTTTTACTTAGTATAGAAAAAAAAAAGCCAAGCAGCTTGTTGGGTTTAAATTTTGGTTGTTTGATTTTTGTGTTTTGATTAGTTGTTCACTATTTGGTTCTTTTAATACCTATTATAGTACTATTATTATTATTATTATTAATTATTTTTGTTTGTTTTCGTTTCTTGGTGTAGGTAGTTGCTTTATAAATTTTATTATTATTAACATATTTATTATCATTAGTATTATTATTATTATTCATATTATTTTTATTTATGATTAGTGCTGCTCTTATTGTTAAAACTATTCTTTGCAAAACATTATTTTTTTTTCTTTTTCCATAAAAACATTATTTTTCCAACTATTTCCAAAGGTATAATTTTTACCAAAAATGTTTTTATACTTTTCAAGTATTTCTCTAGAAACTATTTCTTTACAAATAAAAATATATTTTTCTAATAAAAGTGTATTTTAAGTATTATAGAAATACTTTCAAAATTCGTATAAATATTATCTATCCAATTCCTTTCGATTTCCATCATGTCCAATCCCACTATACTCGTTCTCTTGTCAATTCTTACTCTGTGTCCACCCTAACTAATTTGACCGTTCTGGACCCAATGGAACTGTCTGTGCCACCGACCGAGATCACCTCGCATAGTTGTTGCACCGAAGTTGCAGATCGTGTCACCTTGATCATCGCTGCACACCAGGCGTCCTACCAGGCAAGACACCTTGCCATTAGCTGTTTAATTATTTTTAGCTCATATTTCATGCATGTCTATTATTTTCTTTATAAACTGTGATACATGGCATAACTGTTCTTTTATATTTCCTGCTGTGTATTATTTTTCTTACAAATTAAATCTAGATTTAAGGGTCCACCTTGTGTGTCGCATTCATTGGCCTTGACACGTTGTAACCACGAAGTTGTGTGTCGCATGTAGAACACGGAAGTACGTGATTGGCTGGCCACCAGTACGTACAAGCCGTGCGATAGGAATAACCGCTAATAGAGGTTGCATGCTAGTTTGACTTAGCGGTTATAGTGGTTTGTGTTGTGGATACAATACAGTAGGCATTGGGCGGGGAGGACAATTCCTTAGCGTATGGGCTTCGATGCACTTCCCTTGTGACCCGGACTCTCCGCTGGAGATACGGGGTTGATGACCTATGCTCTTCCTGCTGGGGCCTCTGGTGCCGAAGAGGGGACTATGCCGATCCTATTCAGCCAGGGTCCATGCGTAGGAAGGATTGTTCTTAACAACATTTCACTTAGAATGGTAGGCTACCCTATCCGTTAGGTACGAGTACTTTTGGTTTGGGTACTTGTATCTGACCGTGGCTTGGGACAATAACTTATCGCGGATTAGTTCGTCACATCTTGTCCTTGTTTGGTTGTAGGTGTGACTTACTACTTCGATGAGAAGGTATTGAACCTTGTTGGGGTCCGGATACCATATCGGATTTTTAGCATGGAAAGATACGTCGCCGTGAATTAGTTTACCATCTCCTGTCCTTGTTTGGTTGGGGGGATGGTACGCTCGTTCAGTAGGTGCGTATTGGACTATGTTATAAATTCGATTGACTTATTTATTTGAGCAATATTTATTCAGTTTATATGGCATGCTATTATGTGTCTTGTTACGTCCCTCTGAGGACCTGGTTGTATTGCCAGGTGTGTGCTATTATCTTTCGCAGGTGCTTTAGCTCTAGCCGTGTTCGTTGCTATTTCTAGAAGATGATTGCATTTGGATCGTCTTCGCTTTGTTCGCCACTCATTTCATTTTCTATGTACTTTTTCTTATTTTGTTGGTAGTGGATTTGTCTCCGCCCAACATATTGTATCAAGACAAATTTATTCTCATTATATGATCTTTTATTCATTTATTCTGTGTGGATGAGATTAGTATTGGTTCTACTGCATTTTACAGCTTATGTATTTATACGAGGCTTCCATATATTGGAGTATACTTCATATGAATACAGCTGGCATGTCTACGTTCCTAGTCCTACGTATTTTGGGACTGGGACGTTACAGCTATGGTTCTACTGCATTTTACAGCTTACGTATATTTTCTTATACGGCTGGCATGTCTACGTTCCTAGTCCTACGTATTTTGGGACTTGGGTGTTACACAAATAGCATCGGAGAGCAGATCTCCCAACGTTCCGACATGCGCACCGCCGCACGCAGGTCACCTCTCGCCGACGAGCTCCAGTAAGCTCCTCCCCTCTCTTTCTTCCTCTTATTTTCTTATTTCGAGAAAGGGAATGGATTGGTTTAAATATAAATTGTTTATTTAATTAAGGTTATAATAATTATTATTAGTAATAATAATGCTTTATCAATATTAATATTAAACATCATTTCTTTCTACTAACATTAGTTATTAAATATTGCTATAGTTATATTAAATATTTTATATTAATATTTTCTAAATGGTATTTGTAACTAAAATATATCCTAGGCTTTGACTCTACGTATTTCAACTTGGGATATATATATTATTCTTGTATTTTTCCAACTATTTTCAAAATATAAATTTGACCTAAAGTCATATTTGACAAAACTGGTTTGTAAGCCCCCTGAATTTTCGGGATTTATTTTTGAATTTTCTAAATAAATTATTATCGATAATTCATTTCTATTTAATTAATTTTGATCATTAAATGCTCTTTACCGTAATTTTGGTTTCTAGAGCATCAGGGATGCCAGTCTCTTGAAACTTTCTTCTTGAAGTTTGTAGTAGACGAGATTATCTTCATATTGATATATCGTGTCCCATTCGAACTTGTTCCCTTGTGCTCCATTTGCTTCGCACAACTTTCGGGTCAATTTAGACCGAATTATCGTCTGTCGTAATTCGTGACTTAACTTCCAACTTAATTTTCGGGCCCGACATCGGTCCAATCCAGTCGACCCAATACATGGCTTTGGCCTGTTTTGAGTCTACTATGCACATGCCACTTGCGGCCACCAAATTGATCTCCCTTGTGCTCCCATTTCATCCACGATTTTAATTAGTTTAATTTATTATTTTAATTAAATATTGGCCCCAAGCCTGACCAACTTGACCCAACATCCAACCCAAATTGGTGTGACCCTACCATGTCCACCTATACACCCACTATTGTATTTATATTTTCTCTACTAAAAAATATCCCAATTTTACACAAATATCTCTATTTCGCTCATATATATATATATATATATATATATATATATATATATATATATATATATATATAATATATATATATATATATATATATATATATATATATATATATATATATATATATTATATATATATATATATATATATATATATATATATTTATATATATATATATATATTTTATATATATATATATATATATATATATATATATATATATATATATATATATATATAAATATATATATAATATATATATATAAATATATATATATAAATATATATATATATATATATATATATATATATATATATATATATATATATAAATATATATATAAATATATATATATAAATATATATATATAAATATATATATATATATATATATATATATATATATATATATATATATATATATATATATATATATATATTTATATATATATATATATATATATATATATATATACATATATAATATATATAATATATACATATTATATATATATTATATATAAAAAAATATATATATACATATATAATATATATATATATAACTCTCTCTTTCTCTCTCTTCCTAAAATAACTCCTACACACAAACACCCCCTCTCCCCATGTCAGCACACACACCCCCCTCTCTCTAACCGACCTATATATATCTCTCTCTCTCTCTCTCTAAATATCTATCTCTCTAAATATCTATCACTCTCTTTATATATATTATACACTCACACACATACAACTCTCTCTCTCCCTCAACAGCACACACATGCTCTCCCCCCTAGCCGAACCACCTCCACCTGAGCTCTTTCTCCACTCTTCTTCTTCTCTATCACCATTTTCTCTTCCACCATCACCATCTTCATCACCACACACCACCACCACCATGAGCACCATCACCATCATCAAACCACCATCACTACCTCTACTACGGCAGCCTCACCGCGCGATGGCCGTGCGCGTGCACCTCGGCCAGCCACCACCGCTGGGCTGCCGCTGCCGCGCTGCGTCGCCGTCGCCACTGGCTGCACAGCAGCAAGCAGTCACAGCTGCAGCAAGCAGCAGCAGAAGAGCAAGGCGCAGCAACAGCCGCAGCCGACCGGCGCCGTGTCGCCATCGCGGGCCGTCGTGGCCGGCCGCCACCGCGGGCCGCCGTGGACCCTCGACCGGGCGTACCCTCTAGCAAGCACCCTCGACATGCCACCTCCTTCCCCAACGTGCCACGTAGACGATTCGTGCGTTTTGCACGAAATCCCGGCGTGACGCGCGCGGGATCGAACTCAAAATTGTGTTTCGAGACAGTGACTTTGTACATGTTTTCTGGGCAATCCGACCGTTGGATTGGCGAACTCTTTGCTCCATCATAATCTCGGTATATAGCTCTTCACTCCCCTCAATTTTCGTCCGTTAATTTTATCGTATGATACATCAAAACCGGCCACCAAGTTGACGTTTTAATTTGAACTATTTTTGGACAGTTTCGTGGAACCAACTTCGCGGGATCGTATCTTCATCGTAGCAGCTCCATTTGGTGCACCGTCAGTTCCTGTGCACAACTGGTATAACCCTCTTCCTGTCGTTTCAATTTCGTTTCATTGTGAGCTTGTTTGGTTGGTTGAATTCGACGCCAAAGTTGGTCGTCCGAATTCATAATTTCTAACTTGTTAAATTCTATTTTTGAACCCCGGACTCCGAATTCAATTTCTGACACCACCAGTAGACTTGTGGCATCGTTCTGGCACATTTTCATATAAAGTTTGTTAGATTTAGAGGACGTGGGCCCTGACACATTTTTTGGTGCAAAACGGGTCCCACAGTCCGGGTCAACGGGAATTTTTGACGTCGGCTCATCGGAATCCAATTCTGGATATACTGTTGAGTTCGTATCGTCATTCTGGACTCGTTGACATATAATTTGCTAGGTTTTAGTAGAAATTGGTTCCGACACGCATTTCAGTGCAAGTCGGATACCAATATCCGGGTCAACGGGCATTTTGAGATTGGCTCATTGGAATCCAATTCTGGATATACCGTTGAGTTCGTATCGTCATTCTGGATTCGTGGACATGTAATTTGTTAGGTTTAGTACACTTTTATTATGGCATATTTTTTGGTACAAAGTGGATCCGACACGGACACCGTTTTGATCCAAAATTATCTTTTTGCTCCTGTGTCCAAATTGGACTTATGGATAGGCTATCCTAACTAATTTGACCATTCTTGACACGTTGGTGATGGTTGTTTCACCATCCGACAACACCTTTAGGTTTTCACCCTATTATTATAATCCTTCTCTTTTTATTCGTTTTTAGATCCTTGTATCGAAATTAAGATCCATTGATTCCAGTGATTTCACCATCACTGAAATTGATATATTGACCATGTAGATGTTTATAGAGACTAGCTTTGACCCTGTTTGACCATGGTTGACTACTTTGACTGAACGGCGAAGTAGAGTCAACATTTGACCTAGGTTAGACTAGTTTTGACCTTGGTTGACCATGGTTGACTATTTTGACCAAAGTCAACTATAGCCTAAAATTGACTAGAACTTGACCGAAGTTGACTAGTTGACCCAAAGTCAACTATTAGTCAACGTTAGTCAAGTTTGACCCGAGTTGACCAATTGACCAAAAGTTAACTGTAAGTCAACCCTTGACTTAGATTGACCTAGTTTGACTTGCTTGACTTGCCTTGGTCTAGTTTGACTTTGTTTGACCTAGTTTAACTTAGTTGACTGAGTCTGACCTAGATTATGTAGCTTATACTATAGAATCAAGCCTAACACTGTTGAACCCTAATTAGCTTATATATATCTTATCTGTAGGTCTGTGGCATCACTCTGAGCATCGACCCCTTTTGACAGCTCAGGACCGCAGGCGAGTACATTCTCTGATAGTAGTTCCTTATATTGATATTTTCTGTATCCGATTCAGTTATAGTATTTTACGTGATTCTAGTCACGATGGTACACGGACTGGTATATACCGGATTCCTGTCATGAGATGTCATTCTTGGATTTTCTTGGGATACTGGTACTTGCTCGATCTTGTTCTTGTACTTGTATTGACACCGATTCCTGAGAAGGAGTAGCTACCTTCTTAGGGAATCTCGTGCCATGACGTGCTATGTCCGGATCCGTATACTATTCGGGGAATGGGGAATTTATAGATAGTGTGATCAATGCCCATCTTGAGTTACTACTTGTATCATAGCTATACCCTCACCTCACGATGGGTATAGCCTGACCTGTGCTACTACTTGTTCCATAGCTCGCCATCCCGACCGGGCCGAGTCCACGTACTTGTAGCCGGTCGGCTGGAAGCCTGATCTTGACCCTTACCGATCACATTATGCTATAATATTCGAGGCACATTTTATATTTATTACATCAGTTACATATTACAGTTCAACTTACTTTCCCTGCGTGATTCACCTTGACTTGATTTCCAGTTTATATATCCTGTTTTACTTACAGTCTTGATATATCATCTTGTATTCTTTTATGATTGTCTCTTACAGCAATTGTCAATACTATGAAACTGTTGTTAGTTTATATACTCGTTCCATCCTGACTGGATATGTTGACAATCTTTTAGGAGTAGTTGTGCCCTCAGTATTGGACTACAGGATGTTGCTAGCTGGAGTGGTTCTCGGTATTCTTCACCGTGAGTTGTTTCTCAGGAGTTTTACGCCTGGTAGTTATCCTTAGTTTGTCTTGTTTTCCTTCTTTATTTTATGTCTTATGATTTTTTCTAGTAGTTTCTAATTGTTCTTGTGCCCTAGTTATCTTTCATGTCTTATCCTCTTTAGATGTTGGGCTGTGATTGAGTACATTTGTAGTTTATGGACCTTCTAGATGTAGTGTATATTTATTAGGTACTAGACAGCGTTCTGCCGTTGATACTGCGACGTAGGCTGGCATGGCCCACGTATTCGTATCCGTATATCCGGGTGTTGGTCGTGACACTGGATTTAGCCCTAAACTAATTTATCTGGATTTTGAGATTTCATCCAAAAAGTTTTGGCTAATAAAAGTATAGTTATTAAATATAATAAATAATGATTTTTAATATTTTCAAAATATATATCCAAAGGTTATAGTGACTAAGAAAATATTGTTTACAAATATCGTGAAAAATTTCTAATTAGTTTATAAATATTTTTCTAAAATACATACTATTGTAATATTTTCTACCTAATTAAATTATATATATATATTATTTAAAAATAGTTTCTTAGATTATTCAGGTATTTATCTAAAATTTATTCAACTAATAAAATACAGTTTCTAATAATAAATAATGTTTTCAAAAAGAGTTATAAATATCTATAAATTTTTACGATCAAATCTTTGATGATGGCTAACCGAATAATCATATTTTCTCGCGAAGTCGGACCCTTTCGCAACGACCATGACTATTGGACTATTGGAACATGGCAGAACATCGCACCACACCAGGCGACTCGCAGGCAAGACACCTTGCCTTTACTGTTTAAATTTTTTGCTCAATATCATGCATGTTTTGTTTATTTTCAAGTTGTTTCTTTCTAAATTATATGTAGATGCAAATTACTATATTTTATGCAATTGGCTTAGAGTTAAGGGACTACCGTCACATTTAGTGTGTCTTATTGACTTGTCACGATTGTACACGAGTTGTGTGTGGATATGCATATATTATATGGACATTAATATATGGAAAAAAAATATTATATGGACATTAATATATATACATGAGGTATAGTGTAATAGATTAAGGGTCATTGTATATGAATAATATCTATATACATATATATTATATGGGCGATTGGGATGTCATGGTAATCTTGATTATATATGTGGTCTAGGGTATGCATTACGTAAACACATGTAAGGCACCTAAGAAGATCAAGGTTAAGGTTTGGGGGTAAAAGTAAGATTTCTTATAAAACATATGTCATAGGGATATAGGTATGGAAATAGGTAGTTGACTCATTTTGTATGGGTTCATAGGGCATGAAGATAGAGGCAACCTATAGGGCAACCAAGACCTAGATAACTCATAGAGCCTAAAAGTTGGCTAGATATTCAGTTTTAATCTTAATATTGATTTTTATTGATTGAATTAATATATGTTCACTAGGCATCGACTTGAACACCGGTTCGATCTAGTTTTTAGCTTGGATTGCAGATAAGTTCATGCAGTGATTTTCTTTCATATCCTGATATTGTCTCTTTTTCATGATTTATATATTCCTATCATGTTCATGTCACTTTTGCTACACGTGATTAGTGTTTTATGGATTCTATTCATGATAATCGTGATTCGTGATTTTCGTGCATCATGTTTATCGGGTATATCATATTTATCATGATTCGTGCACCTTATATGTTGTAACTTGAATCCATGAATGCTAGTGTCGGGCGAAAAAATATCTCAGTACACATGTGAATTACCCTATTTGTTCTCTGTGCCTAATCGTGTGGATAGCAATCACACATCTCACGTGTGATTTGTCGTATCGTGTGGATAACAATCGCACATTCTCGTGTGTGATTTGTCGTATTATCCGAGCAATTCACATATAGAACTTGGTATTTCAAAACACATAGAAGTTAGGATTTTTTGACATAGTTCTTTATCTAGTTCATGTCATATTTACCTGTTCTTATCATATTTACTACTTTTGAATGTTTCCACTAAACTCCTAGCTTAGCCTTACATTCTTACTTGATTACCATGTTTCATATATTCCAACTCTTATTATATAATCACTATCATGTTATGAAATATCTATCAATGTTTGTACTTGTTCCAATCCTGACTGGATAACCATGTTTTTAGATGATGAGTTAGCGGCACTTGTCCCACCTATTATGGACTGACAGAGGAGCTTGTTCCTGAGACTGATTCGCGGCCTTCTGGAGGACCAGGCAGTTGTTGAGGCCGTGATTCCAGCAGAGGATGTTTAGTCATAGACTAGTTTATATTGATAGATTCAGATCCAGATTTGTCTCCGGAATTATATACATGGGTTGTATATATATATATTTTATGGATTTGGTGATTCTCTGGATTTTCTGGATTATGTTTTTGACTTTAGATTATGGTTTATGCATTTTACTTAAAACTCTTTTATCTAGATGTTGCGGTGGAGTTATAGTTATCATCTTATTCTCAGCTCTGGATATATATCATTTGTGTTGGAGATGATTATCATATTTACGTGGAATGGAATATTATATTTGAGTTTATATAGCTTTCTACCATCGATGTTGTGGCATAGGCTGGATATACCTACGACTCATGCCAGATTTTCGTTTGTGGGTCGTGACAAGAACCATCAAAGCGTCCTAATATTCTCCAGAAGACCCTTCAAACCCAGCAGCAATATTATCCTTCAATTAAAGTAGTACCTCCCCAACAACAACAGTAGAGACAAAACTTATCGACAACTAATTATGCTTTTTGTCAAAGAGCGGGACATAATTGAGATGGATATAGGATGAGATTAGGACTTTGTCTACATTGTGGATCACCTGATCATAGGGTAAAAGATTGTCCCATAACCGCTCCTCTACAAGCCTATAGGCCAGGCGAGCACCAACAGTTCGAAGGACCACAACATTAAGGACACGGACAAGCATTTGTAGTTGTGACTCAACCCCAAGATATAGGTAAAACAAATACATTTCCTTATAAGTCTTCTATATATATAGTTGCTAGAAAGGGTGCATGATTAGTTAGTTGGTAGTATGCTTGGTTGATTAAATATTATTAATTAATTTCCTTTATATTCTAACCATTCTATCTCCATGATCTAGTTTAGGAATTATGGTTAGATTGTTTGTAGGAGTTATGCATTTATATTATACTATTTTTGACGTTTGATAGGACAAAAATCGTTTAAGGGTGGTAGTTTGTAGCATTTGTTTTTCTAGAATTATTTTTAATTTTTGAAGAATATTTTTTTATTTTATTAGGTATAGAGTATTTAGAATCATTGTTAAATAGGAATTTGATTTAGGATCAGAAGGGTGCGTACCTAAACCTATAGGTGAAGTGTAATAAAATTAGGCCACATATTGTCAGTAGGGTCTCTAAATAGCCTCATATATTTTATTTTATTATTTTAGATTTTTTGGGAATTTTCGGAGATCTTTAGATAATTTTAATCTATAGAATTATTATTTTATAGGCTTCTAAGACTTACTGTGAGGACACACAAGATTATTTTTTAGGCCAAATAATTTATTTGGACTCTAGAACCCTACAAATATTTTCTATAATTTTCTAAGAATTTTTAGGAATTTTCTGGAATTTATTTTGATTTAATTGGATTTTTAATGATTTTTAAAACATTTATGTAATTAAATATCTAATTACCCAGTCAGCAGAAGAGGGACCCACCCGTCAGTCGTTCAATGCGCAGGGGGCAGGCCCACCCGTCAGTTAGTGGGCGGGCTGACTCAGCGGTTCCTATTAAGGAAACCGAGCCGAGGTAGCCCTAGCCGCTCAAGCCAAGCCGGGCTCATCCATAGTCGTCCGATCTGGGCACGGCAGCTAGGATGCTGCAACGTGCCACGCCTAGACCGCAATTCGAGACGCCATCGACTCCCCTATATATATATATATATATATATATATATATATATATATATATATATATATATTATGATTTTCGAAAACCTAGTTATTCTTGGCGATTTTGGGGAGAGAGTTCAAGTAGGGTTCTTCAACTTCGCAGTGCTATTACAATCATCTAAATGCCGTTTCGCGCGCTATTTTTTTGTTAGAACCGTATTTTTTTGTTAGAACCGTATTGAGGTTAATTACTGAATATACAATTTTTTTGGAATTTTGAGTATAAATTTTTGGATAATTATTTGAGTGTCGGTTGTCCAAAAATTAAAACATCGCACGGTTTTCGAGATTTTGATAGATCTCAAATTTTGTTTTGAGATCCATTTGAAGTTTTGAAAAGCTGACACAGATCTACATATTATAATTTTTCCAGAAATTAATACTTTCATCTAGTATTTTATTTAATATAAAGAATTCAGTTTTGGCGATGATTCGTCAATTTGGTCATGGTTAGCCATAATGTCGATAACTTTTGACCAAATAGTAATTTTATGGCACTATCAATTCCAGTGCACTCGTGACGCTAAAATCTACTAGATTGCACACTCAAATTATCGAGCTCGTGATATTTGACTAGTTAGTCAACGATACACCTCGATTTGCATGACACGGGTCCCGAATTAGATATCATGACTTTCCTTGGCCAAAAACTTGTGTTTAATTTTTATTTCAGATTATATTTGAATAAAATTTTATTTTTAAGTTATTTTATTAAGATTTATATAGAATTAATTAGGTGAAACCATTAGTCACTTTCTAGGGCATTCAGAGTGGAAACCTTATATCTAATTTGTGGTTGTTTACGTGACGGGGTAGATCGTTCTACGACGTCTTGAGTTTATGACTCCATCATTTATCGGAGCAGGCAAGTATCACTATGACCTATATTGCCTTTATTTTTTGCTACATGTTGTTCTTTTCTTTTAACTGTTAGTTTCATCTTTCCATTATTGGTGCACGAGAGTTATACTTGTTATTATGACCATACATGTTCACTTAATGCTTTCGTTCAATGTTCAATGTTCATTGTTCAAGTTCAAAGTTAATGTCAAGTGATCATGTTTACTTGTGAGCGAGTTAGGAGGGGGACTACAACTAGTATGCATGCAGTCTATGCAATGTTCAAATCTACAATGTCAATGTTGATAGTAGTTGTTGCACCTCATGTACCGACTGCCGTATGTCCTAACCCATCCACATGCGAAAAACTTGTATTCTAAACACAGTACACATGACTTGATCATTGTTTCTATATTTTTATTATTTTGTCTTTCATCGAGTCTATTTCATATTGTTTTCACGTCATAGTAGTACTCTTCTTATCATATCATGTCATGTATATAGTTTATCTTCCTTATTGTTATTTCTTTATGCATGTATACTATATTGTGTAATGTAGTGTTATGGTTATATTGCTCCAATCCCGACTGGATAACCATTTTTTAGTTGTAGACGACGTGATCTATCATGAGGTTTACGGTAAGTATATTGGAGAGACTGACGTTACTGACGTACCATATTCTGGCACTAATACGAATTAGCATATTTTTCTTCTTATGCTTTCATATTAGTTATTGGTAATATACATGGAATTTACTTTATTCTATTTTCTACTAGCGGGTTTATTCCCGAGACTATTTGAGTTATAGTAGATTATTTGACGATTATCTTTAGTTTATTTATTGAGACTGCTAGATATTATTTTAGGTGATTATTGATGGCTTAGTTATGGATGATATGTGCATATTGATCTTGTTGTGGACCATTATTATCATAGACAACATACTATCTTCGATGTTGCGACGTAGGCTGGACTTAGCCACGCACTCATATCGCATTCTGCACGTCGGGATGCATGCGATCAATAATGGCAGGGGCAGCAGTGGCGGTGGCCTCGGCGACCATCTTCTTCCCCTTCGCCTTGTTGGTGCTAGCTGGGCTTGACTTGGGGGCCTTGGGAGTTTTGGGTGCCATGGAAAAGTAGGGTTTTGCTCGGGAAAGAAGAAATAGAAGAACTTTTTTCTGGAAAGTTGAGGAAAATGACAAAGAAGAACTTTCTCTCTCCCCCATGACCCTTATTTATAGGCTAAAATCCACGTGTCAGCAGATAAAGACAAGAAACGCATCGGGTTTGAAGAAAATGCTTCGAAATGCGTGAAAACGGTGACATAAAATCTATATGGATCTTCTCAAAAAATCGAGGAGTTATATGTATTAATGATGACAGCCTGTCAAGTAGAGCCATGCACACTTTATTCGGGCGCAGCCACGTGTCTCCCCATGCTTCTTAATTTAAAGTATTTCAAACTTACCCAAGATTGAAAACTTTGAAGGGGGTCTTATAGAAGCATGGAAAAAGCTATATTGTGCTGGAGATAACTAGGTGCATAGCTAAGTAGGGCATCTCTATGAAGAAAAAACTATGCACATCTAGATAAACAAGACTCATGCGCCTAAAAGCTACTGCACAGTACTGAAAGCACACAAAGAAGATTTTTAATGTTATTCACGATTACATACAAATGGAAGTCTATTACATAAAGTAGATTTTTATTGATATTCATGATTACATAGAAAAATCTATTACAAAACTGGCCCTAAGTTAATTTTTCCAAGATAGGCGCATGACTCATCTTGGCCACGTGGATGAGCTGCTATTGGCAGAATGTGCAGCCCCCCTGCCATGTGGATTAGCTGTTGGTAGCATGCGGAGTTCATCGGCCATGTGGATAAGCCGTTGGTAGAATGGGGTTCCGATTGGCAATCAATCCAAACCTAGTAAACAATATCTTGGCCGCTCCGATGGCACTCGATGTTGTCTTGAGGTAGAACACAGCTAGTACGCTACACGAACAAAGACTGCTCCGCCCATAGTCAGCCAAGTTCATCCCAATCTTCTGACAAACTTCTTTCACTTCCATGAATAGAGAGATCTACGACCCTAGCCCACGACTAACATAATTGCTACCAAACTCGCCAAGGATGAGGCTTGCAACCATCGGGGTGCAGTGTATATTGGCCCATTGGTTATGGCCAAATCTGATTTTAATAATTGATCTAACCATGTCTCGATATAAGGGCTACTTGGATGACTGCTGAGAACTGCTACTGCTACCGTTCAAGACTAGAGTCGTTTTGTCATTAAGCCTATATTTTCAATATCAATGTATTTTTCACAATTTATTGATTCTAGGAATACAATGTACACTGAGTCGTACTGGCAAATAGGCTACCCTAAAATATTTTTAAAATATCCTTTGTTTTGAAAATTAGCCCATTCACAAAAGCTCCTAACTGCTTGACTTCTCAAAAGCCCAAAAACTTGATTTATAAAACCCTAACCAAACCATTCTGGACCAACAGAATTCGGACCGAGTACGACCTGATTTCGGCCCGAGTTTAGTTAAGTGGAACGTTGGGATTTGAACCCAGTCTCCCTGCAATTACGGATGCAACGACTAGTTGTTGAGATTCTCTCAAAGAATTCTGCCCGAATTCTCCCTTTGGAAAACCTATAAATAGAGAAGAATTTCTACTATTTCAACACACCAATTCACTTTCTCTTCTCTTCTCTAAGCCTACTATGGTCTTCCAAATCCTTCTAAGCTTTTCATTTTCAAATCTCAAGCCAATTACAATCCTTTAGTCTATTTGCCAGTACGGTACGGTCTAGAAGTTTCAGAGTAATTGTAATTAGAGGCTGGAGACACTTTACAATTGAAGTTGGTCGAGTTCTTCGGATCAAAGCTCACGTTTGTAGAAGTTGCAAGAACTTCGCATAAAAACTTGCGGCATTTTTCTATAGTGGATTTCAACTGGACGCTGGAGTTCTTCCGACTGGAATAGTCCTCACAAGAGGGAAACCAGTATACATCCTGGTGTTTGCATTTGCTCTCTGCTCTCTACTTTTTACATTTACATATTTGTGATATATTCTATGATCTTGCTGCTAACAAATTTTTCATAGCTAAATTTTTGCTGCATACTCTATTCACCCCCTCTAGAGTATAGCGCTTTACATCTCGTTCCTATAATTGGTATCAGAGCGGGTTATACATGTAAAGCAAGGTAATATTACTATTATTTCTTATATTACTATATCACACATGGCAACTGTAAAATTTACAAGTGAAGGCCAAGCCACAAACAGAAACCCACTGTTTGATGGTACCAATTACACATACTGGAAAACATGCATGAGTTTCTTCTTGAAATGTCTAGATTTCGACCTATGGTCTATTGTAATTGATGGCCATAAAAAGCCTTCCCGTGTTCTTGTTGATGGAGAATTGGTTGAGAAAGCACATGACAAGTATACTGATTTTGAAAAGAAACAGGACAGTCTTGACGCACATGCAATTAACGCTTTATTTTGTGCTGTAGACAGGACTGAATTTAACAGGGTGTCTACATGCACAACATCCAATAAAGTGTGAAAACTTTTTGAAGTTACTTACAAAGGCACGACGTAAGTCAACGAGTCAAAGATCAGTAGACTTACTCAAGAGTATGAGGCAT
Source organism: Iris pallida (assembly GCA_029216955.1). Taxonomy (NCBI): domain Eukaryota; kingdom Viridiplantae; phylum Streptophyta; class Magnoliopsida; order Asparagales; family Iridaceae; genus Iris; species Iris pallida. The sequence goes on from JANAVB010028399.1 coordinate 2,968,391, forward strand.
TCAAAATTAAGTCAAATGAATCCGTTACTCAGATGTTTACAAGATTTCTGAATACGGTAAATCCTTTGTCTTCTCTAGACAAGGAATACAATAACCATAAGAAGATTCACAAATTGCTATGAGCTCTAACGAAGAACTGGATTCCAAAGGCTACTGCAATTATTGAAGGAAACAACCTCACTACTATGTCTCTTGAAACGCTCATGGGAAAGCTATTCACTCATAAGCTGGAACTGTAAGACTTTGAAGAAGTTGTGCTAAAGGATAAGTCAGTCGCCCTCAAAGCTCAACATAGAAGATCTGTCGAAGAAGATTTCGACGACAGTGATTCTGACTCTAAAGATCAAGCTCTCCTAGTAAAGAAGTTCAAGAAGTTCATGAGATTCAACCGAAGAACAAAAGAACACAACAGCGAAAATAGCAACAATGAAGAAGATCCAATCTGCTATGGTTGCAAGAAGAAAGGACAAATTAAGAAGTACTGTCCGACAGCATCATCATCAACCAGGAAGGAAAATAAATATGAAAATGGGTACCTGAAGAAATCTACCTCCAGGAGATATGCTAACACAAGCATATGGCATGAAAGAGAAGCAGCGACTCAAAAGATGAACAATCAGACGATGCTGCAAATGTATGCTTAATAACATATGATCAGGTAAACACTAATCTCTTGTTTGATACTTATGATGATTTTACCTTTGAACAATTAGGAGAAGCCTTTAGTGACCTCTTAGGAGACTACAGAAAACTGCGTAGCAAATACCAGAACTCTAAGAAGGTACTCAAAGAGTACAAAGGTGAAATAGGAAGACTTATCGATCTACTAGCTGAGATTAGAAGTAATGATATTTCTAGTGAGACAGGTAAGCTTTCCTCTGTCAAGTTGCAATTACATAAGATTACACGATTATCCAAAGAAAAGGATAAGACCCTTGCCAAACTTGAGGAAGACTTATACAAAGAGAAGAAGAACCATCAATGTACACTAGTCAGAAATGATGCACTCATATCTGACTATAATACACTTTATGACAATTCCAAAAAGTTAAAAATTAGGTTAGGAAAACAGCCAGAGGTTACTTCTTCCTATACTAACACGTTCCACTTACCAAAACATCGGAACACAGTCAAACCTAACACTGTCAGGCCAAATCCACCCAAACCTTTGCCCAAGAAGACTAACTGGCATGCTTTTTATTACAAACATCCAACTAGGAAACCAAGACCTACCAATCATGCAAAATACACTGCATCTAACACTCAACATGCTAGATGTCACTATTATGGCACCATTGGTCATATTTCTCCTGTATGTAGAGTAAGAAAGCTAGTTGATTTAAAGATATGTGCATGGATACCAAAGACTAATATCTCAGGACCCTACAAGAATTGGGTACCAAAAGTTTTATCTGTAAATTCTTTTGTAGGTGGAATACCCTACTCATGCTAGGAGCAAGTGGATCCTCGACAGTGGTTGCTCACGGCACATGATCGGTGATGCTTCTCTATTCACAATACTGTCGAAGAAGAAAGAAGGATACGTCTCCTTCGATAATAATCTTAAAGGGCATATAGTAGGTATCGACAACATTGGTAAGGCTCCATATCCTGTTATTAAAGATGTCTGTCTAATAATCAAGTTAAAACATAACCTACTCAGCATAAGTCATTTGGCTGATCATGGTTATAGTATTAAATTTGTCAAAGATAAATGTACTATAGTTGATAGCTCAACTAATAGTACTATCTTTGAAGGTATTAGGAAAGACAATATATATGTTTTCTATTTGTTGGAAGATGCTAATAAAGCAGGTAGATGCTTACTTCCCAAAATGTTTAGAGTCAACTATGGCATATGAAACTCGGTCATGTAAATATAGACACAATTTCAAGACTATCTACAAAGAAATTGGTACGAGGCTTTCCGGACATCACTTTCAAGAAGGATACGGTATGTAGTGAATATGAAAAGAACAAACATTTAAGTCCAAGAACGATATAAGTACCACTAGACCTTTACAATTACTGCATATGAATTTATTTAAACCTAGTAGAATTGCCAGCCTAGGTGGTAAGTTATATACATTTGTAATAGTAGGTAATTTTTCTAGATACACGTGGGTATATTTTCTCACACGCAAGAATAATGCATTGTCTGAATTTCTCTCTTTTTATAAGAAAGACCAAAATGAGAAGGATTCATGATCACTCGTATTCGAAGTGATCATGGCAGTAAATTCGAGAATGCAGAGTTTGAGCAATTTTGTGACACATACAATTATTTGTATGAATTCTTCTGTCCTAGGACTCTACAACAAAATGGAGTTATGGAACGTAAGAACATGACTCTATCTGAAATGGCTAGAGTAATGTTAAACAACTTTAGTCTACCCAAGTATTTCTGGGCTGAAGTTGTCAATACAGCTTGTTATGTTTTCAATAGGGTTCTTATTCGACCCAAATCGAAGAAGACTCCCTATGAGTTATGTTTTGATAGAACACCCACAGTCTCTTATTTAAAATCTTTGGTTGTAAATTTTTTATTCTTAATACTAAAGATAAATTTGGAAACTTCGACGAAAAGGCCGATGAGGATATATTTTTAGGTTATGCGGCCAAAAGCAAAGGGTACCGAGTCTTCAACAAAAGGACTATGATCATTGAAGAGTCAATAAATGTCACTTTTGACGAACTAAATCAACAGACAATCGACAATAATGATGAAGACATCAGTACACCGAGCAAAGCACATGCAGAACCAGAAATCGGAACCAGCTACCTTGAGAGTCTGCCAAAAAGAATGAAGTTTATGGCCGACCATCCCAAGGACTTGGTAATAGATGAGATTACCAAGGGTGTAAGTACTTGTTCCTCTAATAAAGATATAGCTTCCTGCATTGTATTTATTTCACAGCTAGAACATAAAACTATTGAAGAAACATGTAGTGATAATTATTGGTTTGTTGCTATGCAAGTAGAATTAAACCAATTCGAACGGAATCAGGTTTGGGAACTTGTTCCCAAGCCTATTGATCATCCGGTCATTGGCATCCGCTGGGTATCCGAAATAAATTGCATGAGAATGGCTTAGTCACTCGTAACAAGGCCAGACTAGTAGCTCAATGATACAACCAAGAGGAAGGTATCGACTACAATGAAACCTATGCCCCAATTGCGAGATTAGAATCCATTCACATGTTATGTGTATTTACATGTTTTCATAATTTTAAACTTTTCAAATGGACGTAAAAAGTGCATTTCTTAACGATTTTATAAAAGTAGAAGTTTATGTAGCTCAACCTCCAGGATTCATTGATTTCAAAAACCCCGACTATGTTTTCAAGTTGAAGAAAGCATTATATGGTCTGAAACAAGCCCCTCGTGCTTGGTACGATCGTTTAAGCTTTTTTCTACTTGATAACGATTTTTCAAAAGTTAAGGTTAATACTACAATGTTCATAAAATTAATCTTTAAATAGAAATATTCTTCTGATTCAAGTTTATGTTGATGATATTCTCTTTGGATCTACTGATGAGTCTCTTTGTCAAGAATTTTCTAAGTTTATGCAGAATGAGTTTGAGATGAGCATGATGGGAGAACTCAAATTATTCCTTGGACTACAAATCAAACAAACCAACAATAGAACGTTCATTAATCAAGCCAAGTACACAAAAGATTTACTAAAGAAGTTTGATCTGGAAGCTGTCAAACCCCTTGGCACTCTGTTGGCAACTTCAACCAAGCTTGATGTAGATGAACAATGCAAACCTGTCGACATACGTAAGTATCGAGGTATGATTGATAGTTTACTTTATTTAACAGCTAGTGCCCTAATATAATGTTTAGTGTTTGCTTGTGTACACGTTTTCAAGCTAACCCTAAGGAATCACACTTATGCGCAGTTAAGCGTATCTTTCGATACCTTAAAGGCACTTCTTTTGTCGGCTTATGGTATCCCAAAACCACGTCCTTTGACCTAATCGGTTACTCGGATGCTGATTTTGCTGGATGCAAAGTAGATAGAAAAAGTACTAGCGGCACGTGTCATTTCCTAGGAAAGGCACTAGTCTCTTGGTTTAGCAAAAAGCAAAATTTTGTCATATTATCAACTACTGAGGCTGAGTATATCGTCGCTGGACGTTGTTAGGCACAAATTAAGCTGACCGTACAGACTTACATTGCTAGATTCTAGACATGGGGTTGGAGAGAACTTGACTACAATATTAGACCTATTATCGTGTAGCCTGTTGTTTAGTGACCCTTTAGCTCTATAGCAGAGTAGAGGATTATCACTATCGAGAATTGACTGTCCTTGGTTCCAAGACACGGTATTGGGGACAATATCTTGCTGAGGTACTTGTGAGGCTTAGTGGAGAGGTCTGGTATTCTAGTAGTTTCTCACTTGCATATCACATAGACCGAATACTTAGATTGCCTTAGTTCATATTTCCATATTTGTACCGTAGCGTGTATATTATGTACCTTGCTAGTCCCCTGAGGACCTGGTGATCTCTCCAGGTATTCGACTGAGCAGAGTTGGTTGCTGATCATGATTGTTGATATTTACTGTTTCAGGTATCTCTTGCGGTTACATATTCATATATGTTTAATTACATTATGCTTGTTAGCCTATATTTGTATACTCAAATTATTCTTTCGAGTCTATTCAGACAAATGTAGCATACGGTGCACACTATGTTATATCTTATTTGTTCTTGTATTTCGTATTACTGTGGATTGAGACATAGAGATATTATTGATTAGTATGGATAGTTGGTCATTACTATATAGCTTATACGTACTCGAGCTGGGCCGAAGTCCTCTAGATACGTAGCTGGCATGTATACGGTCTCATAATCCAATGTATTTTGGGACTAGGGCGTTACATCTAGCAACTGATATATGGCAGCTGACATCTGAATTTTGATAACTGACATCTAACATAACTGTCAACCGCTGAAGTGACAGCTTGGGGCTCTATGCTCAAGAAGATGCACTTTTGGATGTTGTATCATTAGGACGTTGTTCCTCCAAGGGAGGCACTTTTGGATGTTGCGCCTTTAGGCTCTTCGGTCAAACTCTTGAAATTCTGTCGCTACATGGGGCTTAAAAATGATGACTTTTGACCCAAGATTTGGTCAAAATTTAATGTGGCAGATTTATTGCCATTAATGCAAGGTTCATTCCATTAATTCTGGACTTTTGACTATCTACCACTTTGTGCATGGGTTTGACGTTGCATGGCCTATAAATAGGAGTATTTTTGAAGGAAAAACTCATTCATTTATTGCTTTTTCCTGTTTCATGCTGGAGACTACACTGTAGGAACGTGATGTAAAGCGCTATACTCTAGGGGGGTTGAATAGAGTAGGCAGCAGAAATTTAGCTATTAAAAATTTGTTAGTAGCAAGATCACAGAATATATCACAAATATGTAAACGTAAAAAGTAGAGAGCAGAGAGCAAATGCAAACACAAGGATGTATACTAGTTTTCCTCTTGTGAGGACTATTCCAGTTGGAAGAACTCCAATTTCCAGTTGAAATCCACTATGGAAAAATGCTGCAAGTTTTCATGCGAAGTTCTTGCAACTTCTAAAAGCGCGAGCTTTGATCCGAAGTACTCGACCAACTTCAATTGTGAAGTGTCTTACTTATTGTCAAGGCTCTGATTACAATCACTATGAAACTTCTAGACCATATCGCACTGGCAAATAGACTAGAGGATTGTAAGTGGCTTGGGATTTAAAAATGAAAAGTTTAGAAGTCTTTGGAAGACCGTAGTAGGCTTAGAGAGAAGAGAAGAGAAAGTGAATTGCTGTGTTGAAATGATAGAAATTCTTCTATATTTATAGGTTTCCAAATGGAGAATTCGGACAAAATTTGGGCAAAATTCTTTGAGAGAATCTCGGCAAATAGCCATTGCATCCATAACTGCGGTGAGACTGGATTCAAATCCCAAAGTTCCACTTAACCAAAGAATTCGGGGCACACTCGGTCCGAATTCTGTTGGTCCAGAATGGTTTGGTTAGGGTTTTGTAAATCAGGTTTTTGGGCTTTTGAGAAGTCAAGCAGTTAGGAGCTTCTGTAAATGGGCTAATTTTCGAAACAAAGGATATTTTGAAAACATTTTTGGGTAGCCTATTTTCCAGTACGACTCGGTGTACATTGTATTCCTAGACTCAATAAATTATGAAAAATACATTGATATTGAAAATACAGACTTAATGGCAAAATGGCTCCAAGTCTTGAACGGTAGCAGTAGTGAAGAACAAATAGGCAACTCTAGAGGGGGGTGAATAGAGTTTATGACAATAATGTCCAATTCAAAATTAAACTCCTTTACCAGCAGTAAATAATCAGAGTAAATGCGGAAATAGTAAAGAGCAAGAAAGCATACGCAAACACAGCCGATTTTAACCTGGTTTCCCTCGTGGAGGACTAGTCCAGGCCTGAGAACTCTAGCTTAGGATTAAATCCACTATTTGTGAAATATTAGTTATACCCCGTACCTTTTCTTCAGAAGAGCACGTCAACTTCTTACAGAGATTGCAGTGGCGATGCTTGGAATTTTTCAAGCGACTTCTTGAACTCTTGCACAAACTCCTAACTGAAAAGTACTGAGCACTTTGAGGCTTAGGGAGCTTGTGGCTAGTAGATGAGAAGGGTATGGCTTGTATAAGGCTTTAGAGAGAAGAGAAGAGAAGATTGGATGAATGAAAATGAGAGAATTCAAGGCCTATTTATAGGTTTCTAAGTAGGCAGAATTTGGCCAGAATTCTGGATCAAATTCAAAATTTTGGCCGTTGGACAACAAGAATCCAGCTAACCCTAAAAATTAGGGTCCTGGATTTTATGAGGCAGAATTCGGCCCGAACTCTGTGTGGAGGCAGAGTTCGGCCCGAACTCTGTCTCCAGAGCACAGAACTGGTCCAATGGGTAAATAGGCTACTTGGATTTTTGTGGGACTTTTGGTTTGAGGTATAGGTTAAGTCTCAAATTGCTCAATACGACTCAGTTTACATATGTTTAGACTCAATAAAAGTGTAAAATACAGACTCAAAACATTGAGCATAACAGGTGCGAGCTGTCGTCCGTCTTGTCCTGAGTTCAGCCTTCATGTATCGTATTGAAATGTTACAAGTATCATGTCGTCAATTGTATCAATATTTGGTTGACTGTGATTTTGTGTCAACAATCTCCCCTATATTGATAATTGACAAAATGATATTTGTATATTCAATATTCATACCTGGACATATTAAAGAGCATTAGCGAACAGTAGCGTAGCTCCCCCGTAATCAGTGCAGAGCTATCAATAGCTCCCCCGTAAATATTGCTCTAATCCAGTTGTCCTGATAAAAACATTCTTTCCCAAAGCACAGATATAGATACAATATGATATGATATGATGATGAATATAGCAAAATATTTCTCCCTCTTTTGGCATTTATCAAACAACCAGAAATAATAACTGGCAAGCACCAAAAATAATAATAATAAACTGCATAAACTAATAAACGACAGAATAAAATGTCTCAAGAGTCACATAGAGAGTTCTAATACAACCAAAGAGCAGAATAAAACAACTACATCAACTAAAATGCAAAAAAAAAACATAAACTACGATCCTCAGCAGCAGCAGCAAGTAGAAATCTACATCCATCACGGAGCTCGTGAAGGCCCAGCATCGTCGGATGGATCAGTGAAGGAACGACGAGGGTCCACGAAAGCCGCATCCGGATCCAGGTAGCGGATAACCCAAGGGTCATCGATACGGTATCCATCGTGAGCAGGGTCCCGCTCCATAGGAATAGGCATAGAAGGATGCCGGGACATAGAGTACCGAATATCGTGCAGTGAGTTGTTGATGGCACTCATCTGCAGGGTGGTACGGTAGTCAAGCTGAGTCCAGCGATCATCCTCTAAAGTGAATCGATCGTGAAGCATAGTCTGTAGTGACTCAAGAGTAGTGGGAGGAGGAGGCGCATCCTGTCCAAGTGGAGGTGCATCAAGCTCATCGTCAGAGTGCTCAGACGCAACAGGTGAGCCAATCATCGCCTGAAGCCGCCGTGTCTTAGATAGGATGGCAGGGGTTGGTAGGAATTGGCACTCATCAAGAGGGACACGAAAGGCACGAAAGACCATTGGAAGATAAAGAGCATAAACCAAGGATCTTAGCTTCTTCTTAGCATTAATCATCCAGTCCATCATGGTACGTGGAAGATTAAAAGGAACATGAAAATATAGGTAATACAAAGCAGAGATTTCAAATTATGTAACCTCATCAGTTGATCCCGCTTTGGGCAGAATCGTGTTAAAGACAATGCGATGAAGTTCATAAAAGTAAGGATTGAGAAACTTGGCGAGAAGCTTGCGAGGACGTGTGTTAGGTGTACACAAATCGTCCTTAAAGCTTTCTAGGGATGACCCATCGGGGAATTGAAACTTGCGAGCTTCAACAAGTTTCTCCCATGAGTTTGGCTCCGGAATTTCAAGGTATTCGGCCAAGTCAAAATTATCAAAAGAAATATCAATGCCCGCAACACGTGAAAATAGATGTGTATCATCATGAGTAAGGTTACAATAAAACATTTGGATGGCATTGAGATAAATGACGGAATTAGTAGTGACAAGTTCATCAAGGCATAGATCATGAAATAATGAATCATATTGTGAAAAGATGGTAAAATTTATAGGATGATCCGCGTACACGGGACGTGATCGAAAATCACTAAACCATTCATTGGAAGCGTCTAGTGATACAAATATTCAGTCATCGTACGTGTTGGAATCGAGTGGACGAGGTGGGTTGAACAACGGGTGAATAGGTTTTTGGTTAGGTTGTTCAACGGGTTGTTCAACGGGTTATTCAACACGAGGAGGAGCATTCAAAGAGGACGCACCCTCGGTTCGAAGTCTCTTCCCTCTATTGAACAACTTGGGAGCCATGAAATAATGAAGAAAATTAAAGAAATAGAGACGGAAAGAAATGTGAAAATATACCTCAATTTGTTGATGAAAGATGAAAGAGAATGGTGAGAGAATCCTTCTCCTTGAATTTTGAGAAGAAAGATGCACTAGGATGGAAGAACTAGGGTTAGGGTTTAAAGAGGAGTAGTTTGGAGAAGTTTAGAAGGTAGCAATGGAGGAGAGAGAAAAGGAGAACCCGGTTTTAAGTGTAAGGGTTCGAATGGTTGGAGCAATTTTGGACCATTGGATCAAAATTTGATCAGCGGCTGAGCCTGCTTTCGGTTCTGGAAGGACCATACCAAATTCGGCCCGAACTCTGGGTAGGCAGAGTTCGGCCCGAATTCCAGGTTCTTTGGCCAGAACAGAAATCAGGCTAAAACAGTGAAGTTGAAAAAGAGTGAGACAAAAAGAAATAAGGTAATGACTGGGTGCATATACAAAATTAGAAAACCAAGTAGAGAGTAGCAATAAGTCAATGCTGAATCGAAGTGAAGTTTGAAATTTTGAATTTTAGCATGTGATAAATAAAAGTATACCATGTAATAAACAAGGAATTATGCCACAATTCAATAATTTGAAGCTGCCATGGGGTAGCTGCAGGGGCCGGATCCCAGCTAGCGGTAATCCTGAGGACTAGTGCACCATGTCGCTTAGGCTTTTATGCCTTGTTGTCAAAAGGACCCTTTCGGCTTGTACCGATAGAAATTTTATCATAAAGAATCAAGACATAATCGATATTTACGTAGGTTACTTTAATGAATAACAGCTTCATCCAAAATTCCTAGTTCACGACAAAGAAAGTTGAAACGCTCTTCGGATAGTGGTTTTGTAAAGAAATCTGCTAGCTGATGATCCGTGTCAATAAGTTCTAAGTTAATAGTGCTATTTTGCTGGTGATCACGCAAAAAGTGGTGACGTATTTCAATGTGCTTTATGCGTGAGTGACATATGGGGTTCTTAGTGAGATTTATAGTACTAGTATTGTTACAAAATATATGAATGTGCATAAAAGATAAGTTATAGTCTTCAAGCGTTTGCTTCATCCACAGAACTTGTGCACAACAACGACCAGCTGTGATATATTCAGCTTTTGTTGTGGATAGTGCGACAGAATTCTGCTTCTTAATAAACCAAGAGACTAGAGCCTTTCTTAATAAATGACACGTACCGCTTGTACTTTTACGGTCGACCTTGCATCCGGCAAAATCAGCATCAGAGTAACCAATGAGGTTAAATGATGTTGATTTGGGATACCATAGGCCCACTGTAACCGTACCATTAAGGTATCAAAAGATATGCTTAACGATAGACATGTGTGATTCCTTAGGATTTGCTTGATATCTAGCACACAGGAAAATGCTAAACATAATATCAGGGCGACTAGCAGTTAAATAAAGAAGACTGCCTATCATACCTCGATACTTACGTTGATCCACATGTTTGCCGCTTTCAACTGGTTCTAGTTTAGTTGAAGTAGCCATTAGAGTACCGATTGGTTTGACATTGTCAAGGTCAAATTTCTTCAGCATGTCCTTTGTATACTTTGACTGACAGATGAAAGTTCTATTTGATGTTTGTTTGACTTGTAGTCCAAGAAAGTAATTGAGCTCCCCCATCATGCTCATCTCAAACTCGGTCTGCATACACTTAGCAAAATCTTGACAGAGAGTTTTATCAGTAGAACCAAATATAATATCATCAACGTAAATTTGTACTAAGAGAATAGTGTCTTTGAAAGATTTTATAAAAAGTGTAGTGTCAACATTTACTTTTGAAAAACCTTTTTCAAGCAAGAAATTGCTTAGCCGTTCATACCAAGCTCTAGGGGCTTGTTTGAGGCCATATAGTGCTTTCTTGAGCTTAAAAACATGGTCGAAAAATTTATGATTTTCAAAACCAGGGGGTTGTTTTACAAAAAATTTTTCCTTAATAAATCCATTCAAGAAAGCACTTTTAACATCCATTTGAAACAGTTTAAAATTTTGAAAGTTAGTAAATGTGCAAAGTATCCGAATGGATTCCAATCTTGCAACCGGAGCATACATTTCATCGTAGTCGATACCTTCCTCTTGGTTGTATCCTTGAGCTACTAGACGAGCTTTGTTGCGTGTAACTGAACCATCTTTATTTACTTTGTTTCGAAAAACCCATTTAGTACCAATAATCGAGTGATTTTCCGGCCTAGGAACAAGTTCCCAAACTTGGCTCCTCTCGAATTGGTTGAGTTCCTCTTGCATGGCAGAAATCCAAAATTTATCATTGAAAGCTTCTAAAACATTTTTAGGCTTAATTTGTGAAATGAAGGCAGTGTTAGCAATGGAGTCTCTTAATGATGATTGAGTACTTACTCCGCGTGAAACCTCACCCATTACCAAGTTTTTTGGATGTGACGGCTTGAAAGAGAATTTCTTTGGCAAGCCCTCCAGAGAATTAGTTTCAGTGGTGGTATTCATCGGAGTAGAAGTTGAAGGCTTAACATCATCATCAAGAGTAGCTGCTGCACTATTATCTTCATCAAAAGTCACATTAGTAGACTCTTCCACAATTAATGAGCGTTTGTTGAACACTCTATATCCCTTGCTCTTGGCAGCATAGCCAAGAAAAATACCATCGTCAGCTTTGGCATCAAATTTGCCTAAGTTGTCTTTGGTGTTAAGGATAAAACATCGACAATCAAAAACTCTAAAGTAAGAAACATTTGGAGTTCTTCCAAACCAAAGCTCATAGGGTGTTTTTTTCGTAATAGGACGAATGAGCACCCTATTTAAAAATGGCACACTGTACTGACAGCTTCAGCCCAAAAATATTTCGGAAGTAAAAATTTATTCAGCATGACTCTAGCCATATCACCAAGAGTCCTATTCTTCCGCTCCACAACACCATTTTGTTGAGGAGTTCTTGGACAAGAAAACTCATGATCAAAACCATTTAAATCACAAAACTTTTCAAAATCAGTATTTTCGAATTCGCCTCCATGATCACTTCGGATTCGAGTAATCATGTAGCCTTTTTTGTTTTGAACCTTTTTAGCAAAAATTTTGAAAACAGAAATGGCATCACTTTTGTTTGTAAGAAAGAAAACCCAAGTAAATCTAGAAAAGTCATCTACTATAACAAAAGCGTAGAGTTTTCCACCAAGACTGGCTACTCTACTAGGGCCAAATAAATCCATATGAAGTAATTGCAAGGGTCTAGTAGTACTTACAGAGTTTATGGAATGAAATGAGGACTTGGTTGCTTTATTCAACTCACATTCGGCACATACCGTGTCCTTTTTGAATGTGATGTCGGGCAAGCCTCTAACTAGCTTCTTAGTCGATAGCCTGGATATAGTATCCATATTGGCATGACCAAGACGCTGGTGCCATAGTAATCTTTCATCCTTATGAGCATAGAGACATCTTCCTGCACTGTTAGTATCTCTAGATAGGTAGAAAATGTAAATGTTATCCTCTCTTATCCCTTCAAAAGCGATGTCTCCTGTTGACCTATCATAAATATAGCATTTATTTTGTCCAAAGTTAATATCATATCCATGATCAGCAAGATGACTTATGCTGAGCAGGTTATGCTTTAACTCGGTCACTAGGCAGACATCCTTTATTACAGGAGAAGGAGGATGATCAATAGTACCATTACTTATAATATACCCTTTTAGGTTATTGCCGAAGGATACATATCCTTCTCTTTTCATCGATAGTGATGCGAAAAGATTTGCGTCTCCCGTCATATGTCGTGAGCATCCACTATCAAAAATCCACTTACTCTTAGTTGAGGAGGGAAGGTCCACCTACATCAAGAGTAGATGTGACCTTTGGTACCCAAGTACTTGAGGGTCCTGAAAAGTTAGTTTTCGGCAACCATGCATATATATTCCTATCTACTAATCTCCTAACTCTACATTGTGGTGAGATGTGTCCATGTAATCTACAATAAGTACAAACAGCATTCCTATTTTTGTTAGGAGCATGTTGATGATGTCTATATGTAGCATGGTAAGAGTGGTGTGGAGTAGCATGATAATGATGTCTATATGTAGCATGGTAAGAGTGGTGTGGAGCAGCATGATGATGACTATATGTGGCATCGGGATGATGATTATATCTATATGCAGTATGGTGGTGATTTTGTTTATGTGCAACATAGTGATGATTATATCTATGTGTAACATGGTGATTATGTGTCATATTAGAATGATAGTTATGAGAATTATTTCTACGTGTATGTGGTTTGTGTGCTTTATGAAAGTGGGTGTACATGTAAGCATGATTACGTGCTGCAGGTGGATGTCGTGTTTGACTAGTATGAGTAGTGTTGTACTTTGTGTGTGTCTTATGTGATTGGGTTTGAGGTTGAGCAACCTGTTTTCCCAATCTAGTCTCTAATTTCTTAGAGACAGCCTGCAGTTCATTAATCTTAGTATTCAAACCATAAATCTTAGTAATAGAGATCTTGTGTCTATTCTTTTCTTCAGCAATCTCAGTGTTGAGTGCTGTGATCTCTTGTGTTTGCTTTTCAATACGTGCTTCGGCATCATGTAGGCTTAATTTAAGCTTAGACACCTCATTTGTGACTTCCGTGGGTGAAGTGTCTCTAATATTATCAAGCAATGAGGAGAGTCTTTGAATCTTGACTTCATAACTTTTGATCTTCTCCTTGGCGTGTTTATATTTACCAATGACTTTCTTGTGGTCATTGAGTAAATCATTGAATGCATCGCCAAGTTCATCAAAGGTGAAATCATCGAGAGTTTCGCTTGTCGGATGTTGCCATTAGGCATACATTGGCAGTATCTTGAGGAGAGTCCTTTTCATCCTCGGAGTCACTAGCTTCACTTTCATGCCAAATGCTTGTGTTGGCATATTTTCTTGAGGAAGCCTTCTTGTATGGTTTCTCATATCGGTTGCTCTTCTTTGCAAATGGACGGTCTTTTCGGACGTGTCCAGTCTTCTTACAACCGTAGCATGTTGGCTCTTCTTCGTCATCTTGTTGTGGTTCCTTCTTTCTTCGATTGAAGCGAAGGAATTTCTTGAAGTTGCGGACAAGGAGAGCTTGATCATCACCTTTCGAGTTGTCGTCATCTGTCTCTTCAGGGTCAGCCCTTCGTCGGTGAGCTTTAAGGGCAATATCTTTCGCCTGAGGAGCAGGTTCTTCGAAATCTTTGAGGTCAAGCTCATGAGTCATCAGCTTTCCCATCAAAGTCTCCATGGACATAGTTGTGAGATCATTTCCTTCTATGATGGCTGTCACCTTAGGGTTCTAAATCTTTGGTAGCTCCCTAAGTAGTTTGCTGATCTTCTCGTGATTTGCATATTGTTTATCGAGAGAAGACAAGGGATTGATGATGTCGAGGAATCTCGTAAACATTTGTGTGATCGTCTCATTTGGCTTCATCTTGAAAGCCTCATAGTCTTAAGTGAGACGAATTATCTTCAACTCCTTGACTTGGGTGGTTCCTTCATGCATCACTTCTAGAAGTCTCCATACTTCGTGAGAGGTGGTGCATGTTGAGACCCTGTTAAACTCATTCCTGTCTATTGCACAAAATAAAGCATTAATAGCTCTCGCGTCTAGACTCGCATGTTTCTTCTCCTCGTCAGAATATTTGTCATGCAGTTTTTCAACGAGATCACCATTAACAACTATTCTGGCAGGCTTTTTGTAACCATCGGTAACAATGGTCCACATGTCGAAGTCTAGCGACTTGAGATAAAAGCTCATCCTTATTTTCCAATAGGTATAGTTTGTCCCATCAAATAGGGGAGGCCTATGAGTGGACTGCCTTCACCGTGATTGGAAATCATGGATTGTGTGGTTGCCATGGATCAGCTCTAGGATGTTAGTCCTTGTTGAGAGAACAGAGCTCGGATACCAATTGAAGAACAAATAGGCAACTCTAGATGGAGGTGAATAGAGTTTATGACAATAATGTCCAATTAAAAATTAAACTCCTTCACCAGCAGTAAATAATCAGAGTAAATGTGAAAATAGTAAAGAGCAAGAAAGCATACGCAAACACAGCCAATTTTAACCTAGTTTCCCTCGTGGAGGACTAGTCCAGGCCTGAGAACTCTAGCTCAGGATTAAATCCACTATTTGTGAAAAAGTAGTTACACTCCGTGCCTTTTCTTTAGAAGAGCACGTCAACTTCTTACAGAGATCGCAGTGGCGATGCTTGGAATTTTTCAAGCGACTTCTTGAACTCTTGCACAAACTCCTAACTGAAAAGTACTGAGCACTTTGAGGCTTAGGGAGCTTGTTGCTAGTAGATGAGAAGGGTATGGCTTGTATAAGGCTTTAGAGAGAAGAGAAGAGAAGATTGGATGAATGAAAATGAGAGAAATCAAGGCCTATTTGTTGGTTTCTAAGTAGGCAGAATTCGGCCAGAATTCTGGGTCAAATTCAAAATTTTGGCCGTTGGACAACTAGCATCCAGCCAACCCTAAAAATTAGGGTCCTAGATTTTAGGAGGCAGAGTTCGGCCCGAACTCTGTCTCCAGAGCACGGAACTAGTCCAATGGGTAAATGGGCTACTTGGAATTGTGTAGGGCTTTTGGTTTGAGGTATAGGTATAGGTTAAGTCTCAAATTGCTCAGAACGACTCCGTTTACATATGTCTAGACTCAATAAAATTGTAAAATACAGACTCAAAACATTGAGCATAGCAGGTACGAGCTATCGTTCGTCTTGTACTGAGTTCAGTCTTCATGTGTCGTATTGAAATATTACAAGTATCATGTCGTCAATTATATCAATATTTGGTTGACTGTGATTTTGTGTCAACAAGTAGCAGTTCTCAGTAGTCGTCCAAGTAGCCCTTATATCGAAACAGGGTTAGATCAATTATTGAAATCAGGTTTGGCCATGACCAATGGGCCAACAATCTCTTCCATTTTGATAGTTGACAAATATTGACCAATATAACATCTTTATGTTGATTTGAAAAAAAATTAAAACATTGTTCATAGTACTTGTATGATACTGTATTGTCTCCTCTATTGGTAAAAATTTCCTGAAAAAGATGTTAGATCCATTTTCTCCCTCGTTGTCACTTAGCAAAATAATTGCAAAGAGAGAAGCTCCCCCGCAATCCATGCATAAGAGACGCACATTCGAAAAAAAACATAATATATAAAGAAATAATAAAAATTTACAGCCAATTTTATAAATGAAGCACCAGCTAAGATATAGTGCTAAGCATAAAATACAGAAGTGCATACCAAAAAGAAAGAAACAATACTCACTGAATAATAGATGATGCATAATAATGAAAAGAGTTTGAATACATCAACTCAGCAAACAGTTACAGAAGTACTAAAAATAAAAGATAAAGTACTACTATCTTGGAATGTCAGAGCATTTCCAAGAACACATAGACAAATAATAGAGTCTAACCAGAAAAACATCTAGACAAAAAGAAGTAACGTCTACATCAAATCCTCAGCTGCTAAATAGAGTCATCATCGCGATCAGCATCGCCACCATGTCCATAAGGACTAGCCCCAGATGTGCCAGCTCCATGAGAAGGGTGTGGAGTAGCACTTGAACCACGGCACCAGTCATAAGCGTTACCAGGCACAAAGAAGTGATGAACCTCCTCATCCTCGTAGCGGTAGCCAGAAACAGTGGGATCTCGTGTAAGAGAACTGACATGCTGACCAGTCTAGGCAAAACATATATCCCCAAAAGAGTTTGCAAGGGCCTGAAATCGACTAGCATCTCGGAACTCGCGTTCCCTCAATGTGTCAGTAACAAACGCTCGCAGAGAGTTGTGCTTATCCAGCTAAGCATGTCGTATATCCGATAAGTGCTGGTGGAGACCCTCAAAAGACATAGGGTAATCCTGAGTGGAGGAGGTGGTGCAGTAGGAGAAACAAGAGGGACAACTGCGCTGCGACGAGAGAGCTAAAGATACTTGGGCTCAGAATTACAAGCACAAGTGGATAAGTCGATGCCAAAGTGTTAGAAAATGATAGGAAGAATTATCGCATAAACAAGATTTATGTTCCTTTTGCGACATCTACCCATCATTTGGATAATTGTCTTAGGGACTAAAAAAGGAATCCTATTATGAATATGATAAAATACAAACATTTCAAGGGTGGTCACATCGTCTTTAGAAGAGGATTTTGGCAAAATAGTGGAATAGATGATGCGATGTAACTCCTAAAAGAATAAGTTTAAATGTGCAGCTTTGAACTTTCTGAGATGGACATGATCATGAGCACAAAGTTGGTTCTTGAAACTGTTTAAAGATGTATCTCATGGAAATTTGAATTCAGTGATATCGTCTAGCAGAGCACCAACATTTGGAATATCTAGTATCTTCGCTAGGTTGTTATTATCAAATTGAATTTTAATGCCAGCAACAGGGCTCTTAACAGTGAAAGTGCCATCAGCTAAGGTGAAGTTACAGTAAAATAGTCGAATAACATTAGCAGCAATAGGAAAAGAATGAGTAACAAGTTTGTGCAATCCTAATGATTCATAGTAAGTTTTGTGTGACGAAAAGATTGTCCTCTTCATCAGTGCGCCGGGGCATATGTTGCGAACTGAGAAATCCGCATACCACAATAGGGATTGTTCAAGAGTTTTAAAGAAAAACTCGTTGAATACCCCGTCGTTCGTTTGGACAGGCAAAAAGAGCGATCCTTGGATAGGATCCAAAGAGGAGGCTTCTTCGCTAGCCGCCGTCTTCTTTCTCTTGAAAGCTTGTGAATTCTAGGCATGTCATGACCCGCACCTGCTTTTCGGATACGAGACGTGTCCAAGCCAGCCTACGCCGCAGAGTCGGTGGTAGAACGTTGTCACGGCCAAGATGCTCAAAATCATAAAATATAACATTTATTGCTCATTCATATTTCTAAATTGATTACAACTTTTACAAAATTTATATTTAAAGAAAATACAAGGTTCCTATAATTAATGAAAATGATACCACTTTTATCTAATTTCTAGGTTTCTGCCTAGAAGTACACCCGTATCTCCCCATGCTAAGTGAAGCCACAGCTAAACCTAAGAAATGTTGGTTTTCAATCAGGAATGGAACAAGCACACAAACCGACGACAAATCGAAAATACAATAGAATTCACAAGACATTAAAATAACATATGTGAGATGATCTAGAAAATAAGACCGATATCATGATAAATCATGAAAGAAAGTAGATAACACTACAACATGATATATCAGCTAGAAAAGGAACATGTAACTAGGATGACATGGCAAGTGGTAAAGAAAATAAGGAAAACAAGTAAAGTCAACTATCTATGTGTTTTGGAATACCAGTTTCGACATGTAAACGGCTAGGGGGTAAATCAGGCACCCTTCACGTGTCGTGTGCAGCTGCTATTCTCCACGAAAGATACGAGGGATAGTTCTGGTTAGTCTACATGTCTACTAAGATATTTCTCCTTCCGACTAGTACTCATGGACTCGAAAAAGTCACAAAACACGAAAATACGACAATCATGAAATATAGTATGTAGAGATCCATGACTCTAATTCGTGTAACAATGCGTCAACAAGCAAGAGAGCATATGCATAAACATGAAATGGAAAGACTACTATGAATCGAAAGCAATTAGAAAGTGTACTTGCCTTGATTTGTTGCAGTTGTTGTAACTGGATCATGTTGGCACAAAATGGTCATGGATGTCATAACTACGCCAGATGACCTCAAAAGATGGAACGGGTCGTGCCATCGGGTCCGGGACAGTTCGATTAGCCTAGGGTCGATATGAAGTAGTCAGAATTAACATGAATTTCGATCGTACACTAGCACTATCAAAGAAAAATTTTGTTTAAATAAATCCTTAATAAGAGGAAATATAAATACTTATAACTATTTCTAGAAAATACAGTTTGACTACTAACCAACTATTTTACGTATTTCGGAAGAAAATCATTTTTAGGTCATAACCTTAATTTAAATGTAAGAAATATCATAATAATATTTTTAGACTAAAACACATACTTAAGATACCATAGAGGATATTAATTATATATTTTGATAACCATATTAATAATATCAATAATAAAACTTATGATGATAATATCAGAATACTACTTGATGATAAGACTAATAATAATACCCATAATAATATAATAATAATAATAATAACATTAGCTTTATACTGCCTTCTAATACTAGGGCCCAAGCGCAACCTCCTTGGCTTGGCCTCTAACCCAAAACTCTTTTAAAAACATTTTTTTATATTAAGAAACCAATAGGGCTCAGCCCAAATAGTCATTAAAACAAAATAAACTTTCGGGCCCTGAGCCTGGCCCAATACTCTCTAGGCTCGGCCCAGCTTGGTATTCTTATTATTAAATAGGTGGAAAAAAAAGATGGAGAGACAACAACTGTGAAAGTGGGAGAAGCGGAGTGAGAGAGAGGAGGGACTCACCTAGGTGTGCTCCGACGATAGAAAAAAGGGGGAATTGGTCGGTCGAAGCGAGCTCACGGTGGCGCGCGGAGGCTCGTGCCCGAAGTGGTGGTGAATCTGGTGGTGCTCGCTGCTCACGGGGGGAGAGTCGACGCGCGTACGTCGCTATCGAAGGGAAGAAGGCGTCGGATCTGTGCGGTCGAGGTGATCTGGAGGGACTGATGTGGCTGGTGACGGCCACGGGCGCGGTAGAGGACGGTTAGCCACCAGCGGCTTGGGCGCTACGGTCGTTGGCGGGGAACAGGTTAGTGGGGGTTTGTTTGGGTGTTTGTGGTTGTTATTGTGGTGATATCGTGATGGTGGCGATGGTTTAATGGAGGTGATGATGTCGAGTGTTGGCGGTAGTGATGATGAAGATGGAGGCGAGGGCTTGGCCACGGATCCAGGCAGCTGCGGTGAGTGTGGGGATTTTCGACAACGGTTGTCGAAGTATGGAGTCGACGGGGAGAGAAGTCTAGGAGAATGACCGTTTGAAGTCGGGGAGGTACAGGTTTGGGACGAGTGGCCAGAGTGAAGGTGTTCGGTTCAGCGACAAGGGTGGCATTGATTTCCGGCGAGGTGGTTGTCCGGGGTTCGAAACAGCAAAGGAGCAGGAAGGTGGCTGTGAGGTTGCTGGAGGAGAGGGTGCCCACGATGGTGAAGATGCTGTGCCGGACTCGGGCGACTGCATCGTGCCCGGGTTTGTCGGACACAAAATTTGATTATATATTGTAATATGGTAGAATAAGATGGGATGGACACGGACACACGAGTCTGGACACGGTGGTTTTTGTGGTGATGGGATAAGGCTTGTGGTGACGGAGGTGTGTTTGTATAAACTGGCTGCTGTGGCCGTGGAGGCTGCGGTGTTGGGATGGGTTTCTAAAATAGCCGGAGTTGTGGTGCGACGTTGATGGCTTGCTGGTGTTGACTGGGTCGACGGGGAGGTGGTTCTATAGACGTTGTGTCGAGGGAGCGGGAAGCGCCATGACAGGGGAAATAGGGTTGATAGATGAGAAGTGGCTGCTTATTTTTATGCTCTACTCGATCTGGTGTGAAGAGATAAAGTCTGGATTAAAAATCAAAGTTGGGTTCAATCATCAAGGATATTCAGAGTAATCTCCTATTAGAATTTGAAACCAATTTTGAACCCCATAAGTTAAGGGATCGTGTAATGCCTGTGGTTCGTATTACGTATTTCTGGAATACGTGTACGTATTTATTCTTGTATTGCATGATTTCCTTGCTTAATTTCCTTCCTGGGCTTGGTTTATTCTTGGTTTGGGTTGGCTTGGTTCGGTTTGGGATTGCTCTTGGTTCATCATGAACCAAGGGGTGAACCCCCTACCTACTACCACCACTCATATTTATTACCTATTCTTCTTCTCTCTCTTCATTAATCTCTCTTCATTAATCTCTTCTTCTTCTTCCATTTACTCCCTTCACCTACCAAAGAGAGAAGAGAGAGGTCCAGGCAAGTGCAACTTGCTTCCACAAGAGAGCCCATTTTTATTGTTCTGTTAGCTTCTTCTCATGTTTCTAAGACACATTAGAACTTGTCATTTTCTATTTTGAGGCTTTAATTTTTGTAGATCTAGAAATTAGTTATTTTCGGAATTTTGGTGGTTTTGATCTATCAAACTTTTTTGTTTTCAAGTTTTGATGGTTCCATGTTGTAGAGAATTTTATTCTACCCAATTTTGACCTTTAAAAAGTTGGATTTGGACTTGTTTTGACCAAGTTATGGACTTTTGAAGCTTTGAGTTTAACCATGGAGTTCTTGCTGATTTGGAGAAGACAGTGAGCAGTGTGTACGAGCTTTTTAGCTTGCGCCACTGAGCTGCGCGGGCTCTTTAGCGCAGCACAGTCTGACTCATACGCTGCCTTGACAAAGAGTCGTATGGACCTCATACGCTGCCTTTTGGAGGCGTATGTCTTGCATACGCTGCCTTGAAAAGGATTCGTATGGACCTCATGCGCTGCCTTTTTAGAGGCGTATGTCTTGCATACGTTGCCTTGATGAGGAGTCGTATGGACCTCATACGCTGCCTTGAAGATGAGTCGTATGGAGTACATACGCTGCCTTTTGGAAGCGTATGTCTTGCATACGCTTGACCTGAGCGTAGCTTGACCTGAGCGTAGCTTGACCTGAGCGTAGCTTGACCTGAGCGTAGCTTGACCTGAGCGTAGCTTGACCTGGGCGTAGCTTGACCTGAGCGTAGCTTGACCTGAGCGTAGCTTGACCTGAGCGTAGCTTGACTTGAGCGTAGCCTGACCTGAGCGCAGCCTAACTTGAGCGCAGTCTGACTCAGGCGCAACCTGATGTTTAGACGCAACTGGACCTGACCCTACTTACCCTGGATCTTCTATAGCCCTGTATATTGATATTTTATTAGATATTTAACGTCCATTTTATATCCTTATGCCTTTTGTCCTGAACTTGATAATCACGAATTTACTTGATATGTTTGGAATTGATAATTGAGCATGATGTGATAGTGACCCGTAGTGGTGCACTCCTGACATAATAACCTGACATGACCTGATAGTGGCCCGTCGTAGCGCACTCCTGACAAGTACACTTGGCATGATAACCTGACATGATTATCTCGAATAGCTGTTGCGACGGCTACCTGACATGACATGACCTGTATAATTGATCTGGACACCGTGGACGATTGTGTTTGTATAAATAAACCAGTCATGTCTTGCATCATGTCTAGGACAGGGACTCCTGAGTACCACGGTCAGGAGTACCTACTAAAATGGACTAAGGCTAATAACTAGATTAATACATTAGTCATGACAAGATTTCCCAGCTACAGGCAATCCCGTTACCTGGGCACGCCTTGGGATCTGTAGCCTGCCGTCGAGTAGGGCACATTTTCAGCACACTGTCTTGTGTTGCACCCTTCAAGCTACCTAAGGGTACATTCGTTCCCTGGACGATGTACCCACCTGAATTCAACTCTAATCTTTTAACCCGGGTAACCTGGATGGTCTGCAGGGCTTGTGGCTGTGGAGTAATCTCGCTGCATCTTGTTAGTAATTAGGTTTATGACAACCCTAGTTAGTTAAAGTATCAAGCCGTAACTCTTGCTTGGCCGTGAAATGATTGGATAGAGTCTAACCAGTCTAGTCTTGCCCTGATCCTGTTCTAGATTACTGCATGACCAAAATGCTTGTATTTATTTTACCGATAAATGGTGAGAATTCCAAGTTCTGTTCAGACGATGGGTTACAACCCCGGTCCTTGTTTGGTTTACGGGTTATAACCTGGTTATCTGAATAGTTCCATGGTTACCTCGTCGTATATCATCCTGGTGTATTTTCCTTATTTCCAGTTCTTACTTTATTTATATCTTGTGCTGATTGCTGGTTTTAGCTCTTAAGTGAAGCCTCCTTTGTGGCACTTGCTCTGTCTGGGGTCTGACCCAGCTGGTTTTGTGTGGCCAGATTTCGGAGCAGCTCCAGAGGATCTACCAACCTTCCTGCCAGATGGTGAACACTAGAAGGAATCCTGGCAATGAGTAGGTTATTTTGGCTCTCCCACTCTATTGTAAAAGTATTCTCTTGAGGCGTTTAGCCGACGAGCACCTGTTTAGCTCGATTGCACTTACTTACTGTCTGTCTACGGGCTGTAACATGATTAACAGATCCTAGGGTTGATCATGTATGACTAAACTCTTGCTAGTCCTGACATTTTGTAACGACTAGCTTCATGATCAACTGAATATGTAATGTTTGGGACGCCTTACTATTGTATATTTAATGATCATACATCTTGTGACTTTTACTTACTTGCTTGTGATTGAGACACTAGGCTTGTTCATGACCTTAAGAGACTGTTGGCTTGTAGATAAATCCTCATGTATCTAGACAGCCGTAACCGTATAGCGAGATGGATTCCATTTTATATACGTAGCTGGCTATGTCTGCCCCCGCTCTCTAGTATTCTAGTTCTGGGGCGTGACATGGTTTAAGTGGTGGCCCATGCAGGTCTTGTAAATCAAGATATGTGAGGGTTTACCGAATAGATGTCTCAATCAGTATTCATCCTTGATCTCTGCTCGTATCTTCTGAATCCCTGGATTCTTGTCCTGATCATATGCTTGTATCGTTGATCTGTCCTGGTCCTTCCTTATTGTTCCATATGTCGTCTTCTTCAGCGGCATTGTTCGTGGTCCTACCGACCAGCAAGGCGGAGCACCTTCCGCGGACCAGCAGCAACCTGGAGATCAAGCCCAGCATTCCGGAGTAGCCTCCAGAGTCGTGCCTTCTGGCGGAGAGCCACCAGTCCAACCAGTTCAACCTGTAGAACATGATGACGGCACTTTGGTAGGACTTGTCAGGACCTTGATAGCTTCCCAAGACCGGCGTGGAGATGCCTTGCACCAGGCAGTGACGGATGCTTTGACCCGGGGTGGTCATCAGGGTAACAGCGCGGCCAACAGCTTCAAGCGCTTGAACCCTCCATTCTTCGACGGTAGTAAAGATGCTATCGCGGCTGATGCATGGCTTCAGGACACAGAGGTGATTCTAGAAGCAGCCAGGACCCCAGTGAATGAGAAGGTGGCCGTTGTGCGCCTGCAGTTGTTAGATCTTGCCCGCAGCTGGTGGGCAGCGCAGGCCGTTGGATTAGCAGCACCCATTGCTTGGACAGTATTCAGAGAGAGATTCCAGACCAAGTATTTCGATGCTATGGCTCGGTATGATCTGCAGACGAGGTTTACCAATCTGAAGCAAGGAGGCAGGACGGTCGACGGATATGCGGCCGAGTTTTCCAGACTCAGTCGGTTTGCTCCCATTTTGGTGGCAACCGAGTATGATAGAGCCCAGCGGTTCCAGCAGGGACTTCACCTGGAGATCTTGTTGGCAGTTGAGCAGTTTGAGCATCAGACTTTTGATGCAGTCTTGAGAGCAGCCCGGAGGCATGAGTATACCTCCCAGAGGATTGTGGATAGGTCCGGAGGTCGGAAGAGAACTCACAGCCAGATGAATCAGTCTTCAGCACCGGCCCCGACAGCCAGGGCTTTGACTATTGGAGCTCCGAGGTGAGCGGCCTCAGTAACGTCGGTTCAGCATTCAACCCCGACATACCCTCAGCCGCAGCAGCAGAAGCAGAAGCAGTCTTCCACCGTGGGATATTCTCATTGTGGGAAGTCAGGCCATGTGGTGGCAGAATGTCGCAGGGCACAGGGATTGTGCCTGGTTTGTGGAGCACCAGACCATAGGGTTGGATCCTGCCCGAATAGGGGTGGTTCATCATCGTCTAACCTTTCTAGCTCTTCGGTGAGAGGACCAGCTCTGGTCTAACAGCAGCAGTATCCATTGTCGAGGCCCTTGCCGCCTCAGACCCAAGTGTTCCAGCAGCAGAACCTCCAGCAGTATGCACAAGTCCAAGCCCAGAGTCAGAGCAGGCAGCGAGGATTTCAGCAGAGGGGACCAGCACCCCGAGGGCACGGTCAGGCTATGGTGATGACCGTAGAGGAAGGATTGGCACCAGGAGAGGTAGTGGCAGGTACTATTCTCGTCAACTCCTTTTCAGCTTCAGCTTTATTTGATTCTGGTGCATCGCATTCATTTATGTCTGCACGATTCGCGACACGGGTAGGATTGGAGCCCGAGTCATTATCAGTAAGGCTTAATATACTTACTGGTAACGGACTTGTGGGAGTAGATAGAGTATTTTCCTCGTGTCGGATCGTAGTTAGCGGTAGAGAATTCCCTGCTAGATTGATAGAGTTCCCGATGGCCGATTATGATGTGGTCCTAGGGATGGATTGGTTGAGGAACCAGTATGCTAGGATAGACTGCCACATTGGCAGGGTTGTTTTTAGCATTCCAGGCGAGCCGGAGTTTTCTTTCTCCCGAGGCGAAGTTGAGTCATCTCCTCCAGTATTGCGGATGGCAGTAGCAGCAGTTCAGTTGCCCAGGATAGTCGAGGAGTTTCCAGATGTTTTCCCAGAAGAACTTCCAGGTATGCCTCCGGAGCGGGAGATCGAGTTCACTATAGACTTGATTCCCAGGACAGCCCCAGTGTCAGAGAGAGTCTACAGGATAGCGCCGTCAGAGTTGGAGATATTGTACAAGATGATTAAAGAACTCAGAACCAAGGGATTCATTCGTTCTAGTGGATCGCCTTGGGGAGCCCTGATGCTTCTTGTGAAAAAGAAGGATGGTACGTCCAGGTTATGTGTTGATTATCGTACCTTGAACTCAGTGACAATCAAGAACAGATACCCTCTTCCGAGGATAGATGACTTGTTTGATCAACTCAAGGGGGCTTCAGTATTCTCGAAGATTGATTTGCGCTCAGGTTATTATCAGATCAGAGTCAGAGAGCAGGACATCCCGAAGACAGCTTTTAGATCGAGATATGGGCATTGGGAATTCCTTGTTATGCCTTTTGGAGCAACCAATGCGCCGGCAGTATTCATGGACCTCATGAATCGCATCTTTATGCCCTACTTGGATCAGTTTGTGATTGTGTTCTTGGATGACATTCTGGTCTACAGCAAGAGTAAGGCGGAGCATGAGCAGCATCTCCGTATAGTTCTTCAGATCCTCAGAGAGCACCAGTTATATGCCAAGTTCAGTAAATACGAGTTCTGGCTCGATCGCATTCGTACTAGGGTCACATCATCACTCGAGGAGGAGTAGAAGTGGATCCCCATAAGATTGTGGCTATTGAGTCATGGCCAGTGCCCAGCACAGTTGCAGAGGTTCATAGTTTTCTTGGGTTGGCCGGCTACTACCGACGGTTTGTTTCGGATTTTGCTCGAATTTCAGCGCCATTGACGCAGTTGACCCGCAAGGATGCACAGTTTGCTTGGACAGCAGAGTGTCAGAGTTCTTTTGAGCAGTTGAAGCGAGGCCTGATAACAGCTCCTATTCTCACGCTTCCAGATGGGACCGGAGGATTCTCAGTGTACTGTGATGCTTCAGGCAGAGGTTTAGGATGTGTTCTGATGCAGCATGGGAAGGTAATAGCTTATACGTCACGACAACTTCGTGATCATGAGAGGAATTACCCAACCCATGACCTGGAGCTGGCAGCAGTGGTGTTTGCACTTAAGTTGTGGAGGCACTACTTATATGGAGACAGGGTAGAGATTTTCACCGACCACAAGAGCCTGAAGTATGTTTTCACCCAGAAGGATCTTAACATGCGTCAGAGAAGGTGGCTGGAGCTTCTTGTGGATTATGATGTCAACCTGCAGTATCATCCTGGAAAGGCCAATGTTGTTGCGGATGCATTGAGCAGGAGAGCGAGAGTTTATTTTCTAACAGCGCAACCAGAGCTGTTAGCAGATCTTCAGAAGATGGGTATTGAAGTTGTTCTCCCTTCCAGTGTGGCCTTGATGGCCAGTATGCAAGTTCAGTCCACTATAGCCGAGAGGATCCGGATGGTGCAGTCGACAGATTCCAAGCTTCAGCGACTCAGAGAAGAGTGTGAGGCAGGACAGAGACCAGAGTTATACATTCATGAGGATGGTACACTTCGACATGGTAAGCGTCTTTGTGTACCCAGCGGAGATATCCGGCAGGAGATCATGTCGAAAGCGCACAGTTCGTAGTATTCCATCCATCCCGGCAGTACGAAGATGTACCGTGATATCCGGCAGCATTTCTGGTGGAATGGCATGAAGCGGGAGATAGCTCGGTTTGTCTCTCGGTGTTTGGTTTGCCAACAAGTTAAAGCCGAACATCAGAGACCGGCTGGACTTTTTCAGCCCTTACCGATTCTAGAATGGAAGTGGGAGCATGTGACCATGGATTTTGTGACTGGACTACCTAGATCCCCAGCTGGTAGAGATGCTATCTGGGTTATAGTTGACAGGCTCACGAAAGTGGCTCACTTTCTTCCATTCAGAGTTGGTCAGTCGACGGCTCAGTTAGCAGAGATGTACCTCAGGCAGATTGTCAGATTGCACGGTGTGCCAGTCAGTATCACCTCGGACCGAGATTCAAGATTTACGTCGCACTTTTGGCGTAGCTTGCAAGAGAGTTTGGGAACTCATCTCCAGTTTAGTTCAGCATATCACCCGCAGACAGATGGCCAGTCGGAGCGCACGATCCAGACTCTTGAAGACATGTTGCGGTCTTGCACACTTAACTTCGGTAGTTCATAGGAAGATCACTTGCACCTGGTAGAATTCTCGTACAATAACAGTTTCCAGGCCAGTATCCAGATGGCACCGTTCGAGGCACTGTATGGTAGGAAGTGCAGATCCCCGATAGCCTGGGATGATGTTGGAGAGAGACAGATGCTCGGTCCAGAAATGATTGCCCAGACAGTTGAAGTGGTCAGGCGAGTCAGAGATCATCTTCGAGTTGCCCAGGATCGCCAGCGCCATTGGGCCGATTCTCATCGGCGCCCTCTCGAGTTTTCGGTCGGCGATCATGTATTCCTGAGAATTTCGCCTAACCGTGGCGTCATTCGTTTCGGCGTACGGGGCAAGCTTAGTCCTAGGTATATAGGACCGTTTGACATTCTGGAGCGAGTAGGAGATGTATCCTAACGTCTCGCTCTTCCACCGTCGCTAAGCGAGGTGCATGACGTATTTCATGTATCCCAATTACAACGGTATATCTCGGACCCGAGCCACATTCTGGATCATTCGAAATTGGTTGTTGGTACCAATATTTCGTATGAGGAGAGGCCCGTGTCTATATTGGACCGAAGAGAGAAGATCCTTAAGAACAAGACTATCAAGTTAGTCCGAGTTGCTTCGGGTCATCACTCTTTGGGGGAGTCAACGTGGGAGCGTGAGGATGATATCCGATCATGATATCCCGACTTGTTTGACTCGTGAGGTATAATGTCTTTCTTATGCCTCATGCCTTCGATTCCTTGCTTGAATGAGTGATTGTCTGCCTAGTTATAGCTTGCATATGATTAATGTAGCTTGTCATTGCTCCTCTAGTCTCTTGATTAAATTCCGAGGACGGAATTCTTTTAAGGTGGGTAGAGTTGTAATGCCTGTGGTTCGTATTACGTATTTCTGGAATACGTGTACGTATTTATTCTTGTATTACATGATTTCCTTGCTTAATTTCCTCCCTGGGCTTGGTTTATTCTTGGTTTGGGTTGGCTTGGTTCGGTTTGGGATTGCTCTTGGTTCACCATGAACCAAGGGGTGAACCCCCTACCTACCACCACTACTCATATTTATTTCCTATTCTTCTTCTCTCTCTTCATTAATCTCTTCTTCTTCTTCCATTTACTCCCTTCACCTACCAAAGAGAGAAGAGAGAGGTCTAGGCAAGTGCAACTTGCTTCCACAAGAGAGCCCATTTTTATTGTTCTATTAGCTTCTTCTCATGTTTCTAAGGCACATTAGAACTTGTCATTTTCCATTTTGAGGCTTTAATTTTTGTAGATCTAGAAATTAGTTATTTTTGGATTTTTGGTGGTTTTGATCTGTCAAACTTCTTTGTTTTCAAGTTTTGATGGTTCCATGTTGTAGAGAATTTTATTCTACCCAATTTTGACCTTTGAAAAGTTAGATTTGGACTTATTTTGACCAAGTTATGGACTTTTGAAGCTTTGGGTTTAACCATGGAGTTCTTGCTGATTTGGAGAAGACAGTGAGCAGTGTGCACGAGCTTTTTAGCTTGTGCCACTGAGCTGCGTGCGCTCTTTAGCGCAGCGCAGTCTGACTCATATGCTGCCTTGACAAGGAGTCGTATGGACCTCATATGCTGCCTTTTGGAGGCGTATGTCTTGCATACGCTGCCTTGAAAAGGAGTCGTATGGACCTCATACGCTGCCTTTTTGGAGGCGTATGTCTTGCATACGCTGCCTTGATGAGGAGTCGTATGGATCTCATACGCTGCCTTGAAGAGGAGTCGTATGGAGTACATACGCTGCCTTTTGGAACCGTATGTCTTGCATACGCTTGACCTGAGCGTAGCTTGACCTGAGCGTAGCTTGACCTGAGCGTAGCTTGACCTGAGCGTAGCTTGACCTGGGCGTAGCTTGACCTGAGCGTAGCTTGACCTGGGCGTAGCTTGACCTGAGCGTAGCTTGACCTGAGCTTAGCTTGACCTGAGCGTAGCTTGACTTGAGCGTAGCCTGACCTGAGCGCAGCCTGACTTGAGCGCAGTCTGACTCAGGCGCAACCTGATGTTTAGGCGCAACTGGACCTGACCCTACTTACCCTGGATCTTCTATAGCCCTGTATATTGATATTTTATTAGATATTTAACGTACATTTTATATCCTTATGCCTTTTGTCCTGAACTTGATAATCACGAATTTACTTGATATGTTTGGAATTGATAATTGAGCATGATGTGATAGTGACCCGTAGTGGTGCACTCCTGACATAATAACCTGACATGACCTGATAGTGGCCCGTCGTAGCGCACTCCTGACAAGTACACTTGGCATGATAACCTGACATGATTATCTCGAATAGCTGTTGCGACGGCTACCTGACATGACATGACCTGTATAATTGATCTAGATACCGTGGGCGATTGTGTTTGTATAAATAAACCAGTCATGTCTTGCATCATGTCTAGGACAGGGACTCCTGAGTACCACAGTCAGGAGTACCTACTAAAATGGACTAAGGCTAATAACTAGATTAATACATTAGTCATGACAAGATTTTCCAGCTACAGGCAATCCCGTTACCTGGGCACGCCTTGGGATCTGTAGCCTGCCGTCGAGTAGGGCACATTTCCAGCACACTGTCATGTGTTGCACCCTTCAAGCTACTTAAGGGTACATTCGTTCCCTAGACGATGTACCCACCTGAATTCAACTCTAATCTTTTAACCCGGGTAACCTGGATGGTCTGCAGGGCTTGTGGCTGTGGAGTAATCTCGCTGCATCTTGTTAGTAATTAGGTTTGTGACAACCCTAGTTAGTTAAAGTATCAAGCCGTAACTCTTGCTTGGCCGTGAAATGATTGGATGGAGTCTAACCAGTCAAGTCTTGCCCTGATCCTGTTCTAGATTACTGCATGACCAGAATGCTTGTATTTATTTTATTGATAAATGGTGAGAATTCCAAGTTCTGTTCAGACGAAGGGTTACAACCCCGGTCCTTGTTTGGTTTACGGGTTGTAACCTGGTTATCTGAATAGTTCCATGGTTACCTCGTCGTATATCATCCTGGTGTATTTTTCTTATTTCCAGTTCTTACTTTATTTATATCTTGTGCTGATTGCTGGTTTTAGCTCTTAAGTGAAGCCTCCTTCGTGGCACTTGCTCTTTCTGGGGTCTGACCCAGCTGGTTTTGTATGGCCAGATTTCGGAGCAGCTCCAGAGGATCTACCAACCTTCCTGCCAGATGGTGAACACTAGAACGAATTCTGGCAACGAGTGGATTATTTTGGCTCTCCCACTCTATTGTAAAAGTATTCTCTTGAGGCGTTTAGCCGACGAGCACCTGTTTAGCTCGATTGCACTTACTTACTGTCTGCCTACGGGCTGTAACATGATTAACAGATCCTAGGGTTGATCATGTATGACTAAACTCTTGCTAGTCCTGACATTTTGTAACGACTAGCTTCACGATCAACTGAATATGTATTGTTTGGGACGCCTTACTATTGTATATTTAATGATCATATATCTTGTGACTTTTACTTACTTGCTTGTGATTGAGACACTAGGCTTGTTCATGACCTTAAGAGACTGTTGGCTTGTAGATAAACCCTCATGTTTCTAGACAGCCGTGACCGTATAGCGAGATGGATTCCATTTCATATACGTAGCTGGCTATGTCTGCCCCCGCTCTCCAGTATTCTGGTTCTGGGGCGTGACAGATCGGCTGAGTAGGGAAACTTGGGATTGGATTTTGACAATAAAGTGGTTAAGGTCTTGGGTTTTTACAAAAGCCCATCCTAATATTACTAGTGTAATATCTAGTCTCCCAAAATATTTAAGATAATATTCAATACGAATTCAAATAGTTTAAGCATGTTTCTATTAATCAATAATCTTATTTAAAATATATCCAATAATAAAATTTAAGAACAACTAACTTTTTATCAAGCTAGATACTATTGACAAACCATTTAACTAAAACTAGTTTTGGTAAAGGAATTAATTCATTATTTGATAACACTATTAAATTAAAATAACACTTAATATTATCAATTTGATTTTTAAGCAATATTTTTATAGTTACAAAATTAAGTAAGTATTCAAACTAAAATTATCAAATCTAAGTGTAAACAAAATAATTTATTCCTGAAAATTAATATTTCTAAAACAAAATCTTAAATAGTATTTTTTTTACTTTCCAAAAGCTTAACTTCGAAAGTAAAATAGACAAACCTTTTTGTAATCCAAGTAAGGTTCAAATACAACATTATTCTCTAAACATTTTGAAATTTCGAAAACGGTGGTTACAAGGCATAATTTCTAAGAAAGTATAAAATTTCTAAAAAAATTGAAATAGAGAAAAGGAGGAAACGATACCTTCTAGAAATCAAATATGTATAAGAGAATGAGATTCCACGCACGAATCCAAAGTTTGGAGAAGAAATTCTAAGGGAATTGAGAGGAATCAAAGTTGGAGGAACTAGGGTTTAGGGCTCTTCCATGCGGCTACTGCTCTGTTTGGAGGAGGAAGATAATGAATAGAAAGGGGGCCCACTTTGGTTCTGAATTAAAATACCCGACACCAACAGAACTCGGGCCGAACTCGGTCCGAATTCGGTACGAGTTCGCCAACTATTCTGTTGAGGTATTTTGCACAGAAATAAGTGTCACTTTGTATTCATCATTCCTTTTCAGTTATTTAATTCCAAGTTGTCACGACCTGCACCCTGTTTAGGGGCACGAGCACATGGGTACGTCCAGCCTATGTCGCAGCATCGACGGTAGAATGCGGTAAAGGTCATCTAAAACATATAGTATCTAAGACACAATAATTTAACCTGTCATCTCCGCACGGAGGAATATAATCACAACTCATCACATAAATCTATGAAAGATAAGCACGATGACAACGATAAAGATAAAGATGAAGTAAATAGTCTAAAATAGGACTGAGTCACAATCACAAGTTCAGAATTTAAAGACATAACAAGATCCTAAATAAATACTACAAGTCTTAAAGTACCAAGCTGGAATATAGTCCAGACAAAATCTAGCTAAACTAAGTCACTACAGGCGGTGCGTCCTCTACGAGCACCGGATCCACAGGCAGGTCCTGGTCGTAGACTCCATCTATGCTAAACCTGTAGTAGGTCGGGCAGTCTGCATCTAAATTCTCTGAAAAACAACAGTGGTATCTTGTCAGGATATGAGCAAGTACAAACGCTAACAGCAGTTCCATGTGAATTGACAAATACTATTAGAGACAATTATAATGAAATATAAGATGAAATATCAAGACTGAAAGTAAAATATTACAAGAGAACTGGATATCATGTCATGTGTGAGATATAAGATAAAACTAGAATATAAACAGTGGAAAATAATCTGAGGTATGATGTAAACATAAAAAGAAAGTGCCATGAGATATTAGAGCATTATGTGATCGGCTTGGGTCAAGATCAGGCTGTTCCATTTGACCGACTATGTACAAGTAAAAAGGAATACAAGAGGATCAAGCCAGCCAAATGGAAAGCTATGCACAAGTAGTATCAAGTCAGGCTACACCCTACGTATGGTGAGGGTGGAGCTATGCACAAATAGTAACAAGTGGGGGCAATGATCACATAACCACTAATAACTCTCCATCCTCGAGTAGTATAATGGATCCAACCATAACACGTTATGACACGGGATTTAAAGAGCAGGGGGCCAGCCCACTCCCAAATTGGTGTCTATACAAGTACAGAAAATAAGATTGAACAATGTACTCATATACCAGGTAAACCAGGAATAACATCGCATGACGAGATCCAACGTATACTAGTTCGTGTATCCTTGTGTCGAGAATCAAGTAAAACACTACAACTGAATCGGATATAGTAGATATCAAAGCAATGAAAACTATTAGAGAATGTACTCGCCTGAGGTCCTGAGCTGAGAAAATCGAAACTACAAACTACTCAATGAGCCATAAAAGGTCAACTCGCACAACAATCTCCTATTGCTGAAACAGACATTATCAACATTCTCAGAATTGTCAAATTAGCTAGAATAGCCTATCCATAAGTCCAATTCTGGACATAAGGGTAAAACGATAATTTTGGGCCAAAACGATGTCCGTCGTTGGACCCGCTTTGTACAGAAAAACGTGCCGGTATCTATGGTCTCTAAAGTAAACAAATTATATGTCTACAGATCCAGTTTGACGAGATGAATCCAACCTTATGTCCAAAATGGGACTTTGGTAGGCCGTGCACAAATTCGTCCATTGGATCGGGTCGCGGGCCCGCCAAAATAGCGTTCTGGTCGACCTTCTCAGATTCGGACCAAACATGGTATACAGGACCAAAAAAATGATATGATCATATTGGAGTAAGTTTTGGCTCGATATGACAAACGTGCACAAAGTAATTGACAAATTTACAAAAAGGTCGATACGATGAATTTTGACGGATACGCATCAAATTTATCGCGCACATGCGACCAATTTAAATTCCGTCAAATTCCACACGTCCGTAAAGTCGTTACCACCTTTCGATGCTTTTGGTTCACGACCACGTCGCCCAGTTTGTTGGGGCGCACGCATATCGAAAGAATTTTTTCTAAAAATTTCAGTTTTGAAAATCAGTTTTTTTTCAATCTTCACAAACAAATAACTTTCTATATAATGCATGAAAATTAAATCTACAAGAAGGGTTTTGATCTCCTATATGTTTTCTACAAGTCTCTTCAAAAGGTTTTTCAAAGTTTTGCGATATTCTGGTCGTAAATCGACGACCAAGTTGGCATTTCGGGACAGTTTCTAACGTCCAATAAATTAAGTTTTTCTCAATTTTGGAACTCGTTTTTCGTCGCACATGATGCGAATTAGCATGAACTATTTGAAAAGATTAAAGGTGTATAGGTTAGGATCATACCCGAAGAAATGGATCGAAAATTGATCGAGCGTGCACAAATTTATCTCGCTGCGAAGTCGGCTCCGCGGTGCTCGCTGATGCTGCTGTCAAACGCACGTGCGCGTTTCCTGCGATCGTCGACCGGCCTCCAACGGTCGTGGCGGTCGTCTAGATAGTCGGGAAGGTCGGGGGTGCGTCGGCTAGGGTTAGGGTTTACAAAAACTCCCTCTCTCTCTCTATCGATATATATAATGTATTTGGGGGTGTCGGGTTCGGCCGAAGCCAAAAAGGCTCGGCTCAGTTTTGTAAGGAGAGGGGGGGGAGGGGGTCGTGCTTATGCTGCTATGGATGGTTTTGTTTGCTTTACACATTTAGCTTTCCTTCCTTTTGTCTTATTCAAATGCTTACTTTATATATTATATATACCATTATATACATACATACCTACACACATACATACATACATACATACATACATACATACATACATACATACATACATACATACGTACATCTCACTAATTTACATACACACATATATACATCCATATATATACATATTATATATTCATTTATTAATACAACTTATTATCCTTATATATATATATATATATATATATATATATATAAATATATATATATATATATATATATATATATATATATATATATATATATATATATATACCTTAAATAAAAAAAATACCCAACAATATATATACAAATAAAGTCTAAATTATTTATAAAAAAAACAAAATATTTTATATTCTATATTTATTAAATATATTAAAAGTTTTTTATAAATAAAACTCTATTGAACATATATATATATATATATATATATATATATATATATATATATATATATATATATATATATATATATATATATATCCACAAAATACCTATCTTACTAATAATATAAAAACACTAACAATATTAATTTATATAATAATAAAATAATAAAATAATATAAATGACCATATTAGCCCTATCCAGGATAGTGGGGGTGACACAAGTTTAGTAATTTTAAATTTCAATTAATATAATTAATATTATTTTATGAATTAAATTTCGTTACGCCGCGACTATCTCAGATTAGCTGTAGGGGTACTGTCCGAGCTAACGGAGATACACAGGGGAACGCTTAAGTACTGTTTCACTTTAGCCTTAGCCATGGTGACAGATAGACCCTTTGTAGGCTTGTCTCGAAAACAGTTTTTGCATATTGAAAAATAATTAATAAAATAGAATTAATTAATATTAATGACATCTAAAATTTCTAATTTTTGACATAAATAATTGAAACGATTTTCCGCTAATGGTTTTGTAAAGATGTCAGCCAATTGTTTCTCTGTGTCTACATATTCTAGGTTTATATCTCCATTTGTTTGATGGTCTCTATGAAACTGATGTCATATCTCAATATGCTTAGTGCGAGAATGACATACGGGATTCATAGTCAAATTAATAGTACTATTGTAAAACCCCTAAATTTCTATTATATTTTAGTACTGATTTTTTTATTTATTTATACGTCGCATAGTCGTATTGTACGTCGTACGGGAAATTACGTTTTTCGTATTACTCGTCGAGTGCGAATATGTGCGAGGTACATATTTTTAGAAAAATGGTTTTTGATTTTATTATCGGTGATGGTTTCAAAATAATATATATAATAATTATTTTTATTAAAAGTTGTGAAAAGTATCTATCGAGGTTGCCAAAACTTATTATTTTAGTTATTTATAAAAGGCTATCTTATTTTAATAGTGGTAATTTAGAAAACTAGATTATGCGAATATTCTACTCGTGTAAAACGCATAAAAATTATTTCATGTATATTTTTAAAATTTATTTTTATTATGTATAATAATTTATTCAGCAAGAAGGTATTTTAAATATTTAAATATTTATGTTTATTTTCGAAATTATTTTTACCTAAATTTATTTAAAAGGTATTTTGAAGATATTTCCTACTAATATTTAAAATATATATTAGGATTTTCAAAATAATTATTATATAAATTCTATAAAAAGATATTTTGAATTTATTTATGATAAATTAAATTGTGATTAGATTTATTGATTTAAAAATAAATAGTTTAATTTAAATGTGTAATTTATCTATATTTAAATTGGATTTGGATTTAGATATGAATGTATTGGTTTAAATTTAATAGTAAAATTATCTATTTTGGTTTAAATAAATCCTAGTCTCTATCTACCAAGGATTGCTCAAACCTATAAATAGGGGAGACTCCCCATTGTTTCCTCCACAATTCTAGTCCACAAATTTCTCCACAAATATGCGTGCATCGTGTCTATGTCCATCCAAATTCTTATTCCAATCTTTTTACATTTACATAAATTTCTCTGTCGGACACACCCCCGACACAATCGAATCCTATTTCTAGCCTAAAACTCTAGCTCAGCCTCGTAGTAACCACCCGCTCCTCTCTCTGTCCTGCCGATAGCCATCACCACCATCGCCATCATCATCATCGTGGCCTCCTGCCACACAACCCTTGGTCGTCCTGTCACCACCAGCTCCACCAACCATCGTCACGGCCATTTCTGTGCCTCCGTCCCCACGCCACAGTAAACGCTCCCACCAGCACCACCATGTCATCCTTCCGACCTTCGGCCAAACTCCGACCCGTCCCTACATCATCCTCGACAAACACCAGTATAACCACCATCACAACCCGTACCACCGCCGTCATCCCCTCCAATCGCCCGAGACCATCAATCCACCAAAAATCAACAGAAATAAATATCGAACCTTACCTCTCCGGCCACACGTCCGTGGTGCGCTCCCCGACCGACATCTCCGCGCGCCGGCGCGAGCCTGCACTCCGTACGGATCGCCACTAACCTCCGCCTCCTCTCGTGGACAGCCGGAAGCACGCCTCACCCGGCCCTCCACGCTGGCAGGCTGGCCTGTGTCGCCCCCCGCTCGTGCCACCGCCTCACCTTTCCGACTGCCGTGTCGCTGCCCTAACCTCCATCTCAGGCGCCCTCCTCCGCCTTGTTTTCTTTCACGGCCAGATCAGCCGCCGCACGGGTCCACCGTTCCCTTCTGACGCCATCCAGTATACTCCACGCTCGGCAGCCCATGGCTGACCGCCCCTCCGACCTTCTTCCTCTCTCTCCCGCTTGCCGTTTCCCCGCTCCCCACCTGCGACCGCCGAACGCCACCCCGCGTCGGCGAGCGCGCCGTCCGCGCCCACTGAAAAGCCCCGCGTCGCCGCCCTAGCCGAGCGCCCGGCTCGCCGAACTCCGGGTTCCCACCTTCCGCGCCACCGACGTCCCCTCTCCCGAGCCCCCGACTCCTCTCCTTCTTCCCTCTCTCCCTCGATTTCTTCTCCAACTTTCTTTCTCTCTTCTCCTTCTTCAGTTTCTTTTTTTTGTTTTATTTTATTTTTTAACTGCTGTGTTGCTTTATCTAATTTTTTATTTTATTATTATTATTATTAGTAGTAGTAGTAGTAGTAGTAGTAGTAGTAATAGTATTTAGTTGAGGATATTAGTGTGGTGGTTATTAGTTTAATCATTATTATTATTATTAAGATTATTATTATTGATATATCATTTAGAGAATTATGTATTGTTATTTTTCAAATATATATAAATAAATCATAGAGCTATAGGTATAATTTAAAATTTTGAGTTTAGCCCTAAATTTTTTTTTAGATTTTTATATATTCGTTTAAAATATTTTAACTAATAAAACATAGATTTCTATCAGAAATCCTACATTTAAAACTTAGGATTTTGTCTAAATATGTTTATGATTTTTGTATTTAACCTAACGGTATTTTGGACAATAACATATACTTTCAAATTATTATATATAACCATCTTCAAGTATTTATGTGAATTTATTTAAACTCATAAAATATATTTTTCAAAGATTATAAAATATTTTCTAAAATCGTATATTTATCAAATTTCCTCCGATTATCCCCAGCTCGTGACTAAGCCCATTACTCCTATTCCCTCGCTAATTCTGTACTTCATTACGTCATCCCTAACTAATCTGACCATTCATGACCTGATGGAACAGTCCATGCCATCATCCGAGGCCGTCATGCATAGTTGTAACATCACAGTCATACTCCATGCCACATGATCATAGCACCATACCAGGCAACACACCAGACAAGTATACCTTGCTAATTAACTGTCATATTATTTATTTTTTGCATTATTTACTTTGTTTCATATTTGTTATTTTTCTTTGTTATAAACTGCACGTCCTAGTCACGCTTGGGTGCAAGCAACTTTATTAGTCGTTACTTTATTTTATGCATGTTAACTTAGTTTTAGCGGACTACCTTCTTGTTGTGGGATATTCTTATATCTCTTTTGGCCATGACACTCATACTACACGGATTGAGGCATTTTGCTAGGGGCATGACTTATGGACTGGCCATCTCTAAAGTCGTGTGACGGTAGATCTTCGTAACTGCTATGACTAGGATTTTAGAGACTCAAGCAGTTACAAAACTGGACGGGTCATGGACATGACTTGGTCAGTGTAGGAAATATCGGGGGAGGACAGTCGCTGGTGTGTATGGGAATCCAAACAAGTAAGCCACAGTCTCCGGATAGAACTGTAGCAATTTATATTTGCAGATACCCTCTGAGGTTTTGGACGTTACGGACGGATACGGATGACTGGATGCCAGTTACGTACTTATAGCATAAAATCACATCTATGTGCATGAAAGTTATCCTATAAATTGTACAATAGATTGTTAGCATTCCCTTTTTGCATATTGATGTCTAGGAGAGTCTTGCATATTATTATTATTTTGATAGTTCATATTAGCTTGTTCTTCCTGTATCTTGCTACGTCCCTCTGAGGACCTGGTTATTCCCAGGTGTGTGTTCATGTCTTCCACCGGTATACTAGCCGGGATCGTGGTCTTCTCCATTTATTCGAAGATGACGTGACTTGGTTCCTCCTTGCTACCTCCACTTTGTCCTTTTATATATTATGTACTTCTTTCTTTTTATTTTGGCTGGTAGTGGATGTGTCTCCACCAACATTTTGTACCAAAATAATTCATTATATGAAATCTTTTATTTTCTTATTTTGTGGATGTGATTAGTTAGTCGTAGTTTACTGCATTTTACAGCTTATGTATACATACAAGGCCCTGTACTTCGTATGTATACAGCTGGCATGTCTACGTACTTAGTCCTACATATTTTGGGACTGGGGCGTTACATGTTTTTGTGGTGGCCTATGCAGGTCCAGATAAATTGTTTGGTTACTTTACCGTACCAAGCAAGCCTGCGTATAGGATTAGAGTATAGGATCTCATCCACATACTTGACCTCCTTTCTCGATTTTGTTTTCAAACTACTGCTTGACTCATCGGTTTGCATCTTGCTTGATTTCTTCCATCATTATTCTTATATTCCCTTCGTGCTTGCTAGAGGTTAGGAATGTGACCCCTACTAGATAGACATGTTACATTTGTCCCAAAATACCCTTAGTTTAACTCTTGTAAGTTGGGTAGAATGCCTTACGACCTAACCATCCTTATGACCTTTACCAAGTCTTAGACAAGTAGACTGTAGGATAACCATATAGGTACCTAGATTCTTAAGAAGTTCGAACTAATTCTACTATCCTTCCGTCATAATCTCACGTGCCTATATTTTTACCATCTTGACTAAATTTTGCTACTATAGCCTAGTTTTGTAAGTTTAACCGTCATCAAACTTGTTCAAGACACATGCTATTGAGCGCGCACTCACTAACATATTGTCTAGTCAGAACCTGTGCATGATGGTCTGATCAACCAAGTGCGCTTTGGTTCGCTTATCGTATATCATTCTACGTGGATGGAGACATAGTTAAACTTGCCCCTAGAATCTCATCCGCGACTGCCTTGACAATTTTACTTGAAATTATTCAATCGTCGTTGAACCACATATTGGTATTCATAAACAACTTCTTTGGACTCATATTTATTTTCGTCTTTCAACTATTTTAGATGAAGACTCGCACTTGATAGATAGACCCAAAGTATCACCCTTAGTTGCCCTACCATCTATTGACAAGATAGTTAGCCACTGATTTTTATTTGTATTTGTACATCGCGTAGTTGCATTGTACGTCGCGCGCGAAATTTCGTTTTTTGTAATTGCTCGACGAGTGCGAATATGTGCGAGCGTACATATTTTAGAAAAACCTTTTTTTCTATTTTTATAGTTTCAAAATAATATATATAATAATTATTTTAGCTATCGTACCAAAATTTCCAAGTTTATTATTTTATTTATTTTATTTATAAAAAGCCTTTCATTTATAAAGTTATAATAATAAATAATATTCTTATAAAATGGTATATTAGAAAAGTATATTTATGTAAATATTAATTGTGCATACATATATATTTTATAATTATTTAAATGTAATTTTTGAAATTATTATTATTAGTATTTTGGAAAATATATTTTGAAATTATTGTGGCAATTTAAATCTTGATTTGATTTTATGGATTTATTTAAATAGTAAATTAATATCTATATTAAAATTTAATTTATCTTATTTGATTTTAAACTAAACGATAGAATATAATTATATTTAAATTGATTTAGATTTGGATTTAAATTTTTTGAATGGATTTAAATTAATAGATGAATTATTTAATGGGGAAATTAAACTACTCCTAATCCTTATCCAACTGGGGATTCCCACATCCTATAAAAGGCATGTACTCATCCATAAATTTTTATTTTCCATAATTTTCTCCACCACAAAGTGAGTGCCTCGTGTCCATTTCCATATCTTATTCCATATTTCATCTACATTATCTCCTTCCCCGTGTCGGACACACCCCGACATTATCAAATCCCTAACCTAACCCAGTCAGTCACCATCCACCGTCCCCACTTCCCATGGACACCACCGGCCCTGCACTCCTCCACCGCCATTACCAACATCATCATCCATCACCACCACCCTCTGCCTATTCTCGCCGGACACATCCGCCACTACGGCCATCGCCGCCACCACCCTCCTGCTCTCACACCATACCCAAACCATCACCACCGTCACCCGCCTTCCCTACGACCAGCACAACCCAGCCCGGCCGAACTCGTTGGGATTCTCCTCCACCCCATATTACAAACATAACCACCACCGTCACCGGCACCCCTCGCCGACGATCCCAAAAACCATCACCATCATCCTAAGTTGAGAATCCTCACCTGAGCGCCGTCGAGCTTCGCTTCACCTCCGCCAGATCCGGAGTGGATCTGGCCACCTCAATATCGCGCCCCCGCAGTCGAGCGCAGTTCCGGCGACCCCGCCGGACGAAATCTCAAAGATCCACGTCTCCCGCGCTGTCGGTCCGGAAGTCGACCGAACCAGCCGCACCTCACCACCGCCTCCCTCCTCTAGCGCCGAGACCGCCGCTGCCTCCTGCCGGCCACCGGCGCCAGAGCCGCCCGCCGATGGAGAACCCTTCTTCCTTCCGCCGCCTCCTTTCGCCATGTCCGCCACCTGCGTCTCCGCTCGACCGTCGCGGTCTTCTTTCCCGTCGGTGAAGTGAACCCCGCGCGCCGCCGACCCCATCGGTAAGAAACCCCCTCCCGATACCCCTCTCTCTCTCTCTCTCTTTCTCTCTCTCTCTCTCTCTCTGATCTAATCATTCCATTAGTAGCTTTAGAAGAAAGCAGTAGCTTTTAAGGGATATATTAATATTAATATTATTATTATTATTATTATTATTATTATTATTATTATTATTATTATTATATTACTGTTATTATTATTTATTATTATTAGTATTAT
Source organism: Iris pallida (assembly GCA_029216955.1). Taxonomy (NCBI): domain Eukaryota; kingdom Viridiplantae; phylum Streptophyta; class Magnoliopsida; order Asparagales; family Iridaceae; genus Iris; species Iris pallida. The sequence goes on from JANAVB010028399.1 coordinate 3,010,576, forward strand.
TATGTTTATTTTTATTATTATTACTGTTATTAGTATAATTATTATTTTATCACCAGGGGTTCATCCTTTACATTATTATTACTGTTATAAATATCTACACATGTAAATTAATGTTTTCAAGAGATTGTATTATTTTAAAATTTTATCATCTAAATAAATCATAGTTTTAAAATATTTACTAATTATTTGATCTATTCAAATAAATAGCTACTTTTATCTACCAATTATAGTTTGGACCTAAACTGATTTTAATAGAATTTTAAGTATTTATCTAAAATAAATTTTTGGAATATTTACCTACAAATAATTTGATCAATAAAATATAGTTTCCATTATTATAAATAAGTTATAAATATTTTCTAAATTTACAGTTTGAAGGATTATTAGAGTTTTAAGCCTCAAATGATTTTCTTGAAGTTTTAGATATTATGTAAAATATTTTCTTAATAAAATATTGATTTTAAACAAATACAAAATATATTTTTCCTAGATAGTTATGACTGTTTTCTAAATGAGTATATATATATATTTTTTAAATTGAGAATTATCTTTTGCATGAACCAAATCTTCCTCTTAGGATATATGACTTATGACCATGACTAATCACATACTTATTTCCTTCGGACTTCTTCACATCAAACATGGCTATTGGATAAAACGGAACTAGCCAGATCATCGCACCACACCAGACGACTCACCAGGCAAGATACCTTGCCATTATACTATTTATATTCAGTCTGCATTTTATTAAATATCACTGTTCATTTTTCCAGTTATTATAGTTCTTGATTTACTACATGCTCAGTGATTATTAGTTTACTTTGTTACTATCCTTTGATTGCATATGAACCTAGAGTTAGGGGACTACCGTTTGTGGTGTATTGTATATTCCTCAACACAGTTGTACCACGAGGATGTGTGAGATGAGTAGCATGTAGAGGTCCTTGCGTAGGGGCTAATCCCCCATGTGCATGCGTTAGGGCTAACTGCTAATAGAGGCATGTTAGAAGACTTAGCAGTTAGTATAGGTATGTGAGACATGGATGTGACTCTGTTAGGCATTGGGTGGGAAGAACAGTTCCTTAACGTATGGGTCCCTTATGCACTTTCCTATTACTGATCTTGCTGGCCTCTGACATTCGAGGAATATTATGCTTTGAGGTCCCTGGTATCCTGATGGGACCATACCTGAGATTACTGCCCCCGAGCCAGATGCCCATGCGTTGGAGGTTTGTTCTTAACTGCATGAACACAGTAGTACGGTTAGATTACCTTATTGTTGTCTTGCCACTTATATTCTTCGTGGCATATTTTGTATTCAGTATTTATGGCATGTTCTAACTGTATCTTGTTACATCCCTCTGAGGACCTGGTTATCTCGCCAGGTGTGTGCTCTTGTCTTTTGCAGGTGTTCTAGCCGTGGCCATGATCATCGCTATTCTTCGAGGATGATTGCACTTTGATTGTCTTCGCTTCGCTCGCCAAACTCTTTCTTTTGTGATGTATTTCTTTTCATAGTTGGTAGTAGATTTGTCTCCGCCCAACTACATGTACCAATGGCAATTTATAGTTGATTATATGACATCTCTTATTCTTTTATTCTGTGGATGAGATTAGTTAGATATGGTTACTGTATTTTATAGCTTACGTATATTTATTATACGACTGGCATGTCTACGTTCCTAGTCCTACGTATTTTGGGACTGGGGCGTTACGTATTGGTTTTCGTCTTTCAACTATTTTAGACGAAGACTCGTACTTGATAGATAGACCCAAAGTATCACCCTTAGTTGTCCTACCATATATTGACAAGATAGTTAGCCACTGACCAACCAATGTGACTATATCCTCGTCTAAAGTTACTCATCCTTTTCCTCGACCTTAGATTCATTACCGCGACCTTCTAATCATTCTTGAAACTTGAGGATGATTCTAACCATTCTCTTAATCGTACCCTCAACCTAGACGACCAATACACAACTTTTTCTCAAGGAACTATCTCTCTTAAGTCTTTAAATTATTTTGATCTACTTAAAACCCTTAATCTTTTCCTTTTACGTTTATTGGCCATGTCCATGATTTATTATCTAAATCACGAATTTCTAATGCTTGTTTATGTTGTTTCTTTGCCTCGTCCAGTGACTTGATCGTATTCATTACCGATATAACCCATGTGACTACTATACAATCTTCTAAAAGGAATCACCATCTCTTGAGCTCTAACTAATTTACCCTCGTTCCTTAAACCCTATTCTTTTCGAACGTTAACTAGCGACCCTTAACTATCCTCTAACCATACCCGTGATATTTTCTATAATCTATATCACAATTTCCTACAGCGTGTTTTGTTGAACGTTGTAATTGATTGTTCTCCATCGATACCGGATTGTGTCTTCTCACCCCCCACCTATTCTTAATTTCGAGGACGAAATTCTTGTAAGTTGGGTAGGATGTAAAACCCCTAAATTTTTACTATATTTTAGTACTGATTTTTTTATTTATTTATACGTCGCATAGTCGTATTGTACGTCGCGCAAAAAATTACGTTTTTCGTATTACTCGTCGAGTGCGAATATGTATGAGGTACATATTTTTAGAAAAATGGTTTTTTAATTTTATTATCGGTGATGGTTTCAAAATAATATATATAATAATTATTTTTATAAATTTGTGAAAAGTATCTATCGAGGTTGCCAAAACTTATTATTTTAGTTATTTATAAAAGGCTATCTTATTTTAATAGTGGTAATTTGGAAAACTAGATTATGTGAATATTCTACTCGTGTAAGACGCATGAAAATTATTTTATGTATATTTTCAAAATTTATTTTTATTATGTATAATAATTTATTCAGCAAGAAGGTATTTTAAATATTTAAATATTTATGTTTATTTTTGAAATTATTTTTACCTAAATTTATTTAAAAGGTATTTTGAAGATATTTCCTACTAATATTTAAAATATATATTGGGATTTTCGAAATTAATTATTATATAAATTCTATAAAAAGATATTTTGGATTTATTATGATAAATTAAATTGTGATTAGATTTATTGATTTAAAAATAAATAGTTTAATTTAAATGTGTAATTTATCTATATTTAAATTGGATTTGGATTAGATATGAATGTATTGGTTTAAATTTAATAGTAAAATTATCTATTTTGGTTTAAATAAATCCTAGTCTCTATCAACCAAGGATTGCTCAACCCTATAAATAGGGGAGACTCTCCATTGTTTCCTCCATAATACTAGTCCACAAATTTCTCCACAAATATAAGTGCATCGTGTCTGTGTCCATCCAAATTCTTATCCAATCTTTTACATTTACATAAATTTCTCTATCGGACACACCCCCGACACAATCGAATCATATTTCTAGCCTAAAACTCTAGCTCAGTCTCGCTGTAACCACCCGCTCCTCTCCCCGTCTGCCGATAGCCATCACCACCATCGCCATCATCATCATCGCGGCCTCCTGCCGCACAACCCCGATCGTCCTGTCACCACCAGCTCCACCAACCATCGTCACGGCCATTTCTGCGCCTCCATCCCCATGCCACTGTAAATGCTCCCACCAGCACCAGCCTGTCATCCTCCGACCTTCGGCCAAACTCCGACCCGTCTACATCATCCTCGACAAACACCAGTATAACCACCGTCACAACCCGTACCACCGCGTCATCCCCTCCAATCGCCCGAGACCATCAATCCACCAAAAATTCAGAAATAAATATCGAACCGTACCTCTCCGGCCACGTCCATGGTGCGCTCCCCACCGACATCTTCGCGCGCCGACGCGAGCCTGCACTCCGCACGGATCGCCACCAACCTCTGCCTCCTCTCGTGGACAGCAGGGAGCACGCCTCACCCGGCCCTCCATGCTGGCAGGACGGCCTGTGTCGCCACTCGCTCGTGCCACCGCCTAACCTTTCCGACCGTCGCACCGCCCTAACCTCCATCCAGGCGCCCTCCTCCGCCTTATTTTCTTCCGCCCAGATCAGCCGCTGCACGGGTCCGTGTGCCCTCCCGACGCCACCCAGTATACTCTGCGCTCGGCAGCCCATGGCTGACCGCCTCCGACCTTCTTCTCTCTCTCCTGCTTGCCGTTTCCCCCGCTCTCTGCCTGCGACCGCCGAACGCCGCCCCGCGTCGGCGAGCGCGCCGCCCGCCCACCGAGAAGCCCCACGTCGCGCCCTAGCCGAGCGCCCGGCTCGTCGAACTCCGGGTTTGGCCTCCCGCGCCACCGGCGTCCCCTCTCTCGAGCCCCCGACTCCTCTCCTTCTTTCCTCTCTCCTCGATTTCTTCTCCAACTTTCTTTCTCTCTCTCTCTCTTCTTCAGTTTCTTGTTTTATTTTATTTTTTTACTGCTGTGTTGCTTTATCTATTTTTATTTTATTTATTTTATTATTATTATATTTATTATTATTGTTATTAGTATTAGTATTTAGTTGAGGATATTAGTGTGGTGGTTATTAGTTTAATCATTATTATTATTATTATTATTATTAAGATTATTATTATTAATATAACATTTAGAGAATTATGTATTATTATTTTTCAAATATATATAAATAAAGCATAGAGCTATAGGTATAATTTCAAATTTTATTTAGCCCTAAAATATTTTTTTAGATTTTTATATATTTGTTTAAAATATTTTAACTAATAAAATATAGATTTCTATCAGAAATCCTACCTTTAAAACTTCGATTTTGTCTAAATATGTTTATGATTTTTGTATTTAACCTAACGGTATTTTGGACAATAACATATACTTTCAAATTATTATATATAACCATATTTATGTGAAATTATTTAAACTCATAAAATATATTTTTCAAAGATTGTAAAATATTTTCTAAAATCGTATATTTATCAAATTTCCTCCGATTATCCCCAGCCCGTGACTAAGCCCATTACTCATATTCCCTCGCCAATTCTGTACTTCATTACGCCTCCCTAACTAATCTGACCATTCTTGACCTGATGGAACAGTCCATGCCATCATCGAGGCCGTCATGCATAGTTTAACATCGCAGTCATACTCCATGCCACATGATCATAGCACATACCAGACGGCACACCAGGCAAGTATACCTTGCTAATTAACTGTCATATTATTAATTTTTGCATTATTTACTTTGTTTCATATTTGTTATTTTTCTTTGTTATAAACTGCGCGTCCAAGTCACACTTGGGTGCAAGCGACTTTATTAGTCATTACTTTATTTATGCATGTTAACTTAGTTTTAGCGGACTACCTTCTTGTTGTAGGATATTCTTGTATCTCCTTTGGCCATGACACTCACACAACACGGGTTGAGGCATTTTGCTAGGGGCATGACTTATGGACTGGCCATCTCTAAAGTCATGTGATGGTAGATCTTCGTAACTGCTATGACTAGGGTTTTAGAGACTCAAGCAGTTACAAAACTGGGTGGGTCATGGACATGACTTGGTCAGTGTGGGAAATATTGGGGAAGGACAGTCGCTAGTGCGTATGGGAATCCAAACAGGTAAACCACAGTCTCCGGATGGAACTGTGGTGATTTATTTGCAGATGCCCTCTGACGTTTTGGACGTTACGGACGGATACGGATACTGGATGCTAGTTACGTACTTATAGGCTAAAATCCCACCCATGCGCATGAAAGTTGTCCTCTAAATTGCACAATAGATGGTTAGCATTCCCTTTTTGCATATTGGTGTCTAGGAGAGTCTTGCATATTATTATTATTTTGACAGTTCATATTAGCTTGCTTCCTGTATCTTGCTACGTCCCTCTGAGGACCTGGTTATTCTCCAGGTGTGTTCATGTCTTCCGCAGGTATCCTAGCCGGGATCGTGGTCTTCTCCATTTATTCGAAGATGACGTGACTTGGTTCCTCCTTGCTACCTCCACTTAGTCCTTTTATATATCATGTACTTCTTCCTTTTTATTTTGGTTGGTAGTGGATGTGTCTCCACCCAATATATTGTACCAAAATAATTTATTATATGAAATCTTTATTCCCTTATTTTGTGGATGAGATTAGTTAGTTGTGGTTTACTGCATTTTACAGCTTATGTATACATACAAGGCCCTGTACTTCGTATGTATACAGCTGGCATGTCTACGTACTTAGTCCTACGTATTTTGGGACTGGGGCGTTACAACTATTATTGTCACAGAAAATGGATATGTGTATGTAATGTAAACCAAAGTCATCTAAGATTTGCTTCATCCACAAAATTTGTGCCCAACTAGAATATAATAGGAGATCAAAACCCTTCTAAGGTTTGCTTCATCCACAAAATAGGCTACACGATAATAGGTCTAATATTGTAGTCAAGTTTCTCTCCAATCCCATGTCTAGAATCTAGCAATGTAAGTCTGTACGGTCATCTCGATACAATAGTAATAATGATAAAAAAATCTAGAATGCTAGTACGAGGTCAATACCACGAATAGTCATGTAAACCTCGCATCCTGTGGTCAATCATGTCAATGGACACGTCAATATTCACGTAATGCCTAATGTCAATACTTGGTGTCATCATCATGACATCGGTACCCATCTATAAAATGGACACTAAGTATCAACATCCCTACCTCATGCAATGCTAATCAAAATAAACAACAAGAAAGAAAAAGGAAACAATCTATAACCACGACAAAGTACACTTGCTTGTAACTGTTGTTTGAGGGTAGGCCTACCAACTCCGGTGTCCTCGTCACTCCTTTCAAGATTACCTATAATAATACACTATTATTATTATTCTACATGACTTACCATATATAGGCTATATTAGGATCTGCGTCTACTAGTTCATAACGTTGATACAACACTATCTAACATATAAAAACCAACTTCTCTCATAAAATAATTATAACTATAATAAAAATATAAATTTAAATTCAAAATCATTTACAAATAATATTACCAAAATTATGTTTTCCATGGTGAAACTCTTCCACAATAGGTCAAATGTCAATACTACACATTGATACCACAATTCGACCTACTAATTTAGTCCCAAAAATAATTAATTAAAAAATTAAATTCTGTAAAAATTCTAGAAATTAGTTAAATTGTGGCTTTAATATTAAATCTTGCACAATAAATATTTTAATAAGTTTTTGAAGTATTGGAACTTTTGGACACAAAGAACATAAGATTTTTCGGACTTCAGTGTTACGACAAATGACACAAAATTAAAAATAGCAAACCAACTCAAATACTAATAAATAGATATGCGTTGGAAATCAATCGACACCTAGTTTCTGAATAAAAATATTAGAAGAATCGAAACTGATCTTAGGTAGGCTAAAAACTGCTCGCAACAGAACTCAAAAGTTCTAGACACCTTGTCGTAGAAACAACGTCACGGGCAAACCGCTTGGAACTGTGTGATCCAGCGATCGAAGATTGAAGTAGACACATAGAGGTAACTTATAATTTTTGTTTGTGGTCAATTGGATGAGAAAAAGTAGATAAACCTCATCTAGAAGTTGACTAACCAGCTGTGATAAATTTAGCACAAGTTCAGTCGACTTCGGGTGCCTTCCGCGCCTCATATCGACCAAATTAGGGGCTGAGACTCCTCCAAAAGGTGCCAGGTATCCTAGTGTCAAGATGAAGGTGGTAGGAGGGTTGAAAGAGGTCAGGTAATGAGTTTTTGTCGGATGGAAAGGAAAGTACAAAAATAGAGAAAAAATTGGAGGGGCACTCGGTTTTAATAGGAATATATAGAAAGTGTTCGAAAATCCTAGGTGGGAGAGTTTATGTATGGAGAAAGAAGGGGTGGAATAGGATTTGGTTTGGGGGGATTTGATTGTATATTCTAAAAGATACACCAATTATATCTCCTAGGATTTTAATCGGGTCCAAAATAGAAAGTTGTTTGGAGTTGGTTTAAATTAAATTTGAATTAATATGGATGTACATTAATTTATATAAATTTATCTAAGATATGTCTAATAGGTTAGGGTATCCTAAAATAGGCTCCATAGGTCCCTAGTTGGACTAGTTTTGGGCTGGTAGAATTTTTGTGATCGATTTGAGTCCAATATGTCTATAGTTTTGACTTATGTGCTATTTGAAAATAAATAGCACATGAAAACTCAATTGAGTGGCACACTAATGGCATGTGTGTAGTAGGCTCAAAATGGCTCAAAACTATATATTGGGTCAAATGGTTTTGATCTATGTCGAGTCCCGAACTCAAGTTGGAAGTTAGGTCTAGAATTACAGTAAACAGTCAAAATGGCTAAGTTGATCCGAAATTGTGCGAAGTTAAAAGAAAGTTGGAGAATAAGTTTAGATGGGACACGAAATATCAAATTGAAGGTCGACGTGTCTAGAATTCAAATATGGAAATAGATTTGAGAAATCGATATTTGTTGTGCTTCAAAAATCAAAACTGCGGTAAACTACTACTATAGTTATTATTGAGTTAAAATATATTTAATATTAAAATAAACATATTAAATAATTAAAAATAAATTTCAAAAATTAGGTGACTTACAACCTACTCACCTTAGAAAATTTTCTCCTCGAAATTAAATAATACTAATATGCAAAAAATCTATAACATAAACATAATAAGCTAAAACTTTCCGAAATTCGCAAATATATGGGGATATCGCTCCCGCATGGAATCTTCTCGCTCCCAAGTAGACTCATGGAGAATGGTATTTCCATGCAACCCAAACTTATCAAAATGTATGCCCTCTAAGCGTCTTTTACTAGTATCTAAGATACCAACTGGTTGCTCCTCGTATGATTGGCCAGGTCCCACTGCGATCTCGAAATGATCGACCACATAACCGGGATCAGTCAAATACCTTCTCAACTGTGAGACATGGAATACATCATATACTCCCTGTAATGATAGATATAATGCAAGACGAAACGCCACTTCTCCAACATGCTCTATATTACCAAAGGGTTACAAATCTAGAGGTAAGGATTCTAACTTGGCTCTTACACCTTTATCTGTGACTAACTATATAAAAAATCATAATTCCCCCGTGTCACGACTCGCACCCAAAATTTGGGCATGAGTCGTGAGTACGTCTAGCCTACATCGCACTGTCGGTGGTAGAACGTTATCTAAATATCTATAATTTTTACAACACAACCGCGTAGCTTATATATTCCATATCACTTTCAGTTCCACAGATAGATCAAGAGCAACTAAATATACTCATTCACAGCTAAAGAAGAGAGAGAAAATAAAACTGAATAATCTCAAAAAGTCGAATAATACTAAGTGCCAAAGCACTGGTCCAACTCAAATAATCCTCGAATGAAAAAATAACTAAAAAGGTTCCCGGAGACAAATTTGACCAAAAATAGATATCATCTAACTATCTATCATTTGTAGATGGAAACTCTGCTAAGGTCACGTCCAGATCACCCTGTATACCAAAATCAGTCTCTATAGTGTGCTCATAATAAGTGGTACAAAAGTCCTCTAACTTATCACCGAAAAATAGTTTATCCAGTCAGGATTGGAACAAGTACACATATGACAGGCTATTCAAAACATGATAGAAATTACAAAATATAAAAATAGCATATGAGATATAAACTAGCAAGTGAACTGACAATATGGTATAGCAAGAAAAAGGAACAGACAAACTCTATAACAAGATATAGCAACTAAAGGAAAACATGTAAATATGATGACATGGCATATGGTGAAGAAAACAAAAGAACCAAGTAAATCGACACCTATCTAAGTGTGTTGAAATATCGTGTTCGACATGTGAAAGACTAATGGATAAATCTGGCCAACCACACATGTCATGTGCGGCTGCTATTCGTCACGAAAGACCATGGGATAGAAAAGGTAGTTCACACGTCTACTAAGATATTTTTTGTCCGACTAGTACTCATGGATTCAAATAGGTCATGAATACGGTAATCATGTAAATACATTAGTCACGAAATATAACAGGTGAGGAATCTATAATACTAACATGTATATCAAGCGTGTCAGCAAAATAGGAGATGCATATGTAAAATATGTAATAAAAAAACTTCAAGAATCGAAAGAAATCAGTATATGTAGTTGCATGTGGTCTTGAGCTGCTATAATGCCCCAGTCCCAAAATACTTAGGACCAAGTACGTAGGCATGCCAGCTGTACATATACGAAGATACTCCAATATATGGAATCCTCGTATACTACATAAGCTGTAAAATGCAGTAAACCATGATAACTAAATCTCATCCACAGAAATAAAGAATAATAATATAATCACTATGAATTTATCATTTGTACAAGTAGTTGGGTGGAGACAAATCCACTACCAACTAATTTAAATGAGAAAATATACAAAAAAAAATTGATCGATAAAGATGGCGAGATGAACCAGGAGCAATCATATTCGAAGGAAAGGGAAGAACACGATCTGGGCTAGAGCACCTGTGAAGCATCATGAAAAGCACACACACCTGGAGAGATAACCAGGTCCTCAGAGCGACGTAACAAGATACAAGAAAATACCATGCCATATAAACTGTGATATATAATAGAGAGTAAAAGGGGATGCATACAATAGGGTGCCTACCAGTTCTACGGTGATAATACAGTTAAGAACAAACCTTCAACGCATGGGCACTCTAGCTATAGGTATAGAAAACTTAGGTATGGTCCCACCAGGATACCAGGGACCTCAAAGCATAACATTCATCGAATGTCAGAGGCTAGTAGGATCAGGAATAGAAAGTGCATACGTGGCCCATACGTTAAGGAACTGTCCTCCCCACCCAATGCCTAATAGGGTCACATCCATGTCCCATAGGAACCTCTAGTAACTGTCAAGTCCACTAACATGCAATTCTATTGGCAGTTACTCATAACCGTCGCACGCCTCATACGTATCGGTGGACAGCCGACGACACGAGTACATGTCCTACATGTGACTCACAATACGTGTAAGGCATGTGTCAAGGCCATATGAGATATACCAATATCTTATCACCAATGGGTGGTCACTAATCTAAGTCAATGCAAGAAAATAGAACAAAACAAGTAAAATGACTAATACGGTCGCTTGCACCCAAGTATGACTTGGACGCACAATGATATAATACTAACAATAGATAAGTAATATTGAATTAAATAACTAAAAATGAGAATAAGTAAATCACAGAGTAAGGTGGCAAGGTATCTTGCCTGAGGTTGTGTGCAAAAGAGCAGGATCCAATAGCTCAAACCAGTAAATCAACGAAGCAAGAAACTCGGAATCCACGAACGACTCCGGATGCTGAAACAAACATCAAGAACATTTCAGGTGTAAAAGATATCTAGGAAACGCTGTCCAAAAGTCCAATTCTGGAACAGGAGCAAATTCATAATTTCGGGGCAAAATGATATCCGCCGTTGGACCTATTTTGCACCGAAAAGCGTGCCAGTGCCTATGATCTCTAAAGTCGTCAAACTACATAGCTACAGGTCTGGTTTGATGAGACGAACCCAATCGTATGTCCAGAGTTTGATTCAGACGGGCCGTGTACAATTTTGTCTGTTGGATCGGGTCACAGGCCCGCCAAATAGGCGTTCCGATCGACCTTCTCAGAATCGGACCAAACTTGGCACACAAGACCAAAAATTTAATACGGTTATGTTGGTGCAAGTTTCGTCTCGATACGACGAACGTACCGAAGTTATGGCCAAGTTTGCAAAAGGTCGATGCAGGGGTATCTTGACGGATACGTACTGATTTCGTCGCGCACACGCAACAAATTCGAGTTCCGTCAGTTCCCACACGTCGGAAACATCCATAAGCGCCTTTTGGAGCATATAGTTTGCGACCACGTCGCCCGGTTTGTCGGGACACACGCCATATCAGGAAAAGTTTTCCAATTTTAACGTTTTAAAGACAATTTTTTCCTCCAAATTTAACATTGAATAACTTCATGCATACTAATTGAAAAGTAAAACTACCAGATGCGTTGTAATCTCATTTATGTTGTCATTGACTATTTTTAATTATTTATCTAAAACCCTAATGTACAGATTGGAATTTGGCTTCCAAGTTGAGGTTTTGACAGCCTCCATACCCTGTTTATCGAACATTTTTTGGGCAACTTTGCTCCAATTTTTGAGCAATCTCTTGGGTTTTATAGGATTCTATTTGGAGGGGTTTGGAGGGGTTCATATAGGCTTCATAAAGAATTTATAGATGCTAAAATGATCGAGTATTTATGGAGATATGAGCTACGAAAGATGTGCACATGATTTGTCAGACGAAAATAGAGGACTCTGTTCTCTGTTGGGTTGGGGCTCTTTCCGACGACTCGATGGCCATGCGTGATGTGCAAACGGCTGGGGGTCGCGCAAGGGGGTTGTAGACTCACTGGACTTGGTGTTTGGGATTGGAGAGGAGGTTCGATGGAAACTTCTGAAGGAAATCTATGGTTGGCCCCGGGGTATCGAGTTTATCCAGGGTATTTGAATCTCTAATCCAATTCGAATTAGATTGATATGTAATTTAGGGTTTGATTCAAATTTAAAGGCTGGATAGGAATTGTGAACCTTGCTGGAGGATTTGATTGCATAAGTTTGAAATTTGAACCAATCTCCAGTTGAGCGCGGGAAGGTTTCTGAATCGGGAATACTCAGGTACTGTTCACGGGTTGTGAACAGTACTGTGTTATGCATATTTATATATTTTTTACTTTAATAATATATATATATATATATATATATATTTACTATATATATATATATATATATATGTATATAAACAATTAGATCTCGCGAATAACCCTCCCAAACTTATAGAGATCGAGCTCGGAGGTCTAACACACAGCCAACCGCTGGTTTATGATAACAATTATCTTCTGTAAACACTGTCAGATGAGCGGCCACTCCATGCAGCTTCGTGCCCACCCGAGCAAGAAGTCTAACCCGCACATCTCCGTGTGCTAAGGGCGGCCACCGTAACTGTGATATTGCTAATCAGAACGCGCTCCCCATTCCTATCCTTCTGGTGTACGACCCAGCTTTGCGGACCAGCTCCTGCCCGTCCATCACGACTTGTTCTGCGATTGTTCCTTCATTCCACCAGCAATCTCTTTCAACAATTTGCTTGAACTTCTCACATGCACCTCTCTTGACAGGGCTCCCGATAATCCAAGTGAGCCCTCTACGTCGATCCCCAGCGGAGAGGACCAGTCCGATTCCCCTAAACCCAGCCGCTCTGTCGAGCCATAACCCCCATTCATACTCTTCCAGGAGGAGCCAGACCGAACATCGCGCCAACCACCATTTCATCCCTCAACATACCAGAGTCCACTACCTCCCTCTTCAGAGCTATATCAATCTTCCACTTGTTACACCGATCCCTCGCATCAGTCTGGTGAGGCTCCGACAGAGAACCGACAAGAACAAAATTCTGAACCTCGGCGTATCGACACTTATCCATCTGACACCTCTTTCGAAATGAACTTATCCTCATCAGGCACAGGGCCCCTCGGCACCCTCCCATCTCATAGCGGATGTTCAACCCAGTTTCAATACCACTTTAATCGGCAGATTCTAGCAAGCCAAGGAAGCGGGTTTCCTGGACCGCAAAAATCCCCTTTGTGCCCTGGAAGAAAATAAAAATGACTCCAACCTCCTTCACAGATTATAATAACAACAAGAACCCGGCAGGACTAGCAAGGAGATCGCAGTCAACGGGTCCATCATCATACCCACCAAAAAAACCTCCTCTAAAAAGCACAAAAACACACAAAGAAGCAGATGGCTATGACAACAAGGTTAGCAACGAAGCTTACTCACCTCCCTTCCATTACCCAATCTAATGCTTAACATTATATCCTGGAATGTGAGAGGGCTCGCCAATAAATCGACGCTGAATAGAATCCTCAGCCTCAAGAAAATTAATCGTATTGACCTACTTATCATTATCGAACCCAAAATTCCTCAAAGAAGAATCAAAGCCACTCAACTCAAGCTAGGTTTCCCACACGCCATCACAGGATGCAATGACATCTGGGTTTTCTTCGAGCCAGAAGTCAAATTTGGCATCATAAAAGATTCGCCTCAGGCTCTATCTTATTGGGTCGAACATCCGGTCCTCAAGTCCCGGTCCCTCCTGTCCGTCGTCCACAAAAGTTGTGACATCCCTGAGCATAGAATACTTTGGAAAGACCTTTTGGAAGTGCCTTACCCTACCAGGGTCTCCCGTGGCTCTGCATCGAAGATTTCAACACGGTGTCTTGCAGAGAAGAGAAATTCTGTGGTCGTACGCCCCACACAGCCTGCGATGGACGATTTCAACAACTTCAGCTTCCACGAAAACTTAACCTCCATCTCCTTCCACGGCAGTGTACACTGGTGCAACATGCAGGAGGGACATCGGCACCAGTACTCATGTCTGGATCGAGAAATGGTCAATGACAGTTGGACTAACATGGGCCTCGCCACCAACCTCTCTCATCTGAACTCCACTGAATCGGACCACTCTCCTCTGCTCATCAAGATCAGCATCAATCACACCAGAACTAAAAAACCATTTCGCTTTCTCGACTTCTGGCGGTATCATCCCCAATTTCGAAGCGTCGTTGCATCATCTTGGAACTCTGTTTCGAACTTAACCCACTATTACGTATGGTGACTAAACTGAAAGCCACTCGTTAGGCATTATCGTCCTGGAGAAAAATGGCTTTTGGAGACATCTTTCAGGCTATTAAGGAGGCAGAAGATGACGTCACCCGTGCTGAGACCTCATTTGCTATTGACAGTTCTCCAGCTGCTGGCACCTCGCTCAACCTTGCCAGAGCTATTCTTAAATCCAGGCTTAAGGTAGAAAAGAATTCTGGAAGCAAAAAGCCAGATTGATATGGGACAGCGACGGCGACCGGAACACCAATTTCTTCCATACGTGTCAAAGGCGCAGAAACTAATTAAAATTACACCGAATTTTCGACGATAACGGCGTCCTAGTGGAAGACTAGGAAGGCATTCAGGTGGCGACAGAGAATTTCTACTCTAACCTTTTCACAAAAGAGCGTTAAAGACGATGCGCTTTTGTCCGTTATCCCATCCCTCATCAGCACAGCGAGAACGAGGACCTGGTGACTACTCCTTCGGAGGAGGAGGTGGAAGCGGTCGTGGTCTATTAATGAACACAGTTCCCCGGGGCCTGACGGTTTCAATGGCGTCTTCTTCAGAGCTTGTTGGCACATCATGAAATCTGACATACTGGAGGCCACTATTGCCTTTTCTTGGGGGCGAGATATCCCAATTCCATTTTCTGCACCAATATCATCCTAATCCCCAAGAGAGACAACCCGAAAACCTTCAAAGACTTCCATCCCATCAGCTTATGCACCTTCACCAATAGATCATATCGAAGATCGTAGCCAATCGGATGTCCCATCTCCTCCCCAAGATCATCTTCGAAGAACAAAGTAGGTTTGTTAAAGGCCGGAACATCACTGACAACATCCTTCTTGCTCAAGAGATGATTACATATATGAAGTTCCCGTCCAGGGGGGAACGTCCCATCAAACTGGACATGGAGAAGGCTTACGACCGCCTGGATTGGCAATTCATGATCTGGGTCTTCAGGGCTTTCAGTTTTTCGAATCCTGGATTGACATCATATTCAGATCTATCAACAATACATGGTTCTCCACCGTTATCAATGGCCAGGCGGCAGGTTTCTTCCGATCTACTCGTGGAGTTAGACAGGGGGACCCCCTCTCCTCCACCATTTTCATCATCATGGCAGAAGCTCTCAGCAGAAGCCTTAATAGTATGCACAGAATGCCCATTTTTATCACTTCTACCCCACCACTGGCTGTCTACTTATCACTCATCTAGCGTATACCGACGACATCCTTATTTTCTTTTTAGAGACATCGGTTCGATCGAGGTGGTTCTGAGTACGCTTGCTAGATACACTAGATGCTCCGGACAACGCATCAATAAAAACAAGAGCGTCATCTATACCCATCACAAAGCTGATAGAACTAGTGCTGTTCTCTCTAACATGACCTCGTTCGCCACGGCCTACCCGCCTTTCCTCTACCTGGGTTGCCCGCTGGTATACGGAAAGTCTAACTCGGGTATCTTCGACCACTTGTTTACAAGATCCGTAAAATGATTACGGGATGGCACAACGCTACATTATCCCCAGGGGGCAAGACAATCCTTATCAAACATGTTCTTCTTCCATCCCGTTGTGTCACCCAAGAAGGTCCTCCACTCCCTAGAAGCCCTCTTCGCCAAGTTCTTCTGGGAATATTCGAAGGCAAGGACTAACATCAATGGGCTGGCTGGGATACCATGGCCAAATCCACTATAGAAAGAAGACTGGGGTTCAGTAGACTGGCCCCTCGTGGACGCTGCTCCATGAAGCTGTGGTAGAAGCTGCGCACGGAGAGCTCGCTATGAACGAGGTTCATGAGAGCTAGATACTCTAGATTCTCATCTCTCGGAGGCGGTCTCTAACAACAGATCTTCGGCGTCGTGGCGTCGTAACATCCGTGGTCACAACATTGTAGAACCTTTAATTTCTTCAGTTAGGCGACGGTCGCTCATCGGCCTGCCTGGAGCGGTGGCTTAGAAAAGACAACCTCCAGCCCAACGCTCGTACCCCGCAGTGATACGAAATTAGGGATCTATGGGAGAACAGTTCTGGATGGAATTTTGGAGGGTCAGAGATTAGCTAGGTCAGCCGACGGTCGACGGTCTTCTTGCTGCCAGGCTGCGGATCACTAACACTTCGACACGTGGAGATGGTCTCCTAATCCAGGCAGGATTTTTACGCTGGCATCGGCTAGTATTGTGGCCAGAGGCAGGGGCGTGCCAGATACCACTCGTGCTAAGTTCTGGCAGTCCTGCATTCTCATCAAATGGTCTATCCTCATCTGGCGCGTGTTACGTCTCAAATTACCAACGGACGACTCTATCAAATCTATCGGTTTCAGCTTAGCGTCCAGATGCCACTGCTGCGTAGAACACAATTCGAAATCGGCAGAGCATGTCCTTCTTTCAGGGGAGTTGGCGACTCGAATATGGTTTAATCTCTACAATAGACTAAATATCGTCCCTCCGGCTGGGGCTTCCACGATCTTCTGGACAGCTGGAGCGGCTCCCACGGACATTAGATCGTCGCAGCCGCTGAATTTGTTCTTATGGAAGAACAGGAACAAATTCAGATATGAAGGCCGCCAGCTCCTCCCTAGCAATTATTCAGAGAGGTCATCAGACAAATCTTCAAGCTAGGAGGCGTTGCTCTCACGCCTCCAACACTTTTGGGTGGCCCTTATTTAGGTGTTCTTTCAGCTCTCTTATGCTCCCCTATTGGCGGTCGTAGAGAACTGATGTCATTTTGTGCGTGGCCAGCACTGTTTGTTCTGTTTTTCTCTGGAAGCGTTTTGTACGCTTTCTTGTATAGGCTTCGGCATTTTGCGCATATTCTTTAATAAAGTTTCGGTTCTTCTAATATATATATATTTTTATTTTTTTTTATTTTTTTAAAGTTTCGTTCTTCTAATATATATATATATATATATATATATATATATATATATATATATATATATATATATATATATATATATATATATATTTGTATATATATATACTAATTGCTATTATATAATAGATATATCTATATTTATATATATATATTATAATATATATATATTTTAAATTAGATATATAAGCAATTAGATATATCTAAATGCCTATAAAAAGTTATAAAAATCTGTATACAAAAAAAATTAAATTTCTAAACTTTATTTTCTATAAATATTTACCTTCATAAATGTACCTATTTTATATATTAGAAATCGTTTCTAAGGAAATAAATACATGGGAAAATAATGATATTGTTAGCAATGATAATAATAATAAATAAATAAATAAAAGTAATAACTATAATTATAATAACAATCATCAAATAAATGGGGTCATTTGACGGTGCATATTGCCACTATTATTATTATTTACTAGCAATATTAAATTTTCCAAACCATTCCAAAACTACTAATAATAATAATTGATTAAATAAATATTAAAACATGGATTATTAATCATAATATGATTTAATAAAATATAAGCAACTAAAGGTTAAACAAAGAGATGTCTGTAGCTAATACACTAGCCATATCGCATAACTGCGCTAGCCGTGCCATACTTTCAAGTCAACTAACACAACAAAACTTAATAATGACTAAGGTTGCTTTTATTTAAAAACATCATTTAAAATATTTAAAAAATCCAAAGTTATTCATTTAAGCAAAATATTTTAAAAAATTACAAAAAGTTAGGGGTTTACATCCTACCCAACTTATAAGAATTTCGTCCTCAAAATTAAAAATAATCTTAATATCAAAGAATAACGATATTTAAAATACGAGGGGGGGAGTAAGTACGTCGTATCGTAAGTCAAAAAAAGGTGGAGGGCTAGTTATAAAAAGAATCTAATTTGACGTTATATTCTACAAGATGGGGTATTCTTTGTTCGAATGTAACTAGAACGTGTTGGTTCAACGAAATTTTAGTCTTCACCTAACATGGGTAGGTAAGAGATGAGATTGAAGAACCTTGGGAATAGAGAATTTATGGCCAAGAGATGAGATTCTATAACAAATAGAACCTTGCTATAAATTCGATTAGGTAAGTGTCTAGAATCTTGTAGTCGAGATGACTAGTGGTGTGGGATCGATGTTAGTGTCGTTAGGAGGCATGGGCTTGCTTGAGTGAGAAGCATATGTCATAGGTGTGATGCGTCTTGGATGGATCATAGGTATTCAGTTTAGTCAAGGGAGTGGGCCTATTGTATGGTGAAAATCAAACAGAACAAAATAAGCATCCATGGTTTATTCTAAGGGGAATGTGTCATACATGTTGTGTAATTAAAATAGAGCATAGGGAGATGTATTTGTGTGGAACATATATGTCATGCGTATAGCTTGACTGGTCTAGTTCATGAGTGTGAAATTTGTTCGAAGGAAACGGCTCGTGTTGTGCTCAAAATATCAAAGTCACGGTAGAGGGTATCAATTGATATGGATAGAAGTAGACGTTAAAAACCACTAAATTATTAGTCTAGTTGGAACCAATCTATCCCAATCATTTGATACTCCTAGAGAAGCTTGCAATTACACTTCAAAAATTTTTGTTTCAAAATTGAGACTAAAGCACGATTTTTATGATATAACAGAATTTAAAAAATCAAGGTTGTGATATTTTGTCGCGCTTATCTAACTGCACGAGCAAAGGGGTATAAAAGATAATGAAGATCGTATCGTAACTTTTAAACAGATGGGAGAACGGTTACTGTTGGAATCCAATTTGGCATCCCATTCTAGAAGATAGAGACACTAAGTTCAAGGTTCTACCCACTTAAGGAAGTTTGGTTAATCATGGGAAGCACATTAATAGACTTCTAAGAAGGCCAAAATCCAAGGAGAGGTATAAAAATAGGTTCTTCTGATCGCAGTCACGGACTCTATAGAAAGTCTAGGCATTACATATTTAACATTGCTCCTATATCGACTATGTCTTATCAAGGCAGTAGGAGAGGTCTTGGTTAAGCATAACCGAAAATAATTTATATAGAAGGATTCCTTTCCTCCCATAACCTAGGCTACAAAGAGATGCGGTTAAGGGACTGATGGAAAGGAGGTTTTAGTGAACCAAGAGATGGAGACTACATAACTGTGTAGGGACCTATTTTAAGGTTTGGTTTTATAGTCCAAACATGGTGATATGCACAGATGGGTTTAACTGAGTCTCAATAGGTTCCTTAATTGGACTTCAATCTTTGATTGCATGAACCTTAGATTTTAATCTATAGTGGCTGGACAAAATCTTGTGGAATCAATTTAAACTATCCCTATTAGGTTAGGGTAATATAGAATAGGTTCCAATTCAAGTGGTTGGCCTAATTGTCAGTCGGTTGGTTGACTAGGTTCCTAAAGATCGAAAATGTGCCTTCTGTGACTTTTGTGTTTAAGTAGCACAAGAAGACTCAAGTAGGTGGCACAATAGTGACATTCTTTGAGGTCTTCAAGTAGATCACAACCATATATTGGGCCAAAAGATTTGAGTCAAGGTTGGATCTCTAATTGCAGTCGAAAAGTACATCGGTGTTATGGTAAGGGTTATCGCTAGTCTTTTTGACTTGAAAGTCGTATCATAAAAATAGAGTACAAGGGGATGTGTTTGAGTGGGACATGATATGTCTACATGAAGATGGAGTCATCTATGTCATGTATGTGAAATTTGTTGGAAGGTAACAGCTGGTCTCGTGCTCCGAATATTAATATCACGGTCGGGGACACCAAATGATCTAAATGGAAAGTGGGAGTTCACGGGCACTAATATCATCCTAATGGAAATTAACTTATCCTGATCAATCAGTAATCTTCTTATATCCTAAAATTTAGAAGGCTTACATTCTACTCACTTTAGAGACTAGGACATGGTTTTAGGAGTAATGAGGTTAGGAATATTGAGTCGCGACATCGTACCTTGACCTTTGGTAATAATAAGTCATGATATGATCAAACGTAATATGGTAGTTGTAAATCAGTTTCGAGGATCGTACTCTATTTTCCAATAAATGGATACGATTGTATACAATGATACATGAGTCAATAAAACATAATGACCCACTCCTCTATAGTATACGAGGGTCTATTGGTGGGATAATGAACTCTAAGCACGTCATACGAAAGATCTCTAACGACTAAGTCATGAAATTCTATTTGCGTCAATCTTGCCAGACTGTGGTCATAAGGGTTCTAACGGTATCGAATGTAGTGGGGTATTATGTTATGGATACTGGCTAGGCTAGTGAAGTATTGTTCTAATGCTAAGTCACTCTTTAATAATAAAATCTTTACCTAAAATAACACCGATTGGATCCCTACAAATTTTTTTTTCTTTTCTTTTTCGTCGGTATTAATATCACCACGCTGTGCTGCGTGTGGCTTATAGATGTCAGCCATATGTACATTGAATGGAATACGGGGTATAGACATGCCATCAATATCTATATAATGTTTATTAAATGGAGGATAATGGCGGAGATTGTCCATACCAACAGACAATCACAGTCAAACTCTTTAGGTAATAGAGTAAAAGTAAATTCATGTCTTAGAGTTTCCATGTATATCCTGTAGTTGGACAGGAATAATAGTTTTATAATTTACCTGGACTTGTCGTCCCATAAAGTCGTTTAACCGACATGGCCTTTCGACCTTTATTCGTAAGTGCTCAGGTATAAATATTTCTTGTAATACACTAGCCTCCGCCCCTGTATCCAGGAGTGCGTGGATAGTTAATTCTTTATACCCTGGTATATGTAAAGTCAGGGGTATATAAATATGATATTGTGGAGCTGTCTTTAGATCATAAGTTGTCCTGATCATTACTTGGAGATTTGAGTAACTCTTCCAATTCAGGAATACTATCTAAAGGTATTTTAAGCCAATCAATATCATCATTGATTCGCTCAAAATCCAAGCTCATAGTATCTAGAGATGTACTGGCGAGTTCTAGATCCAGTTCATCATCTAGAGTGAGATCTATATGATCCTCAGGCTGCAATTCAATAGTAGTGGTTTCGATCTCTTTATTTTTTTGTCGACAGTTCGAGGCCTTTATCCCACGGAGGGTAGCCCTTTCCCTGGCGGCCTGGTTCATTTTATGATACATACGAATATGTTCTCTAAGACAGCAAAGTATTGTCAAGCTGTCGCATAACAATAGTCCTATAGATAGATTTTATAGGATAATCATATTTTATAATTTCTTTATATTTACTTGTAATAACAAATTTTATAAGCCTCTTTTATTTGGCTAGCATTAAACTCAGTATGCTTACTTTCTTTGTACTCATTAAGCAAGATCTGAGTTTTGTTCCCTTATTCGGGATAATGGTGTATGTACCGCTAAACTTTCTCTTTGTTGTTTTGTTTGATCTAATAATAATTTAGTCCTCCCTTCTACAGGACAATCACTAATACTAGCTCTATGAGAGAATTCATCAATTGGTAATTGATGTGTACCAAGATGACTCATGGAGTTAGATCGTGATATTCTCACTGTATTGAAGACGAGGATTCTTCATCCTGAATAGGTCGTCGGTTATTTACAACCGTAGATATTATATTTCCTGATGCAATGAAGTACTCGGTAGGTACTTCGGTTTTTGGTTTAAGAGATTTTACAAACAACTGCATCTCGTTGTCTAATCTCAAATGTTCTAATTTAACTAATCTTGGTTGAATGGTTTTACCTACTCCAACCTCAAATAGTTTTACTAAATGTTTGGGAGTAATGGACTTGAATGTAGGAGTATCATTCAAGGCCATACAATGTTCCCATTGTATTCCCAAAACCTTGGAGCCAGGCAAGAGTTCTATGCCTTGTAGGTTTATAGATAAAGTACAGGTTTTTTGTATATTCTCATCCTCAAGACTTATAGAAAAGTCGGGATGAATATTCATTCCAAATAATCTATTTGCTAATTGGATTTAGCTCCTCCAATAATACTATTTAGAGGATTATTAATTATACGTTCATCCATGCAAACAACTAATATGGGTGTATCTATTCCGGTTCGGAATAGACCTGTTATTTTTACTTGTATTAACCCAATATGCAGATATCATTTTTGGGTATTTCTTTTTCAGTTTTTCTATCTTCCTTTTATCAAGGAGACAGATAGAAGAGAAATCTTCTCCTCCGCGTAACTCAATATTTCCTTGCATTCTTTCGAATACATATGTATGTTTATTTAAAAATCTAGACTGAAAGAAATTGGTTTATATACCTCCTTTTTATCAGAATGAGGTATAGCTTCTTTTAGCTTTTCCAAATCTTCATCGGTAATTTCAAATTGCTCTCCTTCACTGCGAGAGAGGCTAGATTTGAAGTTTCCTCTGAAGTTATAGTATTCATATATATTCTAAATTCACAGTATTGTTCATGATAGTCTCTACCTGAGCTACTAGATCAGGTGGAGGTTCATTAATGGGTTTTCTAAGGGGTGGATCAACAACAATAGGTAGATCCTCGTATTTGTGGATTACTAACCCAATTGGATCTCCCCTATCAATGTCATAATCCCCTTCCCAAGTCGTATTTTTGACTGTTATAGTCACATTATGTCTAGAAACGGGCTCAATAAAGCCCTGTGTAAGGATTATACCTTTATTAGCATGTAGAGGTATACTATGGATTATCCCATAATATCCTAGAGGTATAAATATTCTTAAATCGAGGCTTATTTCTGCGCTTCGATACCTCTTTATAGTAACAGCCTTACTGGCATATAAAGTATATCCAGCTGAGATTCCCTCTTTTATGGGGAGGATCCCCTTATCACTAAGGAGGGTAATCCTTACCTGATTGTATGTTTTATTTATGGTATTCATATTTATTTAAGATGCTCAATAGAGTTACAGAGATCCTCATCCGAATCTCCTGCTTCTTTTGAGGATATGCTCATAGATTCTATCTCATATAATGACGAAGCAGAAGTATCACTGCTCATTTCGTCAATAGTACCAGTATGTATTCCATATTCTTCAAGGTCATTGATAATAATGCTGCTAATGGTTTCTGGACATTCATTAGCGAAATGACCTTCTCTATTACATTTAAAACATTTACATCCTTTTCGAATTTTTTCTTTTAATAAACTTTCTTTTTTCAAATTTCTTTCGGATTTGAATTTCCTTTTGAAATTCGGTTTCCATTTTTTTCGAGTGATTATATATTTCTTTTTCTAAAGGTCTTACCCCTTTTATTTCTAAGCCATCTCTTTTTTGACCCTCTATATTCGGGTGGACAGCCGAACTGGTAATTAATATCTTCGTCATACTTGAACAACATCGGTATCCAAGTACAATTCTTTATATATTTCTCTATTTGAGTGTGTGCCTTGGCCTGCTCACAGGTTTCTTCCATGGCACTCATACAGCTCGTTTGAGCATTCCAGTGGAATGCACTCCACCTCTAATCTTATCATACATTTCTTTAATTATATTATTCCAGGGATATGGTATTTTAACAAAAAATCCCTTAATCCAAAATTCTTTATGCTCTTTACTACTTAAGTGGAAGATGAGACCAATATATTTGGTTACAAATTCTTCCAACATACAAATATCACATAAGATCATTTTATGTAATATTTTATCATAATCTTTTGTGCACTGGGATCTTCTCCCGTAAAATCTGCCACTACGTATTCTAATAATTTATTAAGGGCGTCAAATTTATTTTTCATACCCAGCACATTAGCAGATGCTTCAGGGTTGGTTTCAAAATTTCGTAGCCAGGCAATACTATCTCCCTGCCAATGGCTAGTAGCATAGTGAATAAATCCTCCAGTAGTCGTATCCGGAGGCAAAATATGCCATTCCACCCATTTTTTGACACCAATTCGAAATATATTCGCCCATACGTTTATGAGGAATATTATCGATATTGAATGTCAACCCATCTTGTATAGATGGTCTTTCTTGATAGGTTTTCTTAGTGTAGCATTTAACCTTACCCAATCCTTTCTTTTTCTTCATTGAACATTCGAGTAAATGGGGAAGGTTCATCTAAAGATGCATTAGCATCTCGCATGAGTACTTCCGGGGGTGGATTTATTGATCCCGGATGGGTCGTGGGTTCAGCACGTATGATAATAGAGTCGTTGCTGCCCTGACCCTCTTCAATAACTCGATGTTCAGTCTCAGCTTCATCATCTGATGATCCTGAGTCTGAATTATCAATATTTCCATCTAAAGAAATCAATAGCTCTAGAATGTTTATCATAGTAAGCATAAACATCCTGGCTCTCGATTTCTCCCGATAACTCCTTTTGTTGGAGTCTAAGGAAGGTTTCGTAATATTCTTCACTTATCTCATCCAGAGAATTGTATTTTTTCCTTCGGATGACAGTCGTAGCATATTAATGCTGTTAGACCAACGCCATTTGGTTGTCTGAACAACAGGTTTCGTCAGACGGACCGGGGTTGGTTTACTGGTTGAGCTTTCGGCTTCTATGGGAGTCTTCCCAAGCTTTTAAGCTCATTCTTGATATGAGATATTTCCATCCCAATATCATTAACCTCTCTTACGATATTATGCATATCGTTGTTTATAGACACTAAAATGTCTGCAAGGTATTATAGATCCCATTTTCTGGGTTCTTGTGAGAGGGTAGATGAACAATATGTTCATAGCCCGTTAATTCAAACGGACAGTGATGTCCTGCCGAATGAATAATATTCTCGGCCTTAGCCGAACGTTTTCTCCCATTTCAGGGGGTTGTTCTTGAGTAGGGAGGCTATAGGTGGTCTAGATAAGTTTCAACAAAAATATTCTTAGATCTAAGTGTTGGCTCTCTTTGACCCTTAGTTCTACGACTTGACATAGCTCCCCTACGTTCTCAGACCTTTTATCCAAGAACTACCGTGGTTTTCTGGCAGGGTTTGGCCTCAACAAGACCACAAGCCTAAGCTACCGCTTCATAGAACAAGAGCACAGCAGTGGTTCGTTTCCTACACCATGAGTATGAGCCTTTACATAGATCTAAACTTTATTCTTGTTGAAATAATCTAGCAACTCCTTATAACATCCTACTCAAGAACAAGTACATAAGCTATCATAAAAATTAAAAGACAAATAATAAAGATGAAGTAAACTTACTGGAACACCAGGAATTTATTAAAACTGGGCTCTGATACCAGAAGAACAGAAGAAGACA